>VZTM01020791.1:370722-718870 GCA_013400555.1 Jacana jacana
CTGGAGGGAGCAGCAGCACAGAACATGGCACCTGGAGGACGTGGCACCGTGGGGGACCAGTACCTGTAGGCAGCAGCGCCATTGAGGGGACGGTGCTTCCCGAGAACAGCGCTGCGGGGGAACGGCACCTGTAGAGAGCAACGCCACGGGAGAGTGGTACCTTTGGTAACTGCGCCATGGGGGACAGTACCTGTAGGGAAAAACGCTGTAGGGTAACAGTACCTGTAGGTAGTTGCGCTGTAGGAGGTGGTACCTATAGAGAAGAGCGGCACAGGAGAAGGGAACCTGTTGGCAGCGCCGTGGTAGGGGAATGGTGCCTGTTGGGAACAGCACTGTAGACAATGGTACCTGTAGGTGTGAGCCCTCCAGTGAGCAATACCTAGAGGGAGCCATGGTGGAGTGGCAGAATGGTGCCTGCTCTCAGGGTCAGGGCTGTAGGAGGGGGGTCACTGGAAAGAGCAACACCAGAGATGCTGTTCCCATTGCATGGATGCTGTAGGGGCAGGCAGGAATGGTAGTGCTGCTGGGATATGATGTCATGGCAGGTCACTGCCATAAGGGATGTCCCAGGAGTGGTCTGCAGAGCCCCGAGGGCTTGGTGTAGAAGAAAGGTTGCTTCCAGTTGTCCACACCAGGGCGATAGAGGTGGCAAAGCAGCCTGTACTGGAAACACTGCATCCTTCCCTAGCTGAAAGACACCCATTTTGAGAGATACCTTGCACCTCAGCCCTCATTTTGCAGTGTGTGGTGCCCTCCACCCTTCTACCCCCTGACTGAGGCTGGGAGGGATAGTGGGTTTGGGCTTTGAGCAGAGGTAGCTGGTTGAAATTAGTGGCTAATGTTCTCAGTGCCACCAGGTAGGCAAGATAAGTCTTTCTGATCTATTGCTTCATGAAAACATCCTGCTTTGCCTTCAAGCTGCTTTCCCCACACTCTCATATTCCCCATTTCTCTGTATTGCTGGACCTCTCCAGTCCCTTCTAGCATGCTGTGCTTCCCTCTTCCTCCTCCTCCTCCTTTCTGGGCTCCTCTGCATCCTTTGCCGTGCTCTGCTGTGTCACCTCCCCACCGTCCCACTGTCTTCCCTCCCAGAGCTGCTCCACTACGTCCCCTCACCCGCCAGGTCTCCCCCCAGTGCTGCATTCCCCCTGCTCACCCAGCGCCACACACCGCACCTACCGTGCTGATGTCTGATGCAAAGGGAAGACGGGGAGAATCAAGCCAAGCTGTGGACATTGCAGATGGTGGCCAAAAACCCCAAGTGGTTGAGTTGAGGCTGGCTCTCAGCCTCTGCTTAAAGCTACCTGGCTTGCAGAGGGCAAGTGAACCTCTGCACATCTACTGCAGGAGGTGGAAGTGCCCGCTGAATGAGGCTGCCAGCTTTTGTCTCCTGTCTAACAGTACTGAAGTGCACTATTGAAATCCCCCAGTAAGTGCAATAAGACTATTAGAGGAGCCCTTGCAAGTGGCTGCAACAGGATGTGTTCTCTTCCTACCCTGCATGGGGATATATAAGGGGATATAATTAGCAGTGGCACCAATATGTGCCTCTTCCCAGAGGAGACAGCCTGGCACAGTCTCCCTCACAGTGAGCAGAGGTGCCCTGGATGTCAGGAGACGAGAATAGCCACACCAGCATCCAGAACAGAGCTGTGGCTCCAGAGAACTTCCCCTCCTCCAGCCCAGAAGGAGGGCCCAGGGTTTGTCTCGCTGTAAAGCCCCAACTGTGCCCCCTTTTAATCTGAAAAGTTCAAAGGAATGCGACTTTTACTGCTCCAGATTCATTCCTCTGCAATGTGCCACAGGCAGAGCAGCCCAGCAGCAGCCAACAAGAGGGTGCCAAAGAAAGGCAAAGCTGTAGAAAAAGGGGAGCCAGAAGACTGTGAGGACTGTGAATCCCCCAAGAACCAGGCAAGCCTCCCAGCAGTGACATACAGCCCTGTGGCATGGAAATGCTGGTACCAGGATGGGTCAGCCCTCCAAGGGAGCACAGCAAGAGGGCAAAGCTCAGGAAAACACAGCTGCTGCGCAGGCATAGCTTTTGCTTTGCATGACCAGGATGCCATGGAGGAATGAGATCCTGGAGGAAGCATGGCCATCCCCTTTATCACTTGGGAACTTTTTGGGGGTTCAGGGTCACAAAACTGCATTCCTATGATGGACGAGGGATCTGAAATCCTGAGTGCACTTCTAAAGGTGAATTGGGCACCTTGGCCCTGAGGTGAGGTTTGGGCTCTGCCTCCTCACTGCACCCCAGGGCATCCAGAATCAGCATTTTGTGGGCAAAATTTCCACCAATGTTTAGTCTCAAAGCAAGACTTCTGCTTCTCTGCGGCGGCACACTGAAATCTCTGAACCACCAGCACGTGCCGAGAATTAGGCTGTAGGGTCATGTTTGCTTTAAATCACAGCCATTCAGGAATTGTACCCTGCCCTGTTCCTGGGCTCTTAAAGCAGAGTGGGTTGTGCTCATGGCACAGAATATGCTCCTTTAGTGGCAGAGCTCCGATGCCAGCATCTCGCTGCAAGCAAAGGGACAACGCTGGAAAAAGACTTTAGTGCCAGAAACAGGCAATGGGGAAAGAAGAATAAAAGGCTCTGAACACAGCGTTCCCGCTTGATCCCATGATTTCCCAGCTGCCACCAGCATGAGGAAATCTCCATAGATTTGTTCACTGGAGAGGTAGCTTCTATTTTGATCCTCCCAGTACCCTCCGTAAAGCACCTTCTGCCAGAACAAAAAGAGGTGGCACTTGTCCACTCCCCACCCTGGAGTGCACAGCACCAAGGCTTTTCTAGGAGTAGAACTGCCGATGAGCCCTCCTGTTTCTCTGGTAGGGAAGGAAATGAGAGGGAGACACAGCATAAAAGTGAGGGACAGAAGTGAAAGACAACGTCACACGACCTCAAAATGACCAAGCTAGCGGCGACTGGGATATCCTATTGACCTGAGAGGAAGACCTGGTGGATCATCTAGGATACAGGCTCCTCTCTTTGCTTTCTGAAGACTGGTCTACCTTGCCTTTGGTTTTATATCTTGCTTTCTACCGGTAGACAGGAGAAAGAAATGAGGCAACTTTCCTTCACCAGACTCAGTAAATAGGACAGTTGGTCTGTGGCCAGCCCTGAGAATGACCACAAAGACCTGGACTGGGAAGCTGTGCCCTTGCACTGGCCTGTGCAAGGATCTTGTTCCCCTGTGATTCCTGGGTTCCTGCTTTTGCACCCTGCAATGTGAGGATGGCTGTCCCCTTGTGCACGAGTTCCTCTGAGTGTGCCCGTCCGTGGTGCATGAGCACGTCAACGCCTGTCCAGATGGGCTGTGCCTGTGAGTGTGTGTGCATGTTGCCATGTGACACACAGCCCCAGTCCTTTTACATATAGGTCCTCAGGGTGACACAAGGAAAGTGGCTTCAAGCTTTGTCTCAGGTTCCTGTGTGAGTCCTACAAGGGCCAATGGGCTCCAGGGAGGCTAGGATCAAACTGGAGAAACTAGTGAGATCAGCGGTGGTGGCCAAGCAGCCTCAAAGAGGCTGGAGCAGGGCCAGGAGAAGCCAAGGGGCTCCTGGGGTACCAGATGGATGCTGTGGGGCTCGGTGCAATGCCATGGGGAGGGCTGGCCAGAGGCTGAAGGGTCCAGGAGGATCCTAAGGGTGGGTGTGGAGGCTGGGGACTGTGCAATGATGTGACCCTCTCGTCCTTTTTCTGCTCCTCATTAGAGTCCCCTGAGCGGAGCAGGCTGTGAAGGGGGTCTGCGCTGAGGTATGTCCTTATGGCTTTTGCCAGGATATCACAGCTTACGTGTGTGCTAGGGGATGGGACACGGGAGGCAGCTCCCAGCACGGGGAGCAGCGTGGGGGTGCCAGAGCCTCCAGAGGAACCAGAGGGGGAAAAAGTGGGGTGCCTCAGCCCCAAAAAGGAGCTAAGAATTTGTAATACAGTCACTGGGGTTTATTTTAGGGCAAGATGTGTTCGTGCAATGGTTGACTGCTCACTTTGCCCCTTCTTCCATGCCTGTCTCTTGAGCTGTCACTTGTGACGCTTGTCAATCATTCCCAGCGTCGTAGGGAACCTCCTCCTGCAGACACCTTACCCGCATCCCGGGGTTGCCTCTGTGTGAAAGCTGTGCCAGGGTGACTCAGGGATGCCTGTGGCTGAGAGTTCAGCGCTGGTGGCAGGTGGGAAGTGCTGATGAGGGCAGAGCCCCCAGCACGATGTGAATGGTTCTGGTTTGCTTCTTCCCAGGGCTGAGGGAGTGCCAATGAGTCTGTCCCTTTTTGAGAGGAAGGGATTAGATGTACCAGTATGTACCTGATGGGAAGGGGATAGGCCTGAGCTGGTGAAAGTCCTATATGTCTCAGGTTCCCAGAGACATAGTGTCTCCTTAGTATCTCCCTCCATCAGTCTGCAGGGCTGTTTGTCAGCAATGCAGTGGAGTGAGCTCCTGGGTGGAGGGACAGAGAGGACTTATGTGAACCAGAAGGGTCATCTGCATGCCAGAGCAGTATCAAGGTCATGAGCAGCTCCCCCTTGTATCCCAGCATCAACACCAGGCTTGATCCGCTAGCAAGTGCTTGCGGTACTGGGCAGTGATGTGTCTCAGGCAGTGGTAGGGGGCTATGTTGTGCCCCAGGTTGGGGGAGATGGAAAGGAATGGCTTGTGTCTGGGATGGCTCTTGAAAGGAAACTCACCTCTGCATGGAAATGCTAAGTTTTGGCCTCTGATGGCCATCATGTGTAACGGATACATATGTACTCCATGTATAAAGGACACATGACCGAGGCTCAAGAAGGTCTTGTAGTGTCTAGGGTGGTCAGTATTTGAGGATACCAGGCCATGAACTGGAGCAGCTGATGGTCAGAGTTTCCTGGCTATGCCAGAAGCAGCGAGCTATTGATGCCTTCAGATACCTGCCCTGAGAGGGGCACATGTTTGGTGCACAGAGAGGCTCAGTTGCTCCTGGGGCAGGGACTTACAAGTATCAGATATGCCCAGCCTCTCTGGGGCTAAACATGGATGTGCTTCACTGTGCTTGGGGATTTCAGGCTCTGCAGGAGCTTGGATGGGAGGTCATCAGCTGCCAGGAGCCTTGGGTTCTCCTCCCAGCTCTGCCTTGTCTCCCCGAGTGGCTGTGGGTCCATCTGCCTGGGTGGCTATGGGTTTGACTGTCCTCTCCCATCGTGGGAGGGTGCGGATAGGATGGAGATGTCCAGGCTCTGCTGCTCCTCCCTGTGCTCCATCTTCATATCCCAAGCTGGTGATACCTGGGTGTGTGTAACAATGTTCTCGCTTGCTTCTCCTCAGATCTCCGGCCCCTGCCTGATGTAGCCATGACTGGGACCTGTACCCGGGAGTGCACAGAGTTCGGCCACTCTGATACCTGCTGGATGCCTGGCCAGTCCTCCCCCAGCCGCAGGCCCAAGAATGCCCTCAAACTCTCCACTTTTGTGCCTTACCAAGACAGAGGGAGTCAAGAGCAAGTCGGGAATGGCAGCCCCAGACTCTCAGAAGAGCGCAGCACCAAAATGGCCAACCTTCGCCTGCTCCCCACGTACAGTGCCTTCTCCAATAGTAGCCATGAGCCCTGCAAGGACTCTCCCATGGAGGAAATTCCTCTCACCCAGACCTCGGACTTCCCGCCAGCCACCACCCCCTCGTCCCAGACCACCAAGAGGGAGATATACCTGTGAGGCTGGGCGTGAGGGGCAGGGAGCAGATGCGCTTCTGAGGCCAGTGTCCAGAGGAACATTTTAAACTTCAATGCTTTATTGCTCCAGCGGCTGATTCTCCAGGCAGAGGGCTTGGTGGACAGCAGGGCAGGGCAAGGCAGGGATGAGAGGAGCGCCTTTTTGACCCATTGTTTCCCGGGGCTGGGGGTGGGTGGGAAGGATGAAGGCATCTGAAACCTGATTTCTGAGCACTTGTGGGTGCATGTCTCCGAACTGCTGTGTCGCCAGGGAGGGCTGGGCAGGCTCCTGGTGTGGAGGGCACGGCTGGGGAGAAGGGCTTACGTACCAAAGGTCCACGCAGAGCTGGTGGAGTTCCTGGGGCATAGGACAAGGGGTGTCCCCGCACACGGGGAGCAAGCTGCCTGTCCCTTTGCTGTAGACTCCTGTAAATATGAATCTTAGGAATGACATTCAAGTCCTGCCTGATCGAAACTTTTTATTGTCCTTGAAACAAAAGACATTGAAACAAAAACAAAACAAACAAACAAACAAAAAACTACAAAAAAAAAAAAAAAAAGGAAAAAAAAAAAGAAAACAAACAAACCACAGGGAGCAAGTTCCAGCTTTGAATGGTCTGTTGCGTGGAAGAGCCTGTGGGAGCGCAGCCTCCAGCCCACACTCATGTTCTATATTGTAAATAGAGATGTGACCAGTCCCTGAAACAACAGCTGGGGAGCTGGAGGAGAGGGGCAGTGTCCTAGCTGGACTGTAGGGACGTTGCTACTTTTCAGCTTGGATCTCTTTCTGAACGTTGTCACTGTGCCCACAAGCTGCAGGGTCCCTAGGGACTGCCTGGTGCCATAGGCGGGGTCTGCTTTGCAGGGTGGCAGGGAGGGGGTGTCCCTGGTGGTGGCCCTGTGCCCAGCATGTGGAGGAGGGATGGAGAGGCCCCCCCAGTGAAGGGACCGGCTGGGTCCGGAGAAGCCCTCATCCCGACTCTGCTGGCAGGGAGGTCGTCATCGGCTGTGGCATCTCAGCCCATCGCCTTGTGCCTCCTGCAGGGCAGGGGATGTCCATGAGGCCGGCTGTGCCATGTCTTCGACCCCCCATCCTGTCCGCCTGTAAGCCACCATTGCCTTTGTGAGGAGGAGCTTTGTCTCAGGGTCACACCGGGGGCCGCCGGGCCCCTGCCCACTGGACTCCCGCTGCCCTTAGGCCACAGGGCCACTTTCATGGGATCCAGCTTTCTCTTCCATTGTCAAAGGTCAACCGGTCTCCCCGGCAGGTCCTCACTGCCTTGGCATCCTCGACTCCCTTGCAGGGTACCCATGAAGGCAACATTGCCCACGTGGTGGGGAGAGGACCCCCTTGCCCCTCAAGAGACTCCCCAAAGGGGGATGTTTGGGTGCTTGCCTGAGCCTCTCAGCTCCCCCCAGGAGCTGGGGCATAGTCCTATTTTGAGGGGCTCCACGTGCACCCCTGGCAGGAGAGGTCTGGGGGACCCATGCCTCATTTCTGGGTAGCCCTTCCCGGTCCTCCCCCGCCAGGACGTGGGGAGGGGCTGTGCTGCACCATTGTTCTTCCCGTACTCGCACACGCATCGATCGTCTTCATCTCTGGGATCTTCCTTAGTGAGCGAGGCCAGTGGTAACCGCAGGATGCTTTCCCCTGTGCTTCATCTTCGGTCCACATGGCTCATCACCACGAGGCTCGTGGATGGCTCTGCTGGGCTCAACTGTCACAGGGACACTGCAGGGACAGGGCGCCCCAGCCACCGTGGGTCAGACTGCCCTGCCATAGCTGTAGTGTCTGTCGGGGTGCAGCACGCTGGGGTCCCCCACCCTACCCAGTATCCTCCCCCCCTCCAGCATCCCTCTCTCTGAGCAGCTCCTCTCCTTTTGCTCCAATGGTGGTGGCAAGTGTAGCCAGCTCCCTGGTGCATCTCTGGTTGACCTGAGGGGACATGGTGCAAGCTGAGCCTGGGTGACAAGGGAAAGGCGGCAGTAGGCGCCTGCTCGCACCCGCTCTCTCCTGCCCCAGCCCTGCTCCTTGCCTTCCCCAGGCAGCACTACACCACACTGCAGCCCCTGCACCTTGGGGTGCTTCCCGGAGGAGGCAGGATCCTCCTCCCAGCTTCCTGCTGCTGCTCTCCTCCGACCGGCCGGGGGTTCCTCAAGGCAGGCGGGATACTCCCGGTGGACGTCTGTCCATCCATCCGCCTGTCTGGGCATCCCTGCTCTACCCTTGCCCGTGGTGGCTGCCCAGAGGGGCCCACGTTCCCCTGGCCTGGCTGCCTGAGCAGGTCACGCTCCTGAACTTGTTTTTATTGTAGCTCTGTAGTTTCAGGGCCAAACTGGGCAGAATGTGCAATTTGGCCACGCTGGCCAGGATCTTTGACTCCACTGCCAACTCGACTGCTCACGCCTCCCCTCGGCTGCAGCAGTGTCCAGGGTCTTGCAGACCCCCCCCGGGAGAGAGACGTAGCCACATCTGAGGGGTGCTTGTCCAAGACCAGCTTCCACTGGCCCCTCGCCTGTGGGTGTGCTCCCTACCTTCTGCTCAGGGTCACCAGAGGGACCCTGAAGCTCGAATCCCTGTGGCTGGAGTTGCTGTCTTGTCTCCTGGTGCACTTGGCAATGTTCTCAGTGCAAGCATGGTGCAAGGAGGGGGTGGTGAGTGCAGAGAGCGTCCCCAGGGGGTAGGTGCTGGGGATACGTGCCATGGGGAGGGAGGGTTGTGGGGATGAATCTCATGGGGGGTGCACAATGGGATGGTGGGGCTGGGTCTTTTGGAGGGGAGCATAATGGAGAGAGGGTATCTTAGGGGGTGGGCAAGGGGATGGGTGTCTAGGGGGAGCATGGTGAGGGATGGGGGAGGGTGGGCTTGAGGGGAAGGACAGAGTAGGAATGGGTCCTCAGTGGGGTGCTAAGGGGTGGGAGGCTATATGGGGTGACGAGGGCATGGGTCCCTTGGGAGGAGAAGACGCTGGACATCAGTTCTGGGAGAGGGAGGGCAGGGGATTTGTCCCAAGGTGAAGTTGACAGTGTCACTGGGAATCAGTCCTGGGGGAGGGTGAAGAAGAGGTGCTGTTGGAAAGAAGCTCATTTGCACAATTATAAGCCAGAAGGATAAAGCCTCTGTGCACGTGGGGGTGGGGGTTGGGGGGAAGCTCCCCACGGGCTCCAGTTTAGACAAGCACAGGGAAGAGGAGGGTGGGGGGGGTTCTACACCTCTGCAGAGAGGTTCACTGTATCTCACACTGCACTAGGACAAGCCAGGGGTAAAACCAAAGGTGGGAGCCAGGGAGCAGGCGGGCTGCGTGGGAAGGATCTAAGCGACCCCTTTGTAGCTCTTCAGTGTTGGTTCTATTTATACGAGATTTCATTTCCTTGCTTGTGATGCCTTGTTTTTTGTACAGTTTTATGTACATGCAGGTGTAGCTTTTCTAAAGGAGAAATCCTATGGCAGAGTAAAGTACCCAACTATTTTTCAGATGGTGACCTATGTCTAAGGCAATGCCTCTTGCTAAGGTTGTATTGCTCTCAATGTGTGATGCATTTCCCTGTGCGGGGAAGGCTTTGGGCCTTGGGCTTGGTTTTCCCCGGGCGCTGTGAGCACAATTTATTCCCTTGTAATTCTTTCTGTTCGGAGCAGTGAGCATGACACCGTCGTGATCCCCTTTCCGTTCTCCCCTGTTCTGTTTGTTTGCTGAGCTGTCAGATGACCAACTCCATTGTAATTAGCCCTTCCTAAAGCTTTACAATAAAAGTGTGAAAACCCGGCTGCCTGTGCCTGAGGGACTCTTCCCACTTGTCCCCTCCTCGGTGGCGGGGCTGGGGGCAGCTCTGAGCATCCTCAGTGAAGAAAGGACACGGAGACAGAGTGTGTGGTGGCCTGTGGGGAGATACCTGCTGCCCTCCTCCAGGTGCAAGGAGCCCTGGGGTGCCTGCTGTTGTCTCCCTGTTCTCCAGCTTAAGGATGTTTCTGCACAGGTATGAAAAGATAACCCCACAAAGAAGTTTGCCACCAACTGGCCTCCTTTATTTAACACCAAAATGTTTCAGTGAAAAGACATCTTCAGCCCCAAGGCTGCCTGCACTTGTGTCTGCCACCGGCTGAGGTGGGAACAGACTTACCAAGCAGCTCCAGACTCCCTCCTGCCTCCATCACCGCTCCTTGGGAAATGGTCTGATGCCATTTCCCACCACTTTACCATCTCCTTTACCAATCAGGGCTGGTATTATTTTAAAATAGTAGTTTAAACCCTTTGGAAACAGCTGAGCCACTTCAACCCAGGGTACGTTTGTGGCTGCTTCCTCCTGCAGCTGCAGGGAGCTCGCTCAGCTGTGGCTCTTGTGTTTTCCTGCTTGTCTTCGCACAGAACTGTGCTAGGAAAGATCAGCAGCTCAGAGCAGAGATGCTTCCCTCATCAGTCAGGTTACATTTGGGTGTGATGTACCTGCTGTGCTGGGCTCTCACACAATACCACACCTCTTCATTGGGCTGGAGGCATTGGGCTTGCCATGGTTTTAGCATCAGGCACAGGCAAGGCTCAGCCCCAGCTTGGAAGATGCTGACAAATGTCCCTGGGAAGGAAGAGGATCTAAGTGAAGACATAGACTGTCGTCACCCTTGATGGAGTTTTGTAGACTCCTTTGCTACCATTGCCTTCTCCCTGGGCTCTTCTCTAGGCCATGTAGAAGGGAACTGATGCCCCTCACTCCCGAGGGATCGTGTCTGCATGGGTGACAGTGTGGGTGGCTCTCAGCTGTCCCCCTGTGCAGGTACATGCCACCTGAGCAGCAGGGGTCTTGGAGAACCAAGTGGTCTTACTGCCTGCTGAGGATCCAGGTGTTGAGGATGGTTCCAAAGTCCTACAACAGCTAGCACCCACACAGAGCTGTCAGTACCCACTTGCTCCCAGGACAATCAGGATCACCAAAGGGTGACAGTCCCAGGCAGAGGCACAGTCCCATGACACCCCTGTTCCTCTTGAACATGCCTGGCCTTGTGTCATGACCTGCAGTTGCTCCTCACACTTCCTCTTCCTTCCCAGACTGTGCAGACCCTCAGTGAACCCCATTTGTGCCTCCTTCCCCTTCTCTGCTTTGTCCTCTCTGCTGCCCTAGCGTGTTCCATCCCACCCACTCCTCCACTTCCTCTGTTCCTTCCTTGCCTTTCCTCCCCTAGTTCACTGTGCTCCCCCTCAGCACCCGCTGTCCTCCCCTTGCCCCACCCCAGTGCAGCAAAGCTTCCCGGTCCTCTGGCACAGCCCTGAGCATTGCATCCAGGCAGCTATGTGATGGGATGGAAACTGGTTTCCATGGCAACACACATAGATTACCAGGGGGGGAAATCATTGCTGCTGGTGAGGATGCTGCGGCTGCCTGACGTGGCTTGGGGCTTGGACACAAGGGTCCCCAGTTGTACTGCCCTTGGGATGGGTTTCAGTTCCCAGTGAAGGTGCAGGTGGATTTAGAAGGGGTATCCTGCAGCCCAGGATGTTCCACCATGCTGGCCTCATAAGCAACAGAAATAGAGTCAAGTGACATGGCCTTGGTGTCCCTACTGAGTCCACTGGTCTGTGCAGGTTTGCACAGTCTGAGGCTCCCCAAGAATCATTCTTAGCCTAAGGTGGAGGAGATGGGAAACTGTTCTTCCTACCCACTCCTTGGTGGCCACCCCTGGGGTGAGGGTATCTGCAAAGAGGGTAAATGGTTTGACTGGCTGCCAGGAGGAGATGGTGTGTGAAGGAAGATGAGCCGGGCAAGGAACCTCTTGCTGTATAAATTTTGGTCTGACTCTGTTTTTTTAAGTACATCTGATTTAACAGGGTCCTCAGCTTGTAGCAGGAACTGGGACTGTACCAGGCCAGAGACATCCATTTTGATGGAAAATTTAATTCTCATGTCTCATGAGCTGAACCTTGCAGCTCCAGCTGTCCAGCTGCCTGCACAGATTGGGCAGACTCACTTTTGGTGCTTGCACAGTAAAGTGGATAAGGGAGCTCTTTCTGGCTCTAAGCAGGAGTGACCAGGTGCAGCAGGACCATTTTCTTCAAGGAGGCTGCCTCTCCCGAGGCTTTTCCCTGGCATGGTTTTGTTCAATAATAAGCACTGTGAAGTTTAAAGCCACGTTGTCAGTAACCACGGAAGATCTGTGCTTACTCGGTTCCTTGTCCCAGTTCACCATTTCTAGACTAATGGGCGTTTCCATGAGCTAGAGGCAAGGAACCAGGTGGAAATCTCAGAACCACCTGATCTATTTTTCACTGGATCTTTAAACAAACAAATGTTCCCGAGATAGTTCCTAGGCCAAGCAGATCTGGTGGGAGGACAAAGTGGGCCAGAGGTGGCTAAAGTGGCCAGACAATGAGTTTCCACCATGGTGGGTTTCTTGCTGGGGTGAGCGATAGGACACCACAGGCTTTGCTGCCTACCCATGATGTGATGGTGGCCACAGAGGCAATCCTGGAATGGGAGCAGGGTGCTGGGCCCCTGCTCTGCCAGCCTGAGGCTCAGGATAGACGTTCAAACAGAGCTGAAAGCAGTTTAAACAGATATTCAAACAGAGCTGATCTCTTCTGGATGGGACATGTCCTATGACATGATGCCTACAGGTAGCTGTGGAGCCACAAAAGCAGGGCTGGCCACAGAGAGGGCAGTGACAGGCTGCAATAACCATACACCACGGTGAGACTGTGTGAGGAACAGAGCCCACCACACAGGAAGGACGGGATGGGTATGGAGAAGCTGTAAAGCCCTCCTTTCCTGGCTGGCACCGGACCACCAGGAGGTCGCCCCTGCCCCGCTCATCCCTCCCGTGTTCTGCTGTTAATAGGATGAGCGGGGTTGCCTCCGCTTGAGGCAGCCATGGAGCCCAGCCCTGCATATGTTGTGGTGGCCTCTGGGGGAGATTGGATATTGTGCTACAGGAGAAGCCCCTGTAATCACCCACAGAATGATTGGGATTTGCAGGCAGCTCAGGGGAGGCAGGGGGGGCCCAGCCCCAGGCAGCTTGCCTCGGTGTCTCTGGTTGTCTGGCAGTATGATGAAGGGGATTAAGAGATTTAGAGCAAGACCAGCCCCCTCTCCGGGGGGCTCTCGAATTGAAGCCCCATAAGAATGTGCAGCTTGGTTTATTCCCATGGGCAGATTGATAGAGGGAAGGCTGGGGTGCTGCTAACAGCAGCTAATCTGAGAGCAGGAGCTTTTCCCCCTCTGCTAGCAGTGAATTGGCATCATCCAAGACAGGGAGAGTCTGTCAGTTTTCTCCACGGCCAGATGATCAGCCCCCAGCAGCTTTCACCCCACACTGCTATTCCCATCCCTTTCTTGGGTGGATCCCAGCCCCTCTGCAGTGCTGCAAGCGCTCTTCAGCCTGGTGCATCCCTCCCATGGCACCGTGGCCCGCTACCATGATTTAATCACACAAGGAGGTTGGTTGGACTGTGCTCATCTTCCCCATCTGCTTGTGGCAGTCACAGAGCTGAGCCTGGCCCACACAAAGGCATAGACTCTTTCGACAAGGGAGTGCTCACGGGGACTTAGTGCAAATGGACCTAATGGGATTACCACAAATGGGAGCCACGCTCTGTTCCAGTGGAGAGGGAAGCACGCACAACCTTCCTCCCTGAGCTCACCTTTCCCTCCCCACCTGTCCATCAGCCCCCAGCAGAGTGCCAGTCACCAGCTATCTCAGCACCCATGCTCCTCAGAAAAGGCAGCGTTCTGAAACTCGCTGTCCTGGGCTTCTCCGAATGAACAGATGGGATGCATCAGATATCTTAGTTCCCTGAGCCCTCTCTCTCCACCCCGATCTTGTTATGGACAGCCAGCTTCTGCTGCAGAACCTGGTTGAGTCCCACTTTCTCTTGTGAAACAGCCTCGAATTATGAAGTTAACAGATTGGACTCTGTTCGCAATGTTGGGGTGGACACCAAACCCTTCCTTGGGTCTCTCTCTGCAGCACCCATGTCACGGCGCCAGTGCTGCAGGGAACTGGGGTGCTCTGGAGCCCCACGATGTTCTGCTTGTCTTTCTGGGCAACACGGGAAGGGTCCAGAGGACTGTCAGCACTTAGCATTGATTAGCTGGTGTTGCAATAACACTGAGGCTCCCATGGTAAACCACTACAGTGTTATGCTCAGACCCATGCAAACACAGACCAGAGATGTTTGCTGCTCTGGCATTGCCACACTGATGTGATTTATAACATGCTTATGCTTGGTTGTGGGCAGATTATCAACCCACACAACCCCAACCCCAACCAGACACCTTCCCCACCAGCTACCTTGCCTGGGAGCAGGACACTGCACATGTAGACTGAACCTGGGCATCACGGGTGGTAACTCTACAGATGAGACAAGCCCTTGGAGATAGCAGAAAGAGAGCTGTCAGCTAGAGGGGGATGCAATTAGGCAAAGTTGATAGTGGCTGTCACACAAAGCTGTATTGGGCAGGGTGATGTCCTAGTGGTGTGGTGACAGCCACCCTGTCCTGGCTGCTGCAGCTTGGGAAAGGCTGCTGCTGCAGAAACTGCTCCTGGGTCTCCCACCACACAGGAGAAGGTGTCTTTGGTCAGCTGCATGGCCAGATCATGGAGGTGAGCTGCAGCAGCATCTCCATACCCATCAGTGATGAGCTTTGAGACTCTTCACAGTCAGCAGAGGAATATCTTGCTTCTGTGTCCCCCAGCACACTATCTCCCATTTCTCCTCCTGTCCTATGAAATAATTCCAGGTCTGAGGAAAGGGCTGCACAGGCTGCTTTCCAGACTCAGAAAGGTAGCAGGGAGTGGGTGACTTCAGCAGCTTTTCCAAAGACCACACAGCCCTGGGACAGTCCTTCATTGCTGGTACAGCAGATGATGGTCTCTCCCAGGACGTTGTGTGGCCTTTGTGCACCATCTCTGGAGTCAGCTAGAGCAGGTCAGCCTTCAGTTTCCCTGTAAATACATGGATCTGATGTGGAGAAACCGTAGGGGCAAGCTGCTGTGCCCACTCACAATCTGTTGCCCACATGGCAATATCATGGCCCAGTGGCACATCCTTCACCCAGCCAGACTCAAACGTAAATGACTCATGAAGCTGAGGAAGCACTGAAAGCTCAGAGTTTTCTACCCAAGTACAGTGGAGGTTTGCAAATGGAGGGTGTCAGAAATGGCTAATAAAGGCCATCTTGCCTTGCCTACAGACTAAAGGCGTCATCCTGAGGGTGCATCCCATGTGCTCTGCCCAACCGCTTCCACCTGCCCCCACACACATACTGCCTTGTTGCAACAAAAATTAGAGCCAGCAGGAAAGCCTTGAAGGAAGCAGAGAACTAAGTGCTGGTGGTGATCATCTGTAACAGCACCAAGGCTGGGCAGGACAGTGGGCACAGTGCTGGGTACAGCTGGACATGAAGTGAAGTGAGGACCAGTAGGAGCAATGAGGCAGGAGGCAGACACAGTGAGGAGAGTGGGAAGGTGTCAGGAGGGATGGTTTCTTCCCTACCTTACGGTACCTCCAACTAAAACTTTCCCCCGTGCTCTCCATCCTGTCCCACTCACTGTTCTGCTCCCAGACCTGGCCAGTGTTTCTGCTGTCTCTGGTTCCACAGGAGACCTTCTCCCCCGGCCCTGGCATGCCAGATTCCACCCTGCACGCTTGGTGCACAGATTGAGCAGCTCCCACGTGCCACACTTGCTTACTCAAGCAGACCCATCTCTGGTGTGTGGGAGGCCCAGCAGCACTGCACCCTGTGCCTTATTTATATCACAGCCCACCAGCCACCTCCACGCTGCAAGGTGGCTGCAAGAGCATGGTATTCCTTTCCTGGGATAAGCTCTGCTCATCCCAGCCCATTCCAAGCTTGCTGGAAAGGATGGCATCTTTCCTAGGGCCTCTCTGGCCGCCAAAGTAGGTCTGCCATGGTAGAGCTCCCTCACCATATGGGCAAGCTCATCCAAAACGCTGGTGACACTGCCTGTACCCCAAAATGCCTTGCTGGGGGTAAGGCGAGTGGGGAAGAACTGGCCATTTCCAAAGAGCGAAAAACAAAGGGGAGGCTGGTTCCTCCTGCCTTGCGCAGCTCTCCGTAGCCTGAACCTTCCTGAATTATGCTCATGACTCAAATTTGCAGGAGATGAAAAGATGATCAAATCCTACTTGCTGTTCCAGGACTCCACCCCAAGCCTGATGCGATGCTGGCATATGCTCCAACAGCACAGCCACCAGCAAGGGCTGAGCACAGCAGCGCCAGAGGCAACGCTCAAACCCTTCGCTGACGTGTCCTGTCAAACAGCCTCCGGGACACGGTGAGATCCCAAACGGGTCACACACCTGAAAGAAAATCAGCTGCAGCTGAACCTCCTGCTGGGAGCTGCTTTTCCCCACTCCTGACAAAGCTGAGCACTCGTTCCATGACATCCTCACCCTGCCTGGGAGCTACCAGGAAACACCAAATACCACATTTCTCACACTCAAATTGTGGGCTGTCTCATCTTTTGCCTCCTCCTCTCCTCTTCCTCCAGGGCTGCCCAGCACCCAGTACCTGAGGACCCCCAACCCTGCCTTGTGCCTAGAGAGAGGTCCTGGCCAGCCTGTCCCCAGCCCTTGTGACCTGGTCACCAGCCAGAGCCTGATCAGCCTGAGGTTTGCTCTTCCTCGTTTGTGCCCTGTGGCACCAGCCTTTTCTCAGCTGGTTTGAAATCAGCATCCCACCTCCCTAAGCCAAAAGGAGACACAACAGAGCTCTCACACCCTCTGGATCTGAGCTCAGTTAATCGGCTCCTGCCTTGGGAGCTGGACACTCTCTGGGAGTGTTCCAGGGCCAGAGGTCACTGGTGGTGGGGGAATCGAGCAATCCTCCACCTTACCCTTCAGCTCTTGTTTGATCAAGCATCCTGCAAGGCTCAGTGGTGACAGCAAAGGAGTGGGAGACTGTGGTTGCCCCACCAGTAAACATGGCATGCAGCCTTTTTTGGGACAACTGGCACCATACACAGGGAGGGGCAGCCAGTGCAGCTCCCTTCCCCTTGCCCATAGCCTCCCTGGGGCAGGAGGGGTGTCCACAGGAGGGTTGGGGTGGAGGGAAGCACAGGGAGGGTGGCTATGAAGAGGGAGGAGCAGAAAATGGCATGCCAATGCTCCTTCAGCATCTCAAATTGTACTCAGGTCCTGCACCCTGAGCTCTGCAGCTGGGTCTTGACTACTAACCCAGTCACCACAAATCTTCCTCCAAGCACCCTCATCCTTCCCCCACCCTCGGGTGAAAGTGGGGGGGCACAGCAGCCTGGATACCGTGGGGGTACACAGCACTCTGCGTACAGCATGGACCAAGGGGTAGAGACTGGCATCCCGGCATCACCTGTGTGGGCTGTGGCTACTGTGGGTTTGCACACACGTGCCATCCTCCTCCCTGCACAGCTGAAAGCACTCTGTGAGCAGCGATGTTCTGCGTGTGACCATATGTCCTGGGGAGAGAGGGGGGGGTGCTGTGCATGTGGCCAGCCACTGAGCTTGTCCCCCCATGTCCTTCCTGGGCTTGGGGGGGGCTGGGGAGGACATACAGCTCGGGTTCACACGCACAGCCACAGGCAGGTGTGTGTGCTGCACTCAGCCAGGGGCGGTTATTACTCTTTATTAGTTTTCCTGTCCGTCTGACATATTCTTTATCACTCTGTCTCAATCTTTCACTCGTCCTCCTTCTCTCCCTCAATCATCCTCGATTAGTTTCTCTGTCTGCCCTCCATTCCCATGTTCTTCATCAGGTGTTTCCTCTTGTACCCTCCCCCGCTCTCCCTCTCCTCCTCTTTCTCTCTCTCCCCTCCACGCAGCCTTCCTCCCTCCTCACTCTTCTCCCCCGCTGCCGTGGGAGCCCCTGAGTGTGGAGTGGTCAGGAAGCTGGGGGCCATCATGGTTCATTTCCAGGATCTGGTGGCTGATCTGTGACAGGTTCTTCAATTGCTCCCTCTCCACTGCTAGGCACTGGGGATTTTCCCAGCTGCCAGGAGCAGCCTGGAGATGCTGAGTGCCTCTGGTCCCCCACACTGGTGTGGATGCTGTTGAATCAGTTGCAAATTAACCTGCTGGTTCAAAGCAGTTTAGGAGCTGACATGTCCTTCAAGAGGGAGCAGATCACCTTGGATGTTTGTGTCCTGCTTCCATTTTCCCATTCCTCTGCTCCTCCTCCAGTCCATCCCAGCATGCATCCTGGAGCGGGGAAAGCACTCATGCCTCATCCCCATGCTCCTTCCAGGCTAGTAGTAGAAGTCCCTGAATAGACTGGTGCTGTAGGACTCATCTGTGAGACTGAGGGCAACTTGCCAGCTGACAGAAGCGGCCCTGGCTGACAGCCCCAGGCCGATTCACAGCCTTTATTGACTCTTATCCCAGCGTCTGTGCTGCTCCTGCTAGGGCACTTCTGCCTTCTCAGCCCTGCAGTCACCAGCCACACATGGCAGAGATCAGAGCAAAGGTATGGCCATGGGGTGGGATGGAGTTGCATGGCCAGAGGCAGTGGAGACCAAAGAGAGAGCAGAGCTGCTGGTGGACCTCAGGCTTTGAGGCATGTGGAGAAGGCACAGTATGGAGGGGTGTTCTGGAATGCACCTTTGGCTAAAGACAGGGGATGGATGAAGACATATCCATCATTGCCCAGCAAAGGCACAAACATTTTGCCTCACCTCCCTCCCTTTGAAGGCCAGAAGGTGAAAGTTTGGAATGCTGGAGGACTCAGATAAGTGAAAAGGCTGGCAGTGGCTGCCATGCCCCAGGCACCCTGAGGAATTGATTGGCCCAGACTGATGGCAGCTCCATGTGGAGATGGTATCTGCTCGATTGCTGCCCTCCCCTGACCCTGGAGGAAGAGGAGCCCACAGGACCCAGTGCTGGCTGCAGTTGGCAGCTCTCTGCCTCCCAGCATGGAGAAAATCAGAGCTGGCTTTGCAGGAAAGACCCTGAATACCCCAGTAGCCCCCTCTCTGCTGCATGTGGACAGCAAGGGTGGGTATCTTGACCTGCCAGCTGGGGCACCACAGTGTTTCTGTATCTGGATCCAGCACAATGCTCTATTTTGGGAGTGAGCCATTCTATCTAGAGTCTGATTTCCCGACACTGTGCTTGCTCCTCTTGCTGTCTGGGAAGCCTTGTCACTGCCCAGCCCTGGAGCTGCCTTTACTCTTGCCCACAGTGTCGGAACAGACTATTCCAAGCGGTGGTGGGGAGCTGAGTTTCAGCCAGGAAGCCACATGAGATGGGAGACCTCATTAGTGCCCAGCAAAGCCACAGGACCCTGGCTGTACGGCGGCGAGCTCCCCTCTTGGCAGAGGGGTGCTGCGAGAGGTGAGCGGCCCTGCATTGCATCCACCGCGGATGCTGATGGATGTGACAGGCACGGGGGTTGCCAGGAGACAGCATCCTCCTCCTCGGGCGCTGCGCAGCCAACGCAGCTCTGCACTGGTGATGTAATGCTTCTCCAGCACCGCTCATTGCTGGCCAGCCCTGTCTCTCCATGCCAGGGGTGGAGGGGGAAACGCAAAACCCCTCACAGACATTCCCGCAGCCTTCTTCACCACCCTGCCTCGTCCTCTCCCACCCCACCCCCAGCCCTCCCCACGGGTGCAGCAAGTCAGGGTTTGCAGAAATAACCTTCAGCCTCATGTCCCACAAGTGCTCTCGTGTCCTCCCCACCACGGGGTCGCTGGCCCCTGTCTCCTGACGTGCGAGGCCCATCACGGACCTCCCGCTCAGGCCTTTTGCCTACGTGCCAATAGCCCACCATGAGACCTGCAAAGGTCTCCCTTGGCTTTCGGATGAGAGAGGGGGAGAAGGAGAGGCCACTCACACACGCAGAGGCTCGTTGAGTAAATATCTGGCTACAAATTATCTGCTGATCTAATAAAAAAGATATTACCTACCTCTACAAACCTAGTTTCAAATTATTCCTTCTGCTCCGTTCAGTAGCCTACTGGGAGATCACTGGCAGGTTAATTTGCTATTGAACGGGTCCCAACTGGAATTAGCACTTCAGCCTGCCTCTGGTTTCACTCGACAGTTAATGAAAGTCGCTGTTATTCACTCCTGGCTCTGAACTTTATGCACTGCACCATGTTTGATGAGTGTGAACAGAGACCAGCTGACCAGGATATCTTTTCTCTGGACTGACAAGGTATTCAGTGCTTGCAAGACCCAAAAGGTGCTGAGATAGAAAATAAACTGCCATTTGTATGCTTTTACAGGAAAACTTTGTGCGCTCCTAACAAAAGTGGCCTTTATCTGGGGACTGTCATTTTGATTATTTTATATCTGTACAGTGCCCCAGAGGTGTACATAGAAAATGAAAACAGCCTGAATGAGGCAGAGCTGCACCAGAGGCCCTAATAAACCAGCAGGCTGGCCTGGTGGGGGGAGAGCAGCATGGTGGGTGGGGGGGTAACTTAAAATGATCTGCCCTACAAGACAGGGCTGCTCTGCAGCTGGGGAAGATGGTATGGAGGGCAGCAGGTCTGATCCACAGCGCTGAGAGATGTGCCTTGTGAATGGCACTGGTGAAGAGTGGTGGCTCTCCTGTGCTGGGAGGGCACCCAAAACCATCCCTCCCCAGTGTCAACTGGGCTGAGCTCTCTCCATGACAATGAAGACTTGGGTAAGTTACATCCCTGTGGTGTTTAAAGAGGGTATGGCCAGGGATTGTGTATGGACTGCTGTTGCACAGAGGATCACCTTCCTCTGTGCTAGGCTCTCCCACCACAGCTTCTGCCCAAAGACCTCTTGGACAGACAGCCAACTCAGGCAAACTCCATGCAGGCGTGATGGCAGCATCCCATGGAGCCACGTTGCCAAAGTCAAGGTCTGTAACAATACAGATGAAACCAAAAATGCAATTTTTGCAGTTTATCAGTCCCATCCCACCTTCCTCACCCTGCTGCTCTCTTTGCGTAGCCCTGTTACCCCACCATGTTCTCCTTTCTCCCTCACCCTCCCCTCATCCCCATGGGCCAGAAGCTTCCCTTGCAGCCCAGCCATGCTTTGGCAGGGGGTCGGTCCCATCCCCTGCTGCTGAAGTCCCATCACAAACAGCAGGAAGAGCTGAGTCCAGTGGATCTTAGCATTCCTCTTCCCCCTCTAACATCATGAAGTCCCCTAAGTAATTTCCTTCTCCCTCAGTGTTTACACCCTTCAGGCACTCCGAGACAGTTATCCGGCTCCTGCCTGCATGATTGATCAGCAAAGCTAGACAGATTTAGTTCATTTAATCTGCCTCCTAAATCCCATCCTTCAGCCCCTTCATCATTTTCCTTGTGTCTCTCCTTTGTCTCTGTATCTCCTCGGGACAGCAGTGTCTCCAGCTGTGCCCAGGCACACAGACTGCAGGCAGGGGTTGCTGGCACTGGCATGACACCTGGCAGCCTCAGTGTGTGCAGCACAACTGCTGCACCAGGGCACCCCACATCCCTGGGCTGTCCCTGTGGGGTTCCTAAAGATGCTTGAGGACACCTTGCATGTCCAGGCACCGTTAACTTCTGACTACCTCCTCTGCCTGTAGGAGCCTCCTTTGCAAACACGCTCCAAGCCCAAGGCCCTCCAATGTTATGGGCCCTCATCAGATCTTTCTTATCACTTGTTCCTGGAGAACTGTTGCAGAAAAAGAGATTTCAGAGCCAGCAGCAAGAGGGTGGGGAGAGGATGCACAAGGCATGTCTATGATCATTCATGACTCCATGCTGGTGCCTGTTGTGCCACATCATGCCCATTCTGGCACAGCCCTCTATGCCCCCCGGCATCTGCTCCATACCCAGCCAAACACTGGGCACTGGAAAGATTCTTCTGGGCAAATCCAGGACTCTGCTCTCACCAGTAACAACTGCTGTAGAGTCTTCTCTGTGCAAAATTTGGGCCAAAATCTCTGCCTCAAGCTAAACCCAGCAACACCTCGTACTTGTGGAGAAAGATCTGATGACAACGATGGTGTGTAACTGCTCTGGTGAAGCTTACCTCACCCTTCAGAGACCAAGACTGCAGGTCAGAGAGCCAGAAACCTGTCTTCCTCTGGGTCAGGGCTCTGGGGCCTCTTCTCCCAGTCCTGTGAAATAAGACATTCTGTCCAGATTACCTAGAACTCAAAGTTTCTGTCCCAGAGTCATCCAACAGATGCATCTAACATTGCTGTGTCTACCCATCTATCTGAGTAGGTCCTTCCTCTGGCTGCCTCAGATTGTCCACAACAACTGTGAATGCATTTCTAGCACCAAAAGCCCAGTGTGGCCCCACCTGAAGCAGCAGGACTGTAGCTGCTGCTGAGACCCCTAGAGCTTCACCAAGTAGGGAGCCTGTCTGAAGGCAGAAAACACGTCTCCCCAATTACTAGGGGGGTGTTTTAGGACCAGCCCTTCAATCAGTAGCACAGAAGACCGCGTGGGAGGTGGGCAGGAGTGCCAGGAGTAAGTCATGTGGGCAAAACCCCTGTGGGTCATGTGCCTGGTCCCCCCACAATCTTCATGGTCCCACTGGGCACTGCCGCAATGCTGTTGTTTTCCAGAAGTCTCCCTGGCTATCAGCTCTATTGTTGGGTTGAAGATGGAGCCGTAAAGTTATCGCTGCTGGGATCACTGTCTTTTCATGAAGGCTGGTGTACTTCCTTTTTTCCAAATCCTCTGGTAATTTCCTGCTTCTCTGTAACTTAAACAACTCTATTGTCGGTCCCTGCTTTATTTCATAAGCTCAGTCCCACCCAGTCCCCTGCTGCATGCCCCCAGCCTTGCTGAGCTGGTACAGATTCACCCTGCTTTTGCTCAAGAATTATATTTGACAATTTGGCAAGGTTCCCTCTGTTTTCTTATTGTCTGTAGGCGCTCTTTAGTTTTTCTTTCTTTTTTTTTCTTTTTTTTTTTCTCTTTTGTGTTAAAGGCAGATTTTAGAAGGCTATGCAGCAGTTCAGCCATTTGAGAGTCATCATTAATTTAATCTTCTTCCTAATTTATTAATGGCTCCTACTTTCTCTCCAGTAGTAAGCACTCCCCTGGTATATTTGTAAAAACCCTCTTATTCCCCTTAACCTCTTTGGTAGCTTTAGTTCACTCTGCCTTCCCCCCCTGTCTCCATCAGGTTGAAGGCAGTCACTGTCCTCTCTGTCTCCAGGACAGTCACATCCCCTTCCAGCATATCTCTCAGCGGTTTTGCCACCTGCTCTTTGTGGTGCTTCATGTTAGGTGACTTGCTGGAAGCTGCCCCCTTGTTGAGGGAGAATGTCAGATTTTCCCTGTGCCACCCCCAAAAAATAACGCCTTTCCTCCTCACATCTCTCACCAACAGGCAAGGGAGCAGGGGGCACAACGCAGGGTCTGTAGCTTGCTGGTTTATTAATTACAGCCCAGGAAAGGACCATCCCTCTCTGAGCTGGTGAGGCAAGCCCTAGGCATTGAGGAGAAATCTCTCCTCATCAACTGTACTCTGCAGGCAAGACCTGGAGTTGCTGGCGCATCCCAGCTAACCCATGATAAATGGGGTAAGCTGATAAGCAAACATCACTTAAAGAGCAGGAGAAAAGTGCCAAGACTGACCTGCAACAGTAAATATATTAGGCTCAATCCATCACTTGTTGAAGTCCCCTGTATGGCACCAGATCCCAGGATCCCAGTGGCTGCAAATCCCTCTGAAGTACTCCAGGGGATAGCAGGGGGGACTGAAAGCACCCCATTGCTTGAAATGATTGATCCACTGGTGACCAAGTCTGTAAGAACCCAATCTTGCCAAAGAGGCATCTAGGAAAAGGATGGGTGGCATCTGCCAGGGGTGGCTTCTGCTGAAAAGCAGCTTGGATGAGACTGGGAGGTCCCACTGAGAGCAGGGTGGTTGTCCTGGGAGCACCCCAACCTTTCAGCTCTGCCCTAACACTGCGGGCACCTGCATCCCCACCACCCTCATGGGGCTCTGCACCAACACTCCCAGCTGCAAATGCACCCCCAGCCAGGAAGCAGCTGGTTATCCATGAAGACAGCATCTGGAGTCTGTCCCACACAGCCTCAGAGACCATGGGAGTAAGGAAAGGAGCTGTGTTTTTACAGGAAATGCTGAGGATATGATTTTTTTTCAATTTCCCCACTCTCCTCCACCCCCCTGCCCCACCCACCCTCCCCCCTGTCATTTGCAAATGAAACAGGCCCATCAAAGTCTATTTTTTTTCTGCAAACGAAGTTCTGGAAGCCTTTCTTTTGGATCAGTCCAACTATTCAGTGTCAACAGAACCAAAATACGTCACTGCAATTTGGACTTTTTCAAGTAGAAGTAGGAAGAACACTTAAATTAAATTTGTTTCTAAATGTCATTTTGAACAAAGAGAGAAATTCCTCAGCCTGGAAATGTTGAAACAGACATTTTGATATCATCAGAATAGTTAATCCTATTAAAATAACATAAGATAGAAATAGACATATTTTATTGCCTTTTTTTGATTTGGGAAAAAAACACCATAAAAGATAAAACCCCCAAATTTTTGAGAGTGTCATTAAGCATTGTGTGTTCCAAGCAAGATGATGGGACCCCTTCTCTGTGCTGGAGGCATTTGGGGCTGTAGAAGTGAGTGGGTCAGGAGAGGGGAAGCAGCTATGGGGGGGCTCCTCCACCCCACCTCTTGCAGGCTGTTGTGTCTGGAGGTGCCAACTCTGCCCACAGTGTCTTGGGTGCCCCCACAGTATCATCCCAGGGGTGCAGCAGCTCTGTGTCTCTGCACAGGCACTGCATGCTATGCTGCTAAAGTGTCTCTGAAATAATCCAACCAAAAAAAGCATCACTTTTTGGGACATACCATGAAATGCTGATTTGTCGAACAAGGAATATTTTGCTCAGAGCACCTCAGGTCTGTCAGATTTTCACCAGTGCCGCAGCTAAATTCCTTCACACACCTCAGCCTGCCCCAAAGCAGGACTCCTGCCCCAGGGCTGCCTCTCCAGGATGACTCAAGCCTTGTAAGACTGATGAACTTCTGTGTCAGTTCATTTGAGAGGAAAATCAAGTTGGGAGAAAAAAGTATTATCGCGAACTGGAGCTGTCAAAGCAGAAAATGTGTTCCCAGATTTCTGGGAATGAGCAAAATGGAGTCTGGCTGGCAGCAGCTGGGGCTCCTTCGCCCTGTTATTTGCTCAGGATGGTTTTAGGTCTCTCCTTGCAAGGCAGCTGCGCTTCCCCATGCTGCAAACTTCGAGGTGTGTGACAGCCCATCCCATTTGCAGTGCCCATTCCCCCAGTGTGGAGGGTCTCTGCCTTCCCCACTGGGACTGCTCCCTGGGTATGAGCCAACCTGTCACCCACCAGCTCTTCTCTTCACTCCTCTCTGGGCTCAGCCAGCCTGGCTCCAGAGCACTAAAAAGCCCCACCTCTCCAGCTCCCAGCTCTATTTCCATGCTCTCCAGGTTTTCTATCTGTTGATCAAAGCATTACTTAATATATCTTGGGGGTTTTGTTTTGGTTTGGTTTGATTTTTTTTTTCCTTTTACTCAAAGTTGCATGGTATTTAGCAACGTGTTTTGACTGCAGAGATGAGATTTTTTCATCTAAATTGCTAGCAGCTGCAAAGCCCAGACCCTGCCTAAAAGGGAGCCAAGGCTTCATCTGCCCAGTGAGGTGGTGGAGTCACCCCGTCCCTGGTGGTATTCAAGAACCATCTGGACAAGGTGCTACAAGACATGATTTAGTAGCTTAGTGGGTAGTATTGGTGACAGGAGGATGGTTGGACTAGGCAACCTTGTAGGTCCTTTCCAACCTTGTGTTTCTATGATTTCTATGATAGGGATGGCAGGCCAGGAGCGCTGTGCCTCCCTGCCTGCTTATTGCTGCTGGTCTCTGACTGCAGTGCCCTGCCCCATGCTGGTGACGGCACCATTCAACCCACAACAGGCAGGAGCCTGTCTCCCACGTGAGCCATTGTAATTTCATTAATGGCCATCAATGCTCTTGCAAATCTCCTGCCATCCAAGCTGAAGAGACACCAGTTCTCATTCCCAGAGCATCCACACCAGTTCCTGTTCCCAAAGTATCCCCTGGAAAGGAGAAAAGGAGAGGGATGAGCACAGGCATCAAGAGGCAGCTTGACTTCCTGCCCTCCTAGTGCTCCTCCACAACAGGGCTGAGCCTCGGGCATCTGGCTGCAGTGGGGACCGGGACCAGGACTGGCATGTCAGTGCATTCATTCAGGTTTTCCTTATTTTTATTTTTTTTTCCTGATGGATACAAGCAGAAATCAGCAGCACCTTGGACTGGAATGCCCTGTGGTTACCTGACAGCAGAAGCCAACCTCAGATATGGTCACACAATCACCAAACAGACAATGAGAAGATCTAATTATAGAGACGAGAAAAGCAGCCATCTAACCAGGCAAAGAGTCGTATTTCTACCGGCAGGCGCAGGGTGGAAGGTGAGAGGACAAAAGGAACCAGCAAATGCTGCTTTGGGCTGACTCACAGTTCACTTGACCCCAAGGAACAAACGTCCCCAGCTGCAGGAGTGAGCACACACAGTGATGTTGGTCCACCTGGGTGTTGGCAGCATCACCAGCCATGCCTCACACCGAGCAGCCCTCTCCTGCCCTGGCACAGGCAGCCAGACTTTCTTTCTGTGCCTCCTAACCCATGAATCAATATTTACCACCACGGAAAAACATTCTGCTCTCTTCAGGATGGGCTCTCAAGGCTACAAAGGACTCATTTCCAGCTCTTGAACGCTCCCAGGGCGTATCCTTTCACCCCAGCTGCAAACCTCTTTCTCTAGCACTTGCAGGCATGTCAAGGTGGCAAAGAATTGTTTAACTGCTGTGTGACCGCTTCTTCTCATGAACTTGGGGATATATAGCAAATAATGAAGCCAATATTGTGTGGGATTGACTTCCCAGCCAGGCTTTGAGGATCTCAAATCGGGTTCCTGGATTCTCTCATAACAGCAATAACATGGAGAAATCGCTGATGTGACAGGAAAGAGCACAGCACCAGCAGCAGTGGCTGGGGTCACCAGGATGATGCAGGATGGTAGGTGCCAGGAGAGGGCTGTGGGAGTGAAGGAGGACACTGCATGTCCTTATGATGAAGAAGTGCCAGAAGCACACCTCTAGCTGCACCCATTCCCAAACTCTCCTCTGTGCAAGCAGTGTGGGAAGCAGAGGTGGTGGCTTCCAGGGGCAAGCTGGTGGGAGGCTGCCCATTCCAGGGGTGCAAGGCTGAGTGTGGGTACTGCACCCTGCAGTGGGTGCACTAAGAGAGCCTCATACCACAGGGTGCTGAGTGCCTTGGCTGATCTGGGAGCTGGAAGCTCATGGTGACAGCCTAGACTGGATGAGTCTCAGCAGGTATCTGGAGCTCCTCTTCCAGCTGATGTGCATCTCTCAGGACTAGACTGGACTTCCAGGGTGTTCTGAAAACACTTCTCTCTGTCAGGTGCCTGCTCTGGCTGATCCCATGGGCAGAAAGTCCAGAAAGTCCATGGTGCTTCTCTTTGACCAATCCTTGGTAGTTTGGGTTCAACCCTCTGCTCACAGGTACAGGAGCAGGGCTGTGTTTCCAGCCCTAAAACATGGAGTAAATATGCTTCAGAGAAGGGGTGAGAGGGACCTTTTTGGGAGCCAGGGGATGAGAATTGCTTTGTAGCTTTTCTCCAGAAGTTCTGCAGCTGCATCCATATTCTGCCCTGGGAATAGTTCCTCTAACCTGCCTTGGGCCTCCCCATCCCCTCTGTCCTAGACTTTGCAGGCCCAGGCACCCTAAGAGCTGTGGGCACCTGCAACCTTCTCCCAGCAGAGTCCCCTCTCCAGGCATCTGGCAGCCAGGCTCACATCCTGCCCTGGCAGCCGCTTCGCTGTGCTGCAGAAGTGCCATGTCACCACGGGATGCCTGGCACTCCCTGTCACCGGCCTGACAAAGATGCATGGGCTTTCTCCAAGAGCTGATGTCCGTGAGGTCTGGAGTCAAGGAGCTGCTGCTGCTGCCAGTGTTGGAGAGCTGGTCCAAGAGGAGTGATGAAGTCGAAGCAGAAACAGCTGGTGCCAGTGCCAGGGCCTGCTGCGCTCAGCGAGTGGCGCGTGAGTCCTGCCAGCCTGGCTGAATTTCTTGAGCTGTCAGGTCGGATGGAGAAGTGCCATGTCAGCCTCGTCAGGTCACATCGTGGGGAGGAACATGGCCTGTCAGAGGCAGCATGTGCTGTTCTCACCAGCTCCAGAGCTCTGTGGGCTTTGGGGGAAGGGGTGGGAGGGGTAGAGGGGTGGCGGGCAGAAGAAATGATATCTTGAAAGGAGGCAGCGCTGGGGCTTAGCACAGAGAAGTAGGTTTTTCAGTGAGGATGGGTGAGGGCCAGGCTTCACTCCTGCACAGGTTCACTGGTGTTTTATCACCCAAGAAGAAGAAGCCAAGAAGAAGCCAAGACATGTCTGCTCTCAACGAGTGGGCACAGAGGAGATTCGGCCACTGCCAGCACTGAAACTGGGGCCCCCATGTCACATCACTTGGCTTGTCAGGTTTGGCAAAGAAGCCAAGTGTGTGGCAGGTGACATATTTTCATAGATCTCCTTTTCACCCAGTTAGGGGGTAAACCTCTAGCAGCAGGCAGGGAAAAGTGCAGTTATACATGAGAGCAACAGCATTATAGCAGCTGGCTCACTCGTGCAAACCTGGAGTACAGGTCACAGCAGCTCTGCCTGGTCACAGGGCTGGAGATCATATTTCTGAGTGCTGTCCCTCTCTTAGAATCATATACATATATATATATAGGTTGGAAGAGACCCTTGGGATCATCAAGTCCAACCATCAGCCCTACTCCACAAGTTCTCATGGGGTTCTCTCTCTAGAAGTACTCTACAAGATCTCATGAGGTTCAGCAGGGCCATGAAGTCCCAGACCCCCCTCCCACGTTTACACCATGGTATGTTGCCCCTTGCACCAACTGTTCAATACACTTTGCTGTGACTTTTCAATCCCCCCTGCTGCCAGCAGGTTGTTCAGAACTGCCCCTGAGGACTTGTTCAAACCTATTTTCCTTTGTGCCAAGGTTACCCATTAGTGCAGAGGATTCTCCTCCATCACCCTCTCCGGAGCATTTTTGGGGAGAAGGCTGCCCTCTGAGCCACCCTGGTGGGTGGGCAGTCCAGGTCCTTCCAGAGACAGAGAGGAGGGGGGCACACCGAGAATCTCAGCACGAGTAGGGCTGGCAAGAGTGTTCCCAACGAGGCGAGGCCTCACTGACCCACCGTGGGCAGTGCTGATAGGTTTCTCTTTCCAGGAAATATTGCCGTGTGGCTCACACGAGCCCTTTTCACTGCTGAACAAAATTGGCAGTTTATGGCCCTTCGGTGACTGACTCCCTGAGCCAGCTTCTTGTGCTTTTCATTTACTTCCAGCTACAGCTGAACTTCCTGCATCAGTTCCTAGGTACCTGACCTCACATTTGTACTATTGAATTTCCTTCCAGGTCTCTCACTGCAGACTTTAAGGTCACCCAATCGCTTCTGTTTGATATTCCGCTGCTGCCATGCGCTGGCTTCCCCCTTTGAATCATCAGCAGGTTTTATCAGCAGCCTCTTACCTTTTGTGCAAAGATCATTAGTGGAAATATTAAGCAAAATCAGACCCCAAATGGATATTTGAGAAGCTCCATTAGTAGCCTGCCTGCAGCTTAGTGCTTGCTGTTTTAACACTATCCATTGCTGCCTCCCCTCCAGCCATTTCCCATCTTACCCCTCTTCCTTATCATTTCTCCATTAATCCCCATCTTCACTGGTTTAATTAATAATTTCTCATGTGCATTACATCAACTGCTTTACTGAGGTTCAGGGAGATGAGATCTACTTCAATTCTTTTGTCTGGGAAAGCAGATACCTTCTTAAAGAAAGCTATCGAGGCAACCTGCCACAGAATAACTTTGGAAAATCCATGTGGTATTTAATCCCGTCTTCTATTTACTTCCATGTTTTTAATTACCATTTCCTTTAAAATCTATTCTAAAACCTGGCCTATTGCTCAGATCAGGTCTCAAGTCACCTTTTCTTCAGATCCTTTTTTTAACCTCTTTCTGGTCAGCCAGCTCTTCAGCCCAGTGAAAGACTCCTGTGGGCATGAGCACTCATGTGGTATGGAAGAATAGAACTATTGGAAATGCAGCCTGAGCAAGGGAACCACGATGCCCACACACCCACCACAAGCAAAGATCTAAACCTTCCCAGGATGGATCCTCTTGTCCAGGGGTGGTTCCCCACCGCTCACTGTGCAGCGGGGTCTCCATACAGGGGAGCTGGGCCCAGGTTAAGCACATGTTCCACGAGGTGATGATGCCAGTCAGTGATGTTGTGTGCAAAGATCATTTATCTTCAAATGTGGTTCTGTGCTAGAGGTTTCAGAGGGCACCAGAAGGCTTGGTCCAACAGGTTTGGCTCAGTGGACACAATTAGATGGCACCAGAGTAGGGTTGGAAGGACCCATCACATCATCTCTACATCTGATTTCAATACCCAGGGAGAAGATATTAAAAAAAAAAACACACAAAAAAAAGAATTTATGGATATACAGGAGAGGGAAAGTGTTGACAGCTTCAAGGACAGCACCCAGATGCTGAGGAAAGCCACGTGTCTAACCCTGGCAGGAGACCTGCAGAATTTGGAGTGGAGAAGCTGTTATCAGTATATGGAGACAAGGAACCCAAGGAAGGAAGAACCAGGGTGGGACCTGAAAAGTCCCTTCCAATCTAGACAATTCTATGACTCTATAACTTGTTCAGTGCCTGACACTGGGCTGCCATGAAATTAGCCTCCTTTCCTGCCAAGATTCCTGGCCTGAGCCCCCCACCAATCCCCTTACCTGCTGGAAACCAGTGTGGGATGTGCCCATAGGGTTCTTCTCTTTAAAAGCAGACAACACTGCTCTGCAGCTTTGTGTTGGCATCTCATGAGACTGTTGGGCTCTTTCAGTTGTGGGATGCTTTCCTCCCTGTGCACCTCAGGCTGCTTCATGCCCTGCAGGAGACTTCTTCTGACTCAACTCATGTATAAGCCATGGGACTGCCCCACAATATTTAACTCAGAAAAAGTGGTGACTGGCAGGGTAGCTCTCTATAAATATTTTGGGGAGAACGAGAGGGAGAGAATGGTAAACATCAGCACAGCAGCTTGTTATTTAAACTATAGGCCAGTGTTGGCACAAGAGCAAATGGGATAAACTATTCATGAATATATTTTGAGCAGAAATTGGAAAAAACTGCTGAAGCCATCAGAAGATCAGGATGGATGTGGAAATGCCTCACAAGAGGAGCAGGGAGGGGTTGGCTCAGAGACTTTTCACTCTTTAGGAAAGCGAGCCTCTTGACTTGTGCCGGTCACCCTGCTGCCAGGGGCAAGGAGGGAGGGCCTCATACCCCGGGGGTCCACATGGGAGAATCTACACCATACCCTGCTTCCTCCCCAGTCCTCTGCCTTTCTTGTATGCTATCAATGCCCCAGGAGGCTCGTGCTGGTGCCTTGCTGTGGGGATCAAATCTTTCCTCTGGAAAGGTGGAGAAAGACTTGTGGGGTCTGGCACCCCTGGAATTACCATGTCTGACCATTGTACTTTCCTTATTTCCTAATCAAGCTTTTGATTTTCTTTGCTTAAAATAAGGGAATATTTTCTTTCCTATTAGCAACAGCTAGAAACCACTCTCCTCTAAGTTGGGCCCCTCTGTTCACTTGGGACAAGAAAATTATTTCAAATTCCCAAATTCTTTGCTAGGAAAGGGTCCCCTGAAATGCAAGTGGGTGCTGCAGTGACAGACAGAGGTGGTGGTCACTTTGCAAGAGAGGAGCAGGGCTGGAGCCACCAGTACTGTCACTAAGAAGGGGATGGAAATCACTCCCAAGGGGTTATTTAGGTTTGATATGAGGCGCTATAGTGATGGTGGTGGGTGGTGGGTGAGGAGAGAACTGGGGTGCCCCACATAGCATGGTATCACCTAGCCTCTGAAGGACCCCACATGACTGGAGGTGTCTCTCACACCACCACTCTGCCCAGACTCAGTGTCCTCACACAACAACAGGAGGGTGAGAGAAGGCGCAGGTCTCTTCCCAAACACAAGTTACCCAGCAGCATGAGGCACCATGCTGCCATGTATAGTGGAGGTGCAAAATCACATCCTGTAGACTCCTGTCTGATCTTTGCATGGAAGCCATGCTCTCATCTCTTGATAGGTCCCAACGTTGAATAGGGGCATCAAATGTCTGCAGCAACAGCTACAATGAGCCCTTCAGACAGGAGCTGCTCAGAAAGCCCCCTGTCTTCCCCCACGGCAGCACTGTGCCTGCCTCGATTCCTCTGTCTCCTTCATCTTTCTCCCTGCATTCTCTTACTCTATTTTCCTGGAAATCTGGCACAGCTGGGGTAGACACAGCTCTGCTAGGGCTGATCTGAGCTTGCTCCTGACCTTCAACTGATGGATCCACAGAGAGATTCCAGTGACTCTGTGGCCCAGGTCCCAGCAGGTTTGACCCTGAGATTGCTATGCAGCCTACAACCAACGGGTCATCTCCTAGCTTCAGAGAACACTGTCCTGAATTGACAGAAGTTCCTGTGAACCAGAAACAAACTAAAAGACTGTGCTTGTATATATGAGGATTTTTTTTCAGCAACATATGCTTAGTAGCAGATGCTTCCTATGGGAATGTGACCAAAGAAGGGACGCCTTTGCCTGACCCTCTTTCTACACTGTGCAGACTCAAGGGGAAAACGGAGAGCAAACATTTGTTTTCAGAGGTTCAGGAAGCTCCATTTTCACCCTGACAGCCCCTTCACCCTGCCCAGAAAGCCTCTCTGTGTTTGCAAAGATCTGTGCTTACCAGCTCCAGTGTATAAACAACTGTGTCCTCTTGCCAGCCCACTTTTATTTTATAACAAAACTCAAATGCAGATTATATACAAATGAGGTGTAGCCCAGGAATTTTTGGTTAGTTCCCAAAACAGCCTGAAGTGCCGGAAACATTGCACATCATGAGGAATGAAAGAGTCAAAGGAATTCAGGGAGCTTCCTCAGAGCCTGAATTTTGGACACCTATTACTACTATGTGCTCTTTCAGACACTGATGATTTGCCAGCTCTTCTTAATAAAAGGCCTGAAAATGCCTTTTAACTGGACCAGGACCCTGGCCCCTGAAGCCCAGGATCACAGAGAGTTACTGGTGGGGAGCAACTCCTCCCTGGTCCAGGAGCACATCTCTATCCCCAGGCTGGTGTCCCACTACCCACATGGATGCTCTTCCATTTCTTCTTCTCCTTGCCCCTATCACATATAAATACAGAAGGTGGAGGAGTGGTATTGACAGTATGTACCAGTATGGGTGGCCTGGGGGTGCAAGGCAGGACAGGGGTGGAAAGTTCAGCCTCTGTGTGCAGATCTCAGACAGCCTCTTGGTCATCTCTGGGATTTCTTCAGGTGACTTGGTTGTCTCTAGAGTTTGCAACCATGTGTGGGGCTAAACCATGTGCTCCAGGCTAAAGACACAAAACTCCTTGCAACCTGGTTGGTAAAACATGTTGGAGCAGCACGTAGCCTGTTCCAGTCATCAGTCTAGTTGTGCCCTTCCCCGTGAGCAATGCCTGAATCTCCTGCTGCACACACACGTGCTGCGCCTCACCGGCCGCAGAAGCAAATCTGCTGGAAGGGAAAAAGGAATTCTCCAATTCTGCCTGTGCCGCAGTGGCATCAGCTCCAGGGCAGGGCCTCCAGCACTGAGCTGAAGCTGTGAGAAATGCTGAGTGGACCATTAGCACCAAGAACATCTCCTCCCTGGGCAAAAGGAGCTTTTGTCACTTCCCATTTCTCAGCTGTCAAAAACTAGCTGTTCAAGTTTGCAGTCTCAGGCCTTCTCCTGCTGACTCCTTCATGCTCCCTGTTGACACCTACAAACAGCAACCAGGGCTTTCATGCAGCTGAAGAAGCAGCCACTGACAGCAGGTCCTGTCCTCCCACCTAAGCACACCTGTGCACAGCCCTGGCTCTTGGGGGATCTCCCCAGCTGGTGGAATCGCCCACTCTACAAGACAGCAGCAGCAGCAGGGTTTGTCAAACTGAAGGCGCTCCTCCTGAGTGGTAGAAGCCAATGCTGCAGCTTGTCAGCTGAACTGTGACATTGTTCAGGTAAACCCTACAGGCACCCGCAGGCAGGAGCGCTGCTGGGAGAGGGAACGTTGTGGGATCACACCGAGCCCTTCTTGCAGAAGCAATTCATAGGCAGAGCCATGCTTTCTGGGGTCTGGGTGGGCTGGCTTGCTTGGTTTGGTTTTCCTGTGGTGGGTACGAATGGCTGCTTCCCTGGGACAGCTTTGTCTGTGCAAGGAGTGTTGCTGGTATCGTGTGCCAGTATTTGTATACCAGCAAGGTGCTCCTCCTGTTGACAAATCCCTGATGAGGCTGTTATAAAACCAGCAGCTTGACTGTGATGCTAACCTCAGTCAAGTGGCAACAGGCAGCTGCCTGTTTGTATAACTTTTTCCGTGTCCTTGTGTCTCTCTGGTTTTCACTAATGAATTGTCATCACCCAAAAGACACAGCCTTACAGCTTGATATTGCAGTTATTTGCTGCCTGTCCAAAAGGCATGATTTCAATAATGTTTCAAGGACAGCAGGGAAAAATGGCTGGATATGTGGGCCTGGGGAAGAAAGGAGCCTCCTTCTCTACAAGAGCAAGCTCCTTCAACAATAGACCCATTTGACTCAGCACCCTGATTCACAGGAAGGATCCCATGGTAGCAACCAGCTCCCAGGAGAGAGAACATATTTCTCAGTTCAGGTCCTGAAGACAATTTTTGAAAGAAAACTCCTCTGGGATGACTGTCAAAGCCTATCTGTGACATCTAAGTCCCTTGGCTCATGAAGAGCAGCTGAGGAGCCTTGCAGCCCAATGGCTGGAAATAGCAATCCTGCCAGGAGGCAACAGCCATGCCTCCACGAGAGGCAGTGCAAAGGACTCCTCTGGCTCCATGCTGCTACCTGCTCCTCCACCCCAGGAGGCTGCCAGCACGCTCTTGCAAGATGCAGAGGGTTTTGCTCATTCTGCTTTGGCAGAGATTGCTAAAACCCACAGTCCACTTAAAGAATTGCAAAGTGTGGTCACTGGCAAGAACACAAGAGGAGGAGCTACAGTCCTTGTTTCAGGTCCTGTGATTGCAAATTAGCACAAATATGTTTCCACGAGCTATTTTAGATAAAGTCTTCACACAACAATCTGTCAGACTCTGAACATAAAGTCCTCCAAATCACTTAAGCTTCTGCCAGCACAGAAATCCTCTACCTGTAGAATTGTCTGTGATTTAAGACCAATATTTTAAGGTGCTCCAGAGTCACTTTTCTCTGCTCCTTCCCATCAGACCAGAACTTCAAACTCACTTTGACTCCTTTGCCCGTTGCTCTCCACACAATTCCCATATACCTTCGTTTTGCTGGGGTGGTCCCAGGTCTCAGCAGTGGCACAAATGCCTTCAAAGCTTCTTACTTGGAAATGCTTTGGGCGTATTTATCTCATCAATCTAAACACTTGATTTTGTAATTATCTGTCAGCAGCTGCAGCAATGTTTGTGTTGGAGGTATAGCCCCTTCACAGGGGAGTCAGCCTGTGAGATGACAGGAGCGAGCCATTCAAGGTGACAAGCACTCTGGGTCTCAAGCGGTGAAGGACAGTGTGTGGAGCTGTAACATGTGAAACCCAGGTTGGCACGTTTCTGCAAACTGACCTCATACTCTTGTTCCACTTGCCAGATCCTCCAGAGCCACCAGAAACTCCCCAGGCCAAGCAATTTGCCCATCTTCCTGCATAAGCTGACAGTCTCAAGTCCAAGAGACATTAAAAAAGAGACATGCTTTTAGAGGGACACCTAAAGGTGCCTTTCTGCCTCAACTCCCCCATAATTTGGAGGCCAGAGTGTCTCTTTTCCCTTCAAATCTGTTCTCTGCTTTATGTCACAGGCTGCAAGCACAGCTGCCCTTGGAGAGAACACCAACAGCAGTGCCCTCACTGGTGGGATGAAGCCATCCCCAAGTGGACTTGAGATGTGACACCATGCAACTCACTGGATCCTGCCCTGGTTCTTGCAGAGCAACTGCCAGCAATGGGACATGAGCTGAGGAGCTGCTTTGGCTTGAAACCAGCCAGGCATAGATGGAAATTAGGTCTGTGCAGGTCTGCAGCGGGGTCTGCCCTGTGAAGAGTTTGCATGACTTCATGGGCAGGGCTGAAAAATGTCTAGCTGCTGCAGGGGATCTTAATATCCAAGGACACATTTTGGGCAGTCCCACAGAAGCCCAGCAGGGACCGTAACACCCCACTCAGGAGCTTTCCGTGCTCCCTCAGGCCTGCTGCTCGTGCAAACCACAGAGGAGTCCATCAGGCACTCTGGGAAATGACTGTCTCTGGCTTCCTTTCCATTTTCAAAATGCTGACAACAACTATTTGTCCCTGGGTGTTTTGGTTTTTTTTTTTTTGCTTTGGGCTTTTCTTTCAGTTCTTGTGAAAGTGAATCATTTTGTGACCAGACAGGAACCTGGACCTGCTCTGAGCCAACAAAGGCAGCAGCAGCTAATACTGCTGCTGCAGCTCTTGGCTCCCAGCCTGGCTCTGCTGCCCACACGTGTCCCTGCTGAGTGTCACCGGGGCTGGAGAGCCTGGAGGGGGGACAGTTTGCTCACAGGAAAGGTGGTCACCTGCCAACCAGGTGCTTCCCACTGCCCACCTGCCAACCAGGTGCCTCCCACCGCTCAGAGGTGGAATTAGCCAGGATGAAGTTTATGCAATTTATGTCCCTAACTCTCCCCCATCTCACTTCTCCTTCCCTGCAGCACTGAGGGTGCTGCTTTACCCTTCGTTCTGCCTCACCGCCACCCTGCCCCAGCATCCCCCTGCTCTGCATCCCAGCCCTTGGTGCTTCTCACACCTCTGCTCTCATCAGCGTTACCCACAGGCTGCCAGTTGCAGTTCCCAGGTGCTTCCCAGTGACACTGCAAAAGGCTGTGGCCAAGCTCCCACCCCTGCTGTTCAGCTGCTCAGATCTATGGGAAGATGGTGGGGCCGGTTGACCACATTATCGGCCTTCGCTCTCCGTGCTCGGCGCCTGCCCATTTCCCAGGCAGGGCAATGCCTGGCCTTGATGTTTGTGACACTCTGGCCTGGCTCACTTTGAATTAATAACATTCATTTCACAGTGCCAAGATTTCACTGAACTCTTGTCCTTATTTTTCACATGATTGCCAATCTCTTTTGTTTCACTGGCCGAGTCCAACAATTTCTCTAACTGTCCAAAAGGGCCATTAATCAAATGAGCAGCCCCTGCTCCACGCTGTACGTGAGGCACATTCGTGTGTGCAGCCCCATGGAAGTCACCAGGCTGGAGCTCTGCAGCACGTTCTGCAGTCTCACCACAGGCCTGCTCTTCTGCGTTGACTTTGGCTGCTGCTCTGGCTGTGGCTCACAGGATGGCAGCCTGGACTCCTTGCTGGGACCTGGCTGTGCCAAAGTGCCGTACTCCTCAGCTCCCCAGCTAGCACAGGTGGAAGTCCTGCTGAAGCTCTTTACCTGGACCTCTGCTGCACCCCAACCAATGTGGACTGTCATCTGGTCCCAGGCAGCATGTGAAGATCAGTGCCAGCTCTGGATAAATCGGGCTGGCTGCTCAACCTACATCACCTCCCTGCCTGGTTCATGCCCCTGCCTGGTTCATCCCCCTTCCTGGTTCATCCCCCTGTCTGCCCCTGCCTGTCCATTTGAACTGCCACATGGACATGAGCCACTGTTGCGGGGCGAGGGTGGCAGCAGTGAGAAGGGAAGTGAGAAGAGAAGCCTGACTTCGTGCTCCTGTGAGACGCAGAGAGGACAGGAGGGGCAGGGCCTGTCATGCCTTCACTGGGCTGTGCTGGAGGGTTGCCTGTGCTCTGCCCACCCCCAGGGTTCTGCACAAGGCAGTTCTCTGGGCCTCTCATCTCTTAGCAAGTGCCAAGGAGGCCACAGTGTGCTGGCTTCTTTCAGTTTTCACAAAGCCTCGTGGTTCCAGTGAGACATGTTGGAGGTCAGCTCCTCAACGCCCTTTGCCAGCCATGGTTGGGCAGTTGGAGGCTGCACTTGAAATTATGCCTGAACATCTGATCCCTCAGCCAAGCTTCTATTTCCAGGCAATTGGCTTTGACCTCTTTGTAGCTGTAGGGCATCTCTCTGTATCTCCTAGAAAGCCTCTAGACGGAGCTTGAGTGCCTTCCAGCCCTCCTAGAATCTTTTTTTTGTATGCTTCAGGTACTTGCTTCCCCTCCATTTAGGAATCAGAGCTCCCATCTTCATCAGACATGGTGCTTGTACAGCCTCTTCTTTTGTCTCTGGGCCTCCTCGCAAAATGATTCCTAGAGATAAGAGACTAGGTGCAGGGTCAGTCTAATCTGACCAGAGGTAGGCATCTTCACCTGAGTTAATCACCCTGAGCTCCTCTGAAAGCAGGCTTGGGGTGTGCACCAGAGTAGATCAGATATATCTTGTCTAGAAGTTTATTTTTCTCTGCAGGGGGTGCAAATGAAGCAGAAAGGAGTGGCCCAGGTGGTGAGATGTTGGCTAGACATCTGAAGCCAGGTGAGATGAATCCTGCCCAGGTGCCTGAGCACACTCCTTCCCTCTGCACACTCAGACCCACATGGACATACACACATACTGCCTCACGCAGGGCAGTGTCTTGTCCCAGGGATCAGCACGATATCAGCAGCACCAAAAGAGGGAAACTCAGCAGCAGTGAATGGATTTCCTTGCAGGGCATTTAGCCAATAGATGTCCTGCTCTCACCCACTCCCATCCTATGTGTCCTTCATTTCAGAGGCACTGCCTTGCCCCCTCAAGGCACTGCCTTCCCTAGCTCACTTGCTAGGGAAGATCTGAAAGACTTCATCTAGTGGCACAACATAGCGGCTGTGGCACAAAGCCTTAGCTCATAACATAGGGGGAAAGAGCAACAGTGACCTTGCATACTCCACGAGTAACTAAGGCAAGTAAGGCCCGTGGAAACATGAGAAGAATGACCTGAGAGTGTAAATATATGCACCAGCAAGAGAAGGAGCATGCACCTGAGACAGGAGGTGAGCATGACTGTGAATTCATGTGCCATGGCAAAAGCTCACTATGGACATCCTCCTCCACTCACATCCTCTTTGATCAGGGAGCCACTGACCGTGCCAGGATGCAGAAGAAATGGGATGGCAGATGCTATGGATTTGTCTTCATGTTGGAGGTTGGGCAAAAGCTGTCACAGCCATGGTCCTTGAGTTTTAGCTGATCACAGGCTCAGGGGAAGCTCACAGGCTTAGTTTCTTCCAGGCAAATAATAAGAAATAGCCAGATGTTCCTTTTTGTCATGTAATATGGAAGCAACCACACTAGGAAGTAGCCAATGTCAGGATGATGGAAGTGCTGCACTTCAGGGGCTTGGCATGCAGGGAACTGGGAAAGGCTGGGATGACTTTGGGGAAGAGATGATGAGTGGGCAAGTTGTGCACAGTGTCTCTGTTGCAGGTATCACATCATGAACAGCCTGTCTACCTGCTTGCCTCTTCTCAAATTGAAAAAGAAAGTGCCAGACCATTAAACCAGAAGGCAACCTAATTAAAACTGATAAAAGGAAGCTGTTTCATATGTACAGCAAAAGCTTAGCTGGAGGGACTCATGGCCACAAGGCATGCCTAAGGATGTGGATTTAGGAGGGATCAGAAGAGGGTTAGATCTGTACATGGGTTAGATGAGGTCCCCGGTGGCCATCCTTGGACAGGATGACACATTTGGCTTAGCCAGGAGATAAGCCTGTATGCTTTGGGCCATACACTGACTGCTTGCTCACACTCTCAGGCATCTGCAAGAAAAGGGATCCCTGTCTGGGGATATGGCAGAACTTTGTCTGGAGGCTGGAGATGAGGCCAGACAACAGCCTCTAGAGGAGATGCAGGAGGCAACGGTAGCAGTCAAGACTGGGAAAGGAAACAAGAGGGTCATGGAGAAGAGCTGCAAAGCTGAACAGTCCCAATGGAGATAGGGCATGACCGCTGCTTCCCTGGATCCACCAGAAGACTTATTCATGCTGCAGGATCCCAAGGGCTGCCAGCTCCTTTCTGGGGAAAACTGGTTGTTGGCTGAGATGTGGAGAGAGGAGGAATCTGCTTCTGACTGCAGAAACGAGGAGGGAGCAAAGAGCAGGAGCTGGTTTCTGAGCAGGATGTGGCTGCCACAAAGCAGGGGGACTCTAGGCAGGGTAGGAAAAGCAGTGGTGGCACAGGGATACTCAGCCCCTTTTTGGGGGACAGGCTGACATGGGCAGGAGAATGCAGCTGTGCTTGCAGATCTCAAAGGCAGGAAACCCCAATAGTTAAACAGGGATGGAACCACCTCTGACACAGAGGTTGGGCTGCAGATCCTGTGCATTGCAGCTGTTGGTATCAGTGCCCATTTGGCCTGTTATCTCCAGGAGGATCCCTGACACATCCTCAGGGATGTCTGGCACTGTGCAAAATCAGCGCTGCTCACAGATCCCCTGGCAGAGCACAGTCACTGGAGGAGCACTGGTCCCACAGCCCCTCAGGGAGGATGCCCACAGCAGGCAGCAATACTCTCGGCCAGGGGTAAAAGAAAAGGGCACCATCAGACCCAGCCCAGTGAAAGCTCCACACAGAAAGGGCTGCACCAGTGGCAAATCTATACAAAATCCTCTCTAAACACAAACAGACAGAATGTTATATGAAAGAGCTTTAAAGAATAAGGAAAGGCACACTAATAACTCTTGGTAGGAGCCATGACCCCAGCAATGAAAGCATCAGCCTGGCTATTTGAATTGTGAGGATTTTCAAAGAGACTCTGAGTGTGGCAGGGACCCACAGGCATTTCAGAAAGGGGGAGATGTGAATGGTAAAGTTTGGGCTGCTTTGACATGCCAGCCTCTCCAGCACAGATAATGGATCTCTTTCTAATCGGCAATGCTGGGACCCAGCAGAGCACAGGCAGAGCTGGGGTTCCCAGGGTAAATTATGAACATTGAATTCACACACCAAATAGCAACCAAAAAGGGGGGGGGNAAACTGTGACTGAAGAGAGAAACAGCCTCGGCACTGGGTGAGCTGGGGAGTGCTGGAGTCAGGCAGCTGGAAAGAGGGAAGGAGGGGGCGGGGTGGGGGAGCAATTGTGGTAAAAAACCTGGAAAATTCATTTTGAGCAAACTCATTCAAAAGATTGGAGCCTTGTCCTCAGAAGGGCAGAGGAAGAGCTATTGTAGAGAGCTATTGTGCTGCTCAGGAAGGACTCAGTGCTGCAATGGCACCAGACTATGGGAGACGGATGGCAGGGCTCCAAGGGCTCTCCGTGCCGGGAGCGTTAAGCCCTCTCAGGCCAGCAGCTCCAAGGAGCAGGTGGATTAGGAATTTCCTTGGAGGCAGAGCAGCCTCACATGGGGGGATTTGCCCTATTGAGCTGCTGGGATGGCCAATGCCGAGCTCTCCCCTTGGCAGAAAGAGAGAGGCTGCCTCTTTGCCATCTTTCTTAAAGCTGCCCACCAGTGTGGTGTTTAGTCTTGAGGCAGCAGTTTTACCAGCACCCCAGGGGCAGAGGGGCTGGAGGGGGTGGCAGAAGCACTAGTAAAGAACAGAGCAGGACCCTAAGAGAAGGCAGCTGTTCCCATTTAACCTACTTGAACAACTGCTTCACCCCCAAATCAAGCTAGTGCTTGTTTTGCTCCCTGTGGATATTTGCCCTTTTTCTCACAGCAGAGCTGCTGGCCATGAGGGTTGGCAGATCTCCACTCTGCTCCAAGCTGCCTGGGGCACCATCCCCAGACAACACCAATAGCAGACTGGGGGGAGAGGAGAGCCCACGACCCCAGACCTCTGCTGTGCTTGTGTGGGTTTGGTAAGCTGGACCCCAAAGACATTACAAGACTGATTGTTTTTCCCACCTTCAGGACTTTTTTGTTTTCTGAGGTGTTCATGCCCACATCTGTTATAAATGTTATATTTTAAAGGTATTCAGAAAGGCTCTTTGTACTGGGCCAGATGCCCTAACGGGCACCAGCGTCATGAGTGCTCCCATTGTTACCTGAGAGATGTTGAGAACCCAGGGTAGCACCTAAGGAGCAAAAGCTCCTTGTGGTGGTAGGAGAGGATATTTAATTGCCATCTCGAGCGATGCTGCAGGGTGCTAGTGTGATGGGAAGCGTCCACTTTATCTGTCAGCAGCCACCTGTACACAAACAACTCCCCACAGCCAGCACTCGCCAAACCCTCAGCTCTGAAATGAAACTTAGTGCTTAGACGTGACTTTAAGGAACTGAACCTATCTGTATTCCCACAGATTCAAACGGCACGCAGGTGGGGATCGCAGCTGGCAATAAAGTATGATCTGCCCCGCGGTGTGGTTTATAGGGGGAATTAACTGGTGAATAGGATTGTTTTTACTGGCCTGGTGATCTCTGCCACGAGGTTTCTCGCTGGGGGAAATTCAAAACATGCTTTATGCCACCACGTGCGCTGACTCTTTTTGTGCAATACCACAAGAAGGAGATAACATGAAAGCATCTGGCCTGGGAGTACGTATAACCGTCGCTGAGGTTCAGTGCAAAACTTTATTGCCAGGAGAAAGCACAGAACAGCTGCTGTTGCTTTGACAACAGACAAAGCAGCCCAGTCCCTAGGTGAGGAGGATGTGAGCTCAGTGTGAGCTGTAAGAATGTGTCTACCAGCCACCACCAGCTCTGGTCCACCCGCCGATGGGCCTAGCTCTGAAGGCACAGCATGTGCCTTTCCATGCCCCAGCAGATGATAAAATCTCTGGCCTTATGAATACCTGCTTCTTGGAGCAAACCATACCTCAGAGGTGCCTCGATTTCCAGGGTGGTCTAGCTGTCAGCTCAGCCATCAGCCAGAAGGTTCCAGGTAGAGGTCCACCTAAACTCAGACCAGACGTCTTTGAGGGATCCTGTCTCCCACCCAGAGTCCCTTGCTCGGGACAAACTGGTGAAAAGAAAGATCAGCATATGTGCCCATCCTTCCTTCACTGCCTGAATCAAGGAAAAGAACAGGTTTGGGTGCAGGCAATAGAGTACCTGGTGAAGTCTGGTGAGCTTTATACCAGGCGTGCATCAGGCCTCAGTACCGTGATCTCTTCCTGTTGGCCAGGGTTGGACAGTGCTCTGTGTGGTGCAGGTGTGCAGAGCCACTTGCTCCTGGTCTCTGTGGAGGAAGCCTGCATGTTTCACCCTGAGTTTGGTTTCCAAGTCACTATGGCTGTGCCAAGGTCTTGGTTGTGGCTGTGCACGTCTCTGCTCCAAGACCCTGACTTTGGCATCCTTTTTTCCCTACCAGTTATCATCTGGCTTTCCTTCATGTTATGGATTTTCTCCAGGACCATTTCCAAAATCAGGGAAAATCCCACATCTCACTCCAGGGCAGTGCATGTTGAGAGAGACTAAGCGGAGACCAAATGGAGACTGAGAAAAGGGCTGCAACAGCAGCAACCTTCAGCTGATGACAATAAACATCACAACTCATGTCCAATCTCCGTGAGACAACAGTAGTTACATCCCAAAAAAAGAAACTTTTCATTTTATAAAGGGCTTCCCAGGCTCATACATGATCTTCAGCCAGGTCAGATACCTCCATCAGGACAGATCAGAAAAACTGAGAGGTCATGGTGGAAGCTTGGAATCATGAGGGGCTTGGGATCCCCTCAGCCCACTGGTGGAGATGAGGAAAAATCCTAAGAAGGGTAAGAGAGATCCTGCCTCAAAATTGGAAAAGAGAGGGCAGATACAGGCATGGAGGGACACAGCTTCCATGGGCACGGCCGTGCTGCAGAGCACAGGGGGACAAGGTCTGACATGAAGAAGCATTTTGCTGGCACTGATTATTCTGCACCATGAAGGCCATGCCCCAGGCAGAGGGACCAAAGAAGGCTTCTCATCCTGAAGTATTTTCACCCAGTTTTCCTTCCCCACTGCACTTGATGCTTCTTCAGCACGAGCAGGGCCTGACACACAGAGAAGGGGAAGTAAATCCCAACCCACTTGCTTTCAGCCACCTTATGAATGGCTACAGGGGTTAGTCCTCTTCGGAGCAAGGATGTGCTGCTGGGAATGTCATTAAGAACATGCTCATCTGCCTTCAGTGCTGAAGTGGTCCTCGCACATGTGGGGGACAGGAGACAGGAGGGCCTGATATTAACTGCCTGGGTTACAATAATGTCATTTACATTTCCCAGGGGACAAGAGGCAGCTCAGATGACGAATGTGTCAGTGCTCAGTCAGAGCGTTGCTGGATAGGTTACTTGCTAAGTGAGAGGTAGCACAGTGGTGCAGGTTTTTTGGTATCTCAGGGGTCAGGGCCAAGGGACCCCCTCAGAAGCCTCAGCTCTGAACTGCAAACTAAAAATATCTAAATGTTTTTATAAAATTGTGATGTGCACGAGGCAGGAGGTTCTTTTCCAAAGAGAAAGGGAAAGATGATGGAGGGATCAAGGAAGAGCCTAATGTATCATCCTGAACTTGGTCACAAGGTTTGGGGAGAAAAAAAGACATGATCCAGGATCAAGGGACTCATCTGATTCAATTTTAGCATGGAATTGGCTCCAGTGGGCACCTACTCAGTCTTGTGGAGTGTACAAATGCCTTGTTCTCAGGTAGGTCAGATAAACTGTCGCCTACTCTTCTCTGCTGACTAAGGAAGCCGAGCGTGACCAGCAGAGCTCTAGCCCAGCATTGCACATAGCAAAAGCCGGAAGAGATCCCATCTTACCCTTGAGCTGATGGGGATAAAAGAGTATAGAGAAACAATACACATGGGCTGTCTGCCCTCCCTGCCACCCAGGCTGTCTGCCGACCAGGTGCCACAGCTCCTGTAGCCATAGCCTGGACACTGGGTCCTCCTGGCACTGCTGGCCCTTGCCCAGACAGCACTGTGGCCAGAGCTGAGCACCGTCCTCCTCATTGACTCTGAGCCTCACCAGTTTGCCTGTCACTACAGTTCCCAGAAGATTTCTTGGTCATTTCATCACCATCCAAGCAGCTCAACATTCAAATATCCATGGAGACAAAATATCACCTTCACCAAGTCTTTCCTGCATGGAGGACAGTGCCCTCTACACTCTGGCAACAGTGAGCCATGCATTTTTGACCTCCAGGCTCAATTACTGGAGCTCATTATATCTGGGAATGGAGCCAAGCAGGCTGAGAAAGCTTCCACTGGTGCAAAACGTAGCAGACTGTGTGCTCAGACGCCTGGGGGCTGTCATCCATCAGCCTGCAGCTCCTGCTTTGTTACCCGTATTCCCAATTAAGACAGCACCCTTGCCAGACTCCAGCCCAGGTCTCACACTTGCTGGGACCAGCTTTTTCCCAGCACCAGGCTTCTCACCTGGCCATGTCTGGGGCTGAAAGGGGATATCATGGCAAAAGACAGCCCTTCTCAGGCAAGAGGCACAATGTCCACCTCCTACCTCTTCTGGTGGACTCTGTGATCTCTCTTGCTCAATCTCTCTTGGTCTGGAGGTCTTTCCCCTGGAGATGTGGGGTTCTCTGGTCTCACCTTGGGGTCAGACTCCCTGACAGAACACAGGGAAGGTGACAGGAGCAGAAGATGGGGGAGCCATAGGCACAGAGGAGGTGGCAGAGGATGGCAGGTGAAGCTGACATGCATCCCTTTCAAACCATGAATCTTTGAGCTGAAGCAGCCAGATCCCCTGCTCCAGGATCTCTGTTGACTTAGGAGAGCAAGAGATGGCACCGGTACCCCTCTGCTGCCTCTCAGGGATGGGGAGAGTCCAGATTTGCATTTGCATGTGCAAATCCCGTGGAGATTGGTAGGAGGAGCTGGGTGATTTCCACTGAGCTTCACAGATCCGGGTACTTCTCTGCCTTTGGTCTCATCTTGCCTTTGCTTCTTCCCTTGGTCTCTTCCGACAGGCTCTTCTGCTGCCCTCCCGAGTAAGTGGGCGAACACTGCAGCGACGCCCAAGCAATAACGGCATCCCTTTCTCCCCTCTCCCACCCTCTCCTTTTATCACCCCTCCCCCAGCCCCACTAACTCACTCTCCTGCTAGTTTATGGCCAGAACATTTTGTTTGCAAAGTGCTGTCAGATGCGACATTAAGAGGCGCAGTAAATCAGAGCACAGGGGCCTCTCCAAGCCTCCGCAGATGAAAACCTTTTATCACAATTTGGATCTGTTTGCATTGGTATGAAAATTATGGCTCCAGTTTAGCATCAACTTCCCATTATTCATGTCCCTGTGAGCAGCGCCTGCTAAATTGGATTGTTTCAAGCCTCCCCGCCCTGCTGGCCCCGAGAGCCTGGTAGATCCCGCCTGGCTTCCCCTCCTCACCTGGATGTCCTCTCCTGGTGGGGATGTGAGCAGGAGAGAGGTTGCCGTGTATGCTTGTCGCTGGAGAAGGGCTTGGCAGCGAGAAGAGGGATGGCAGAGCAGAGGGAGAGGCTTCTGCATCCCACGTGGAAGCAAGCATGGATCCCACTCAAAGCTGCTACCCCCTGAGGTGGGAAGTGCAGGTTGCTGGCTGTGTCTCCCTCTACAACCCTTCCTCTGCTCTCTGTGCCCTGGGGACTTTCTGGTTACTGGTAAGTGTTTGGAAGAGAGAAGCAGAGTTGTCAGGTTCAGGAAGGAGGAAAGGGTGAGAGAGAAAGCTTTAGCAGGGGTGCACATGGAGCTCAGAGGAAAGCAAGTGATTTTCAGCCACACTTTAATATTTGTTTTACCATAACAAATTAGGATGCACCTCCTCCCCATCCTGCCAAAGGGGCTGGTGGGGGGATTCCTTGGGGCAGAGAGGGACAGTGGCCAGGTGTAGGGACAAAGAGCAGGGCAGGCTGGAAGGGAAGGCCATGCTCCTTGCCTGTGCTGCCCCAGAGCTGGGAGCAGTGCTGAGTCCTGGTGGGTCCCTTGCTTTAGCCAAGAGAGGCTGTGGCTTTTCCCATCAGCACCAGAAGAGATCTTCTCAACATCAGGGACTCTGCCTCCCTCCAGCCCAGTGCTGCAAGGGTTGCAGTTTCAAGGTGCACAGTTTAAGACAGGGACTTACTGGGGGTCAGTGCATCGTCACAAGTCATGAAGGGCAGCAGATGGACCAAGAGACAAGGTCTGAGGGGGCAGTTCAGAGGAGGGCACCTGCTGATCTAGGCAGTGGTACTGAAGCTGTCCAGGCATGGGTTGGTCAACACGTAGCATCCCAAGGAGCCTGGACCAGCACAGCCTTTTTGGATGTGAGACTGAAGTCCTCTGATCATGCTCTGACACCTGGAAGCGCATCTCACACCAGCACCACTGTCCTAGCAAATGGGAAAATGCCTTGCATGGTGGTTTCCACCTGAAACACTGAGGTTCATGTCAATGAGGCACAAGATTTTCTTTGCAAAAAAGCTAAACTAGGAACCTCCATTGAAAGGTGGTAAGCAAGCTATGGTTGGAAGTGTTGGAAGTTCCTGCCAAACTTAGTTCAGGCTCCATGGAAAGAAGAATTAAATTTCCCCCTGGACTGCATCAGCTGGAACAGTATGGAACCATTGTCTGAGGGGATGATCCACTAAAAGGAGGTCCACTGACAATTATGCCGTGTGGGGAGAGTTTGTGATGGCCAGAGAGCATGCAGGATGGAGGAAGGACTGGCTGCTTTCACCTGTGTGCATGTGTGATTTTCACATGCATGTTAGAAATGGAGCAGGATTTTGCTCATGTAAAATCATGACCAGGAAGCCACAAAACAGGAGGAACAGCAGTGTGTGGAATAGTAGGAGGAGAAGAGGAGGTAAAGCTTCTTCCAGATGAGGTTGGTTGGCCACAGATGGGTTTCATGTGGCCAGCAGCCTCCTGCAAGCATTTATGCCTGCTGAATTCAGGGCTACAGCCCCGCAGGTTTGTTCTCACCACCTAAGAGGGACTGTGCCTGCTTGTCACCGTACTGTGTCACCGTGTGTGCCACATAACGACACCAGAAAACTGTTCAGTCACTGCACAACAATGTCTGCCTGGATGAGAAGCTGATTTTTGTGGAGAAAGAGGAATCTTGTAACTACTGCTCAGCCACTTGAGGTCCCCAGCATGGGAAGCATTGTACCTGATGCTCACAGCCCCCTTTCTTTTCCCCGGTGTGGGAGGGAGTTCAAGCAGCAGCAGTGAAGACCTGGTTCCCAACAAATAGGGGACTGGTGTAAAGGCTTTCTCATAAGCAGATTTTCTGACACAGCTGGGAACACTTATTTTCTTTTTTGCACCTTGCAACAGAGACTTTGCTACAATGGTAATTGCACATTTTTTTTAGATAATATGGCCAGATGCTCTCCAAACAAACCCTGAAGTATGTTGTTGCAAGGCAATAGGTATTTTAATTTCAACTTAATACCAGTGTGACTGCTCAGAATGAGACAATGCCACCATCCAGCAAATCCCTCAGGGTTTATCTACCACAGACAGCTTTGCAGTGAATTTTGTGGAGCAGGTGACCATCCCAATAAATCTGGGCATTTCTTGCATTATTTTTTCTTATTAACACTCATCCAGTGCTTGGCCCTCAGGCTATCATCTCGTTCCAGTCAGGTCCATGCTAAAGATCCCCATCTTCTGTCAATCTCAGGAGAAGTGAGATGACACTAATAAATATGCTTGCAATGCTGTGAGTCTCTGGTGCTCTCTGTATTCTCCCTTGCATTGCCGGCTGTTCAGAGCAAGGCTGGCTTTATTTCTCTCTCATACATCACTGATTTGCTACACTGTCAGAGTTCAACAATAGCAGTAACAATTAACCATTTAATCTGAATCAGACACTTGGGCTTGTTTGCTGTTTCTGTGCATAAGATGGAAAACACTTGCAAAGATCAGATTCTGATGTGTTTCAGCTTAGTGTTAAGTGTCTTGATTCTGCAAAATTGCTCAGAGTCTTTCATTTTGCTCTTTAAGCTCATTAGTCCAAATTAAAAACAGCATTCATTCTAATTTCAGCTTCTTGAAATCCCTCCAAGATCAGTGCTATTATTCTTTCAAATGCCTTGGGAGCAGAACTAACACCAAAAGATGTTAACTTACATTCCTGTTGTCCAATAGTTTAAGAAAAGCCACGAGCTTCAGCGCAGTGATCCCGCCATCCACCTTGCCAAAGTGCACCTTGTGCTCCTCCCAAAAGCTTCACTGCCATTTCTGTAACGTCCTCGCTGCCCACTGCACACTTTTATGGCTTTCTGTGAATCCTGTAGATCATAGATTCACAGAATGGTTTGGGTTGGAAAGGACCTTAAAGACCATCAAGCTCCAACCCCCTGTCATGGGCAGGGATCACCTTCCACTGGACTAGGTTGATCAAAGCCCCATCCAGCCTGGCCTTCTGATTTTATTTATGACCTCTGAATTGATGGGATGTGCATGTGGCTTTGTCATTTCAGTGGTTCACAACTTCTGAATTTTGTCATGTTTGGGTTTAGGTTGAGCTTGTAGGGAGAACGGATTTCTCTTGGTCACTGGACTGCTTGAGCCATCTGTCCTCATGTGGATTCCAACACCAGGAGAAGACTGCCGAGAGCATGGCCAATCCTCCACGTGTTGCAAGCCTGGGGTCACAAACAGGATCTCAGAGAAGCTTCAGCCTCACATCAGGTGTGAACGTGGTCTCACATGCAATGCTTTCTCCACCACAGCAGAGAACTCCCTGGTATCTTACTAGGCATTTATCTCTTTAGTCTTGAAATGGTCCATCAAGCCACAGGCTCGCTAGGTGTGCAAACCCTACTTTGCAGCGGGGGAAGTTAGTGAGTCAGGCAGGGTTTACAGTCTTTTTCTAAGGGATGTTCAGCTTCATTTCATGAACTAATAAAGTTGGGCAATGAGAGGGAGAGAAGGAGATGTAACAGGAGCAAAGCTGCATTGCCAAATCAGCCCTTAGCAGGCAAGCAGCATAGAAGAGACCCCTGACAAAGGCTGTCGGGAAGTCCAAAGTGTCTGTTCTGTGTCTGCTGATGCTGTTCTGCATCAAACTCCCCCATGGGGGGAGCCAGGAGAGCCACAGGGATGCCTTTCCAGTCTAAACCCTCCTTTCTTCTCTCCACAGAGACCGGGCAGCCCAGCTAAGGGTGCTGACAGTGTCCAGCCTGGGGAATGTGCCTGAAGACATTGCAAGTCAGCAGTCAGCACACTGCTGGGAGATTTTGCAAGAGTTTCCTGAGGGCCCACACATACAGCCTGCAGATCCCACCGAATGGAGCTCCTCACTGAGGGCAATCCATTGCTCTGGGACTTTTCATACCAGATCAGCAGGCAGCTGCTCTGTCTCCATCCACAAACTGGTTCCTCACTCCATCCTCCTCTTATTAAAAAGGCATCCTGAAAGCTCACTGGTTGGCTGGCCACCACACTTGCCCCATCCTGGAGAAGAGCAGTGAAGGTTGTCTTGGTGAGAGGGGCAGGTCTGACCAGGCCTCTGCAGCCTTGCACAGCTCCTGAGGGGCTGGAGGAGGAGGCGGGCAGCAGGAAGGGTGTTGGAAGGGCATCTGTATTTGTTTCTAAGTGGGTAGAGTCACACAAGAGGAGTGATAGCAGGGGCTGAGTATCAGGAAAGCCTTTTGTTCCCCAAGACGCACCAGGGAAGGTGATTTAGAGAGCATTGTCTAAAGTCACGTCTGCCTCCAAGTCTTGTGTAGTCTTTGGAGAGCTCAACAGAAAATGGAAATTATGAGTCTAGGAAGATATAGATGCAGTTAATACCTGTTTTACGTGTAGAGTCTATAATATGTTGCCATGGTCTTGAAAATGTTGTGACTTGGAAGCCATAAAAGCTGGAAGGAACATGCTAATTGAGAACACAGGCTATAAATTCAGAGAAGATGCTGGGGCTGGCAGGAGAGAAACCCAGACCCAAGGAAAAAGGGAGGGGGTGGAACTCACCTAGAGAGTCAGAAAGGAAATTAGAGAGAAAGGGGAAAGAGGGAGAAAATGGGAATCCTTGGTTCCCCAAGGCTGGCTTAGCCTAAGGTAACACTCCAGGTTAATATTAGAAAATCAAAGGAATTGATTCAAATGGAAGTGCCATTAGAAGAGAGAATTTAGAACAAATTGGCAGCATGAATAGGAACTAATTGCCAGAACCAGGGAGATTCACCCAAAAATTGTACAGAAAGAAAAGATGACATTTCCCATCTACTAACAGTAATTCATAACCTATCGCTTAAAATGGTGTCTGTGGCAAAGTAAGGGAAGGCATCAAATCTGACACTGGGGTTTTTATGTGGGATTTTTTTTTAAGTATTAAATGGGATATAGAGTTTTAGAGAGCAGTAGGTCAGACTTCTGTGTCAAGCAAATAGGTAGAAATTGTAACAAAGAATAGAGCTATTGGGTAAATGAATAAATAGGATATAATAGGACAAAGTTGCTTCAGTTTCTGTGGAAGGAAATCATGCATCAGAAATCCATTAATGTTCATTGAAGGGATCAATATGTGCACAGGGGTGATCTGGTCAATACAATCTGGTAGGATTTTCAAAATGCTTCTGGGCAATGTCCCTCATCAGAGACTCAGAGGGAGATTAACTTGTTATGGGTCAAAAAGAAAATTCCTCTCATCAGTAATTCTCCTGGTTGGAAAATAGGAAGGAAAGGGTACAAAAAAATCAGTGGGAGGGAATTGGCCCATGAAGTGAAGCGAGGAGCTGGGCTGTGGTGCTCAGTACAGGCATAAATGGTCTGGGGAGCCAGGGAGCAGTGAAGCTGCAGAACTCACCCACGGCATAAAATTAATTTGGGCAAGCAAACAAAATCTGGCTGTGAGGAGCTGCCAGATGTTGTGGTGGGGCTGAGTGACTGGGCCACAAAATGATCCGATGACATTTGACTTCAGTGGAAAGTAAATGTGTATGGGAGACACAACTGCCTCACCCGTACACGCAGAGCCCACGGAAGGGACCTTGGAGCTACACCACCTGCTTCCAGCAAAAAAGATCACCGTGATCCACAGTGGTGGTGGCAGGAGAATAAAAGCAGTGATGAGAGCCATCATGGAAGAAATGCAACACAAAATACACAACTTTCATTTGCCACTAGAAAAATGGAGCTGGCTTTGAAGGGTTGAATGGGGTGGAGAATTCACACGTGGCATGGGAAAGGCAGGCAGCAATCATTACCCAGAAATCAGAGTTTTAGAGCAAAGAGTTAAAATGGTACGTAGCATAACCAGAGTGGCCCAGGATCTGGCACATCGGTGAAAGGCAGCATCCCCACTCTGTGCTGCGGGAGGAGGCCACGAGGAATTTGACTGTCTCCAAGAGGGACACCAACTCCCACCTTTCAGGGAATTTAACCTCTAATTTCAGACAGAAAAATACAATCTCATGCATGTCTTCCAAAAATTATTCTGTCTTCATCGCCTTGGAAAGGTTTCCAGTTCCTGCATGGTATCTATCTGGCTTTTGGGAATGCTTGAAGATATCTTCCCTATAGATACGGGACTGGGAAGGGTGTAACTCCACTCACAGAAAACAGCTCTCTCCTCTCCCACAGGCTGGTCTGACAAACCTCAGCAGTTTGTGACTCTTCCAACATCTTCATCTGCATTTGAATTATTTTCATTTTTAATAAGAGAGACAATATCACTTCCTGGCTGTAGCTGTGCATGTGATGAAATGGGGTGCCTGGGAGGAACCCAGCCCCTTGCAGTGCCATTGCTGGTGGCACTGCCTTGCTGCAGCAGCAATGCTTTGCCCAGTGCTCCTCATGTTGGGCCTGATGTGATCCCAGCACAGAAGGCACGGAGCAGGCAGAGCGTGTTGGCAGGCTGGAGGGGAGAAGCTCCCACGAGAGAGCTGCTCTTACACAGAGCAGGCGTGAAAACAGAGAAGCACATCAAGATCACAAGAGCATAACGTGGCCATGCCACCTCAGGCCAAAGGTTCCTGTAGCCTGGATGGTCAGCTTCCAGATGGACATTAGAAAATGGGGAGAGGAAGGGTGTAAGAAACAAAAGATTCTTACTTGTAATAAACAAAAGAGGTTTAGAGAGGTCCTTTGCCTCTCAGCCCTACCCCAGCACCCTGCCAACAGCATTTCAGGAGCTTTTGGAGGTGGAATTTGCACCCAGATCATCTTGTTCAGTGCTGTGGCATTGTCTAACCTCTTTTCAGATAGTTTATGGTTTTGGCCCCACCACCTCCCAGGGCAACGAGTTCCAGGTTTTAATTATGCACTGGACAAATTGGTATGCTTGGGCTGCTGCCTGTCCAGCCCTCTGGGCCCAGCACTCTCAATGGCTGTTCTCAGTCCCTTTGCCACACTCATCCCCTCTGGTGTCCTCCCTCCTCACCCTCAGTTTTGGCTCCTTCAGTGCCTTTGCCAGGACAAACCCTTCACAGGTCCCACCTCCATGGGATGGAGGAGGAGAGTGGGAAAGTGTCGAGAGCTCCTGGTCTGCTGAAGCAGCACTGATGTTCTCAACTCCTTTCCTAATAACCTCTTGCTTCTGAGCAGCTCTTTGCCCCCTCCAAGGGCATAATTTCGGGAACACCATCCACATTGATCCCTGGGTCTCCTTCCTGACAGCCGTGTGCTGGCTGTGCACTGGGGAATTGGTCCTCCTTATGTGCCTGGACATTCAGGAAACCTTTACAGCTGCCTGTGGTTTGCCTATCCTCAGTTAACTCATCTCAGCAAACTGTAGATCAACACATTGAGTCAGTCCCATTTCCAGATCATGAACCCCCGGTGTGAGCCCACTTAGACACCACTTTGGACACCCTTGCAGTTGTTCCACACTGCTGTTTTGCTTGGCTATCATATCCTCTGCTTGCACCAAGTGAAAAGATTGTGCTGAACTGTTTTGTGAGCTGAGTGTTTTGTAGAAGAGAGTGAATATTGCATGCAGCTGTACCACCACCCAGAAACAACCCAGGGCTGGAGTATGCCTGGTGGCAGCGTGAAACTGTGACACATACCCTGGGGCAGAGCCTGCACCCTCCTCCTCCTGCCTGCTCAGACTGGACCAGGCCAGATCAGCTGGGAACTGCATTCCCCTCTGTCCTGTGCCGGGGCTGTGAAATGCAGTAATAGCTGTTGGCAGCATCCCTGTCCTGCCTGTCTCTCATTTCCATGCTCAGCTCTCACCCGGGACTGCCTGCAGACCCTCTCCCAGGCTCCCTGAGTGACCCTCCGCTGCTTTCGGCCTCCCTCATCCCCTGTGCTGCCCGAGCAGTCCCAGCTCTCTTGCTGACCCCGCTGGCCCTTGGCACGGTGGCACCCTCAAGCCAATGGCAGCTCTGCTTTGACTAACATTCTCTCTCGGAAAAAAAAACAAAACCAAACCAAAAAACCAAAACAAAACAAAACAACCAACCAACAAGAAAAAACCCAAGAAGCTTGAGAAATGCCTGGTCCCTATAGCTGCAGGGCATTTGTGTTGCAATAGCATTTTGTTCATGCTAAATTAATCTGCCTGTAAGTTCAGTGCTGTTTGGTTTGGGAAAAGTGATGCTCTTGGTCCTCACCCCAATTCCCCTCCCAAACCCTGTGCACCAACGGGACAGCAGGGTGGCGAGATGCCTGGTGTGGGGTGGCTGCAGCTGGAGGGACTTCACAGCCATCCTGCCCAGGCAGAGGCCAGGGTGACTAAGGGGCAATGCCATCAGGGTGGGGAACAGGGACTCTGCTCCCAGCATTAACTCTTGTAAGACAGGGATGCTCCAAGTGAATGACTGCCTCCCTCCCTGCTGAGGTCCCTCCAGCCCCAGCGAAGGGGTGAATGCTTGCCAGAGGTCCCCGGGGAGGCTGCTGCTCATGTGGTCTCCTCCCCATTTACAGCTACCAAATTGCATTTACAAGAAGCAAAACATACATTAAATAACTCTCAGATGTCAGAGCAAGCAACTGCTCTGGGGGATATTGTGGAAGAGAGAAAAAAAACAGCTGATCCATCCAAGGGCAGAGAGTGCAGGAGATGGCAGGGGGCTGGGTGACGGGTTGGGAATGGGCTGGGGTTGTCACTGGGGTAGAGGATGCTAAGAGTAGGGGCAGATATCCTGGGCTGAATACGTCCTTCTCTACTGTGACTGGTTGATGGAGAATAGCCCATAGCGTAGGATGCCTCATGGCAAGAGTCTATCCCACAGGCTCCAGTTTAGCATGATTTTGTGTATCATGCCGCAGGAAGAAATGGATGTAAACACCCAGTATCTCAGATTTTAAATGCCTGCATGGTGTGATGGGTCTGGAAGTTCATCTGGCACAACCACTGTCCCCCAGCAAAGGCTCCAGGGCAGAGGCAGGGTGGGTGTCTGGGCACGTACCTCCCATACATCCGCTGCTCCAGCTCCATAGAGGAAACAACAGTCTTGCCAGAACCATCCCAGGGGAAACTGAATCTGACTGGGCTGAACGTATGGACAAATCCCAGCAAATATCTGCTAGCTTTCTGTAGTGGATAATGACATGTCCTCTGAGTCCTCCAGGAATGATCCCAGGAAAGCCCAGCCTTTGAGAGCTGGGCTGAGCTTGTTCTCAGGTTCCTGCTGTAAATTCCCGTGGTGCCATTTATCCAAGCCTGCTCCAGGAAGTAATTGGAGATTCCCACAGGCAGCAGCAGCACTGCTCCACCGCAGCCTGCATCTGTGCCCCCAGGGAGGGGCAGACCAGGGCAGGGGCCTGCTCACACAGACATGCAGGAGAGCACCTCCTGATTCATTGCTCCCCACTGCATTCTCATGCAGACACCCAGGAGGTAAATCCTCCTGCTTCCCTGTCCTTTCCTTGTCACCTTCAGGCAGGCAGTGTTCCACTCTCCACACTCCTAGCAATACATTGGGAGCTTTTATTTTTCCCCAGGTGGCTTCTGTGTTTTGCTCCTCTTTGATGCTCTTTATTGGGAGACATACAGGTGAGCACAGCGTCTGAATTTCCACCTCTGCAACACCTAAGGGATTTGAGTGAAAGTCAGCGTTGAGCCTGCATGAGGAAACCTGCGTGGAGGTGACCAGGCTCCCTACCTGGAGTGCTGTGTTTTCTCAGGAGGGTTTGCCATTGTTTAAGAGGAAAAATCTGAGAAGTAATAATTTCAGCAAAGCAGAGGGAGAGGTCCCTGAAGGCAGTTCAGCAGCAGAGCGGGAGCCTTGCAGATCTGCATGAATGAGACCAGGTGAGGGAAGAGCAGGAGAAACGAAGAGGGAGAATGAGATTGAGAGGAGCATATGAAAGAGCTGCCTGGGGTGAGACCATGACAGGCAGGTGGGGTCTGCAGTGCTATCCATGGCTTTGGACTCGGTGTGCTCTCCCAGGCTGCAGGCAGGGTCTATGGCGAGGAGCAGCAGCCTGACTGCGGGAGGGGGACATGTCCCACAGTGCTGGAGCACTTCATGGTGCCTCGTACTTCCTCCTCACTCACCCGTCGTGGGCTGAGTGGTCTGCTCAGCACATTCCCACACCACACACAGCACCATTCAGGACACCAGCAGCACTTGCTGCCTGTGTCTGCTCCTGGTCCCCTGCAAAAGCTCCTTCCTGCGGCTCCCCATCCTCTGACTGCCTGGGGAATGGCATCTGGTCTGGGTGCCTCAAGGGCCAGCTGCTCACCTGCACTCCGAGGGCTCAATTCCTGCAGGCACCAGGAGCGCAGGGAAACAAGAAGCACCATGGTTCACAGCCCTGCGTCGAGACACATCCCCCTTGGTCAGCGTGGCTGCTGTCAAGGGAAGGGACTGCTCAACGGGTGTCCCAAGATGCAAGGCAAGGGGTAGGAAGCAGGGAGGGGTGTCTTCCTGTGAGGACCCTTCCTCCGTCCTTTGGCTATTGTGCTGCTTCCTTCCTCCTCCCTGAGGGATGCAAAGGAGCTGGGCTTTATCAGGGCACTGAATCGGACCAGGTAATCCAGGCCACAGCTGCTTCCTGCTTCGCCTGGGACACTGCTCCAAGAGCAGGAGGGAAGAAGATGAATAAAACACTGCTGCTGAGAAACCTCAGCAAGGAACAGCACGTGATTTCACTCCCCATCCCCAGCCAGAGCACAAATCCTCCTTCCTGGGGCTTCCCGCTGCCTCTCTCCTGTCCTGCTCACATCAGTTATCCCAAAAAGGGAGCAGTCGGCTAAAACCCTGCTAATAGACTTCAGCAGGAGCACAGTGCTGGGTCTAATTAACTGCCTGATGGCTCCTCTGTATTGGACACGCACGAGTCTCTCAGGCACAAGGTGTGTGTGATGTGCTGTCCCCACCTGCAGCCTCTTCCCAGGGCTGCCTGCACTGCTGTGATTTACGGTGTCAGAGAAAGGGTTTGTGGGTGGGGTGGAGATCCTACATCTGGCTGAGAGGGACAGATTCAGGAGCAAGTAGAAGCTGTACCATGACTCAGGAGAGGGAGGGTGCCTGCAGTTGGTATCTGGGAGTTTAGCCTTGGTCTCCTGCTGTGGAAGCCTGGAACAGGGATGGGGGAGGTGACCCAAAAATGAGATTTCTGGGGCTTGGTTAGTCCATGCACCAGGTCAGAACCATCAAGATGGAAGGGCAGCCAAGAGCCAGAGTTGCCTGCAACATTGACACTCTTTGAGTATGGACCTCAGATGATCAAAGCAGGCTGGAAGCTGCAGGGCAGGGACTGGCTACAGCATACCTCCTGTATCCCTCCTCATGCAGGCTCTATGCAGAGAGATGAGCAGAGGAAAAGGAAAGATCCCCAGCACAAGGAAAAGCAGAACATAGTGTATTAGCTTGACTGGAAATAATCTCTGGGTATAGCACTGGGTTGGCTTTATCCAATGAACATACTGGAAGAAGAACAGGGGTGCAGGCCCACCAGTGCATGCCCCCAGGTAGGGGAAGGATGGGGGAGCAGGGAAGCAAAATATCCAGGTGCAGAAGCATCTCCAGGCTCCCAGCAGTGATGATGGGACATGGCTGTGGGCTGATGGATTTTTGTCCCCAACAGAGCTGCCCACAACCAGCCCCTTGGGGTAAGCTAGAAGAAAGCTATTGTTTCTGTTGGGCTCATTGAAGAGCCAGATTGCCTCCAGGGTTGTGAAGGTTAGCCAGGAATGCCAATTTTATTGCATAAAAAGACATTCACCTTCCAAAAAAACAGTCACTATCCTGTATCAGAGTGAAAATGGAGACTTTCAAGGTGGTTCCAAAAGAAACAAGATACCACAAATAGTCCAGCAGCCAGGCTGTTTGTCCAGGCCATGGGAGAGTTGAGTTTGTGGCCCATCTGATCCAGTACACAGTCACTGGGCAGTGAATTCCCTCCTAGAGGCCCTCCTACTGCTGTGCTTCTATTTTGTAGAGACAAATAAGCCCTGGCTGAATTAAAGAGGGACAGACAACTTACAATAGGGCTTGAAATGCCATATCTACTTTTCAGCTGACAGCCTGGACCACCAACACGGTGCTCTTCCAGAATGCTCTTTCCTCAACCACAGAATCCACCCTCAATCTGAAAAATGCATGTCAGCACGAAAAACTTTTATAGAAATTCTGAGAGAAAAATTCACCGAGTCTGACTGAGCACAAAACACAGCAACCGTCCTGGGCACCGTCTGTGCAACACATGGCAGGAGCCAGGAGGGTCAAGGGAAGTCACATTGGGATTGGTTTACACCCTCTGTGAAGCACCTGGGCTCGGGTGGGTGTCTGGTCTGAGCTGCTTTAACCACTCCTGCATCCTCCAGTGAAACTTTCTGGAGCAGCATCTGTGAGAAATCCTGTGTGTATCCACCCACGGGCTCAGTTTTGGTGAACTGTTTTGGGGGTTTTTATGCTGATGTGAAACGAGGGCACCAAAAGTTCCTCACAGATGTATGTGGATGTGTGTCCAGTTTCATGTAGCTCTCTCTCTCCCATGGCTGCCCAGGGAGGGGGGGGAGTCCCCATCCCTGACTGTGTTTAAGAGTAGATGAGATGTGGTGTTGAGGGATGTGGTGTAGGGGAGAACTTGTAGAGTAGGGCTGATGGTTGGACTTGATGATCCCAAGGGTCTCTTCCCACCTGAATGATTCTATGATTCTATGACTCTCTCCCTCTGTTGTGTGGACTCTCTCCCTCTGTTGTGTGGGATTTTGCTCTGGGGTCTGCATGCCATGCAGCACGTTACGCAGGCCAGGATGGTAGTGGTGGTTCTCTACCCATATTAGTAGAGTACAGGACATCAAATTGCACTGTAGACTTATTGGGGAGGATTAGTCCGAGCCCCTGCCTTCTTTCTGACCTAGCCCCTCCTTGCAGTGGTTTCGTTGCCAGCCAGAAGCAGCCTGAGGAGCATCTCACTCCACCATAAAGCTTGGAACCTTTATGAGGGCCACGCTTTCTGTTGGTTTTCTCCAGTGCCCCCCAGGAAGATGCACTGCTCCAGGTTCTTGGTGTGTGCTCGTTCACGCAGAGGTGACCTGTCCCTGCTGGTACACACCAGCCCTTCACCTCGGGGACCCATGAGGCTTCTGCAGGGCGGGCAGTCACCCGTGTTGTGACAGCGTGCCAGGCTGGGGTCCTGCTCCTCCCGCCAGCCCTGGGGTCCGTTTGCACAGCGTTTATTTTTATCCCCTGCCTGGTGGATGGGTGCACTGGTTCAGTGCTGTCAGGTGATTTTTCCACCAGTTCCTTCATGTAGCAATTTTATATATATATATTTTTTTCCTAATCTCTGAAGCAGGTGAACACCTCCCGCTGTAATTGAACATCCCTAGGCTGTAGATGTGGTTTCTGGTTTGTTCTCGGGTAGGGCCCCAATTGGACCTCAATGGATTACAGTTGTCTGCTGCAGGACTGTTTGCCAGTGCTGTCATTCATGCAGGGGCTCCTCCAGCCGCCTGCATCCTGGCACCTCCTTGTTGCTCCAGGGGTTCGTCCAGCTGGAGGGGGGAGGATGAGATCCTGGAGGTGTGCAGGGCTGCATGTCAGCATCTCCCTTGTATCTGAGCCGGGGCACACAGCTTCCTGTCTCGACTGGGCTAAGGCTTCCTTTTCACTCCTGCATCGCCTCAGGGGTCCCAGGAGCAATCAGTGGTGTATTTAAGTGTCATTGTTTTTTCAAGGATGCTGGTTTGTTCAGGGGTCAGGTTTCCGGATCAGATTCCTTCCAGGAAGGTTGGGCTTCACATCCCTTTGTCTGGTTACATTCCTCCTAGAAGGGTTGGAGTTGGTGCAATCTATTATCTTTTATTTTCTTTCTTTCTTTCTTTCTTTCTTTCTTCTCCATTCCTTGTTCTCTGACTCTATTTTTCTACAGGACTATTGATCTGCAGCCCTGTGGGGTGTTGGGGTAGCATATGGGAGTCCCTCTGCTGTGTGTTGGAAAAAGCACTTGCTTTTCCCCAGCTGTGGCGGTATCGAAGCAATTGTTTTCCATTCTCGCTCTTGTTTTGGGTTCCTTCCCACCCTATTGCCACGGGCTAAAGGATTGCTTTGCCACTCTTGTGAAACTTTTGTGGCCCTGTTAATATTGTTTGAAGAATTGCCATAATGTTTGTTTAAAAAACATATTAATTGGGTTTTCAGTAATTGGGGTGTTAAGGGCTCTCTCACATTGTTCTGCTGGTATAATTTGTTCTATTGATCTTCCTTGAGATAGCACTCGGAGCCAATCTGCAGCGAGGCCGCAGCGCAGGGCTCGCCGCTGCTGTTCAGCGTGATTTGTTTACACACGAGGCTGGTGGCCTGTGTGATGAGCGTGGCCGTGTTCTGACTCTCAGCCCATTCCCATCATCACAAAACAAATCCATCCCAGCAGCTGATCACTTTTTTGGGGGGGTTTTCCACCTCCCCAGTCCTGGCAAGACGCATGGTTGCCTTTGTGCAGGGCCCAGGGACGTAGCCGGCAGTGGCCGCGGGCACCCGGAGTGTCTCCAAGGCGCGCTGCTGTTGGCTCACGCTTGCATCAGCTTCACTACCACAGACCCAGAGACACTGTGGCTGTGTCCCCTGCTGCAGCTCGGCTCAGCAATGGGTTTCCATGGTAACTCTTAGGCTCATTCCCTGACTCCAGCTTTTTTTTCAAAAGCGAAATTTTTCGTTTCCATCAAAAGAGCCTTTCTGCCAGGAGACGCAGCATCACCTCCCCCAAGCCAGCACTGAGGCTGCCAATTAATGAGCCCAGCCCAGGGAGCTGGGTGCCTTGCAGCCTGTCCTCCAGGAAGCTATTTCCACCGGCAACCTGCCCTTGTCCTGCAATGGATGCCCTCACCCACCGCCCGCCCCGAGCTGCTGTTGCACTGCGGAATTGGGCTCACCCACTGCGGGGCTGGGCTCATTGCAAGCCTGTCGCTCCCTGGAAGATCAGAGAGATGCTCCCCCCAGCATCTTCTCTTGCTGGGTCTCTCTCCATGTGTCCCCTCCTCAACAGAACCAGGGTGGGATGACGGTGCAGCCTCCAGCTGCCTGACCACCACTGCTGGCAGCAGCATCTGTCTCCTTGCACACCTCCCTGTGCATCTTCCCTGCTGTCCCAGTGCACCTGGCAGTTGTGTGAGATGGGGCAGAGATGTGACCATTTCTCTGCCAACAGACACAATACATTCCCAAACAATAGTCACTGCACAACTCATCCCTACATTTAACAGAATTTTACAGGCAGAATAAATCTCATTTACACTACAAATCTTGTCGGGGAGGTAAGGAATGTGCATCCAGAGCCTCGTGTTGAGTAAATCCTGCCCAGCTCCAGAAGGCATGAGGAGCATCCTGTATTTCACACCTGCTTTGGAACCCAACAGGAGATTTATGAGATTCAGAAGTGAAACCACAGCGCTTTGCAAATACTCTGTGTTCCCTACCCCTCACTGGGGCACTCCTGATTGTCAGGGAGATGGAAAATGAGATTTCCCAGAGCAACTGGCAAGGTCCACTGCTCTTTGCCAGGTTGAGATGGGATAAAAATCCCCGGTTTTCACAGCTTCTGGGGCAGTGTTGCCACGTTGGGATTCCACAGCAAGAATTCCAGCAAAATCTGAGTGTGCACATCTGCTTCATATGGTCCCGTATCTTCCCAGTGTTGTTAGGGATCATGATATGCAGTCCCACCATGACAGTTGCTCTGGATCCAGGGGTTTCTGACAGATGGCTCAGACCACTAGGGCTTTTGTTATGTGAGCTGCTGTGTGAAGCCCTTAGCTTATCTTTCTGGCTTGTCTCATTAGTGAAAATTCTGGGAGAGTCATCTCCTAAATGGACACCAGTACATCACAGAGTCAGCTGCACAGAGGTGGAGGTGTCTGGAAGAGAAAACACTGCTCCCCATGGAATTCCTTCCTTCCTTCTACTAACAACAACAAATTTCCAGCAAGGGAGCTGCAGTCCACAGCAAGAGGCGTGGAAGTGTTTTGAGTTTTGCACCTCCTCACCTCTGCCAGATCATCCCTGAAGCTGAGGGTCTCTGCCTGCAGTCCCAAGGGAACAGCAGTATGGGCAGGCCAGGAAGGGTTTGCTGGGACTATCCCGGGAGCTGCTGTGCCTTGCCTAAGAAAAGGCATTGCAGATGTGTCCCATCTAATGGTCTGCAATTCCAACAATGCCGTGGTTTGTTCTGCAGCTGAGAAGACATTCTAATTTCCTAATTTTTCCAGCCCAATATTTCCCCTTTGGATGGAGAAGATGACTGGGAATTTAAGTCCTTCGACAAATCATCTTACTAATGAAGACCTGAGCTGACCCATATGCTGGGTATGTTTGTAGGAAAACTTGGAATATATGCTTGGATAATGGTGCTGGTGGATGGGGAGGGATGGAGAGGCAACAGAGAGGTGTCTGGAAGGTGGGGACAGTGCTCTGCTGCTCCAGTGTCACTCCTCTGATGTTTCAGCTGCTGCGAGGGAAAGAATGTAGGAGAAAAGACTGAGTGACTGACAAGGGAGATGAAAAAGAGAAAGCTACTGAATCCAGGAGGCTCTGGGAAAGTGAAGAAAAGCTGGGAGACACCTCACGGATCCCAGAGGCATAACCAGCATTTCTTATTCAGGTTGGACATGGGTAAGAATCAGACGCCTGAAACAACAGTCCCACTGGCGTGGGGACTGAGCCATGGTGTGGGAAGACCTCTCCCCCTGCAAGCCCTAGGGGAAGGGAGGGTGTTTTCATGCACATACGTGCAGTGTTACATGCCTGTACCTGTGGGTGCAAAATGCTGTGGGGAGGGCAGAGGTGTCTGGCACATGGGCTGGCAGAGAAGCTTGAGGCAAGTCCCGTCTGCTTAGGGATACGCTCAGAGTATTTTTTCAAATAGGATTACAACCAAGAAATATGACTTTCTAATCCATTCTCTCCCTAACAAAACTAAGACTCAGTGCTCAGGTCAGGAAAAGCCACTAATCTCTCCAGTATGCCTACGCTTAGGTCTGGCAGCCCTGGACAGCCTGGTAGCATCTGGAAGCGGCCCAGTCGTCTGCAGTAGTGGGAAGGTAAAAGCCCAGTGAATGGGTCAAAGTTACAGCAGTGAAAGGAGAAGACCTTTCCAACTCCTGATCTTCTCATGCAGCTGCTTGGGAGCCAGACAGTGGTCATGGCCATGGACTGAGCTTCCCTTTCCACTTTGGAGGAAACTAGGTGCTGGTGTGGGTTAACCCAGAGCACTGCAGTGCTCCTGGGGACCCTTTTTCTCCTACAAGGTAGGATGGGGTGCTGTTCTGCAGCTCCTTGTGTTGATGGAGTGGTTGGAGAACACCTGAAAGTCGGCCATAGAAAGCAGAAACAATGCAGTAGCAGTGCTGTGTAGAGCTGTGGCAGAGCTGTGGGCAATATGGCTTGGAGCATCCCTTTGTCTGGGCTGTGTTTGGAGAGCAGCAGCTGAGTTGTGGATGGGACATTGTGGTGCTTCTTCTGCCCAGCTGCCTCACCCCATCCCACCCCCTTCTCCCAGGAGCTGTGGTTCCTCTTGAACTTGTCCTGAAAGGAAAATGATACTTTTCTCTGCTTTTTAACTGAAGAAACCTGACCCTGACAGACACTGAATCCAGGCCAGAGGCTCCAGGGTCTTATTTCAGCCCTCCTTCTTCACCTTCTGCTGCCTCCACTATCTGATGCCACGCAAATGTTCCCAGGCTCCATGAATCCTTTGCCTTTCTCAGTCTCATCTCTGATTTCTGTGGTGCACCAGAAGAGAAGCAGTTGGCTTTCCCAACTTCCCCGCTGTGCGTTCATTTCAACCTGTGAAGGAGAAGTGCAAAGTGTGTGGAGAACATGGGTAGATTAAAAATCCCCACAGGTTCAAGGGCAGCTGGGATGGAAAAGAAGTCCACAGAGGGATCCTAACAACACAGTAATGATGACCAGAAAGTCCCTGAGCTGTAGATTGTAGGAGGATGGGGGTTATTAGAGGGTAACACCACGCGTGCTTGCATGTTTTTTTTCCTCTTCCCTGGCATCTGCCCTGGGCTCTCTTGAAGAGAGGTACCGAGCAAACAGCTCTCTGGTATCAGTCATCCTGTCCTGTGTCCAGCTCAGCAGCCCTATGGAAGAGAGATCCCAAAAATGTCCTGGGAGGAAGAGGCAGGTGAAGTGTGAAGATATGCATCGTCCCCAAACCATGTCTGCTGAGAAAACTACCATTTCCAGGTGCACGAGACAGGACCCAGTACCGACCAGGGCAGTTCATCAGGGTCTATTTAAACAGTCCTCCCCCTCCTGCCCCTTTCCCTCCGCAGCCAGGTGGCAGTGAGAACAGAATTATGGGGAACAGCCACTACAATGACTGGGATTTGGAATGATTTTGTTGTGGTTTTTGTTACCTCAGACCAATGCAGAGAGATGATCAGTCCATCTACTGATGGCCCAAGGGCATGTTGTTGCCCATGCTGCCTGTATGCACCCAGAGCACTGGTGGTCTGATAGGACACCCTAATGTTGCCACTTCCCTCCACCAAATTTGGTTTGAACTGAATCATGGGTTTTTTTTCAGGGGGAAAAAACAAAAAGTTAAGCTGCCAGGACAGGGAAATTGCCACAGCCCTGGGGTGTGGGTGGTTAACTGCTGCTTTGGTTCCTAAATCAGTCCTTTATTCCCCAACAAGCTCTTAGAGATGGATCAAGTCACCCTTTCACGTCCTTTTTTTTCCAAGCTAATCATCCCCATTCAGCCTTCCCCTGCATGTGCCTCAGCTGCACTCACTTTGTGGGGTGAAACCGTGGCAAGCAGCAAGGGGTTGGTCGGGGGAGTTCGGCAGCGCTGCTGTTGTGATGGAAAAGAGGTGGAAGAGGGGCTGTTACCACTTTGATGATGGTGCCATGGAGTGGGTGGAGGCAGCACACCTTGCTGAGACGCCCTGGAGATGTGTAGGGTGGTCAAAGGCGACTCCGCCGCCGGCATCCTGGCAGCAAGGCAAGGAGGAGTCTGGTGCTCCACATGGTGCAAAACAAAGGTGAGGGTCTTGCAATGATGCCATTTGACCCAGACCCACGTTTTGCCTTTGTAAAGTGCGGGATTTGGCGGCGGTGCACATGGGCTCCGTTCCCAGAGCATTTTGTAAGGGCAGATGGCTGGGAGGCAGGAGGCACAAGTGTCAGCACACGCTCAATGGAGAGATGGTTGGGAGGGAGGCAAAGCGAGAGGAGGTTTACAGGGCAGAGATGAGCTCCCGTTGCATCTGCCACTGGAATCCCCTCCTGCCCTCCTACACACCCTGCAGTGCTGACCTTTTCTGGCTCTTAGACTTGTCAACATGACCCCTTAACTGAACTAGGAATGATTTCCTGCTGATAGATGAAAGGTTCTTGGGAATGTCAATTTTTTTTCCTCTTGTTTATTTTTTTTTTTAGTTTTTGCCCAGCAATTAACTGAATTTCAGCAAGCCCTTCCATTTAGCAGGAGTTGTGTGCTGCTGGCTCACCTGCCGGTGCCAATTTGACCTGGATTATGTTTGAATACATGATCATATTTCTGTCAAATTTGCAATAGTAAACAACATGCTATTTATTCCAGCTTCCCCCTGGCTATACACTGGCTGCAAAAGGGCAGGCAAGACGGGATACAGCAGGAAGTTTGCTGGGGAAAAAAGCAAATTCCACCAAATGCTTTGGACAGCTGAACCATCAGAGTGAGTTTGCACTGGATCAGGGCCTCTACAAGTAGCGGTGCCCTTGGCCCACGGTCGGGCGTTGACATCAGATGTGCCATCTCACGAAGCCATCTTACGTCAACAGCAAAACCTGAACTGTCCAACTTCCTAGATGCTGTTACACTGCAACATATGTACCACCAAAAGGTCTTCTCTATGCACCAGCTGCAATGAAATTGCAGTTTTTTGGCTTTATTGTAGAGCCTAGGCGTGAAAAAAATTGTCAAACAGTTGTCAGAATTGGGAAAAGGCCCTTAGTCCAAAAGCATCCGACCCTCCTTTCCCACAGAAGGGTCTCCAAACTCTGACCTGTGAGGAGGTCATCCACCTTCTCAATAGCTCTGCTTTGGCAGAGCTCAGGGACAGCAAATATTTCTGAGAGAATGATTCCTCATTACCTCAGAGATCCTAAACAACTTTCTGAAAGCTCTGGCTTTCTGCAGGCATCCCAGGAACTACATAAAGCTTTTGAAATTCCCTGTGTGGCTCTCACCTCCCCGCACACCTTCACACATGGCACCACTCTGATTGGTCTGTCTACCCAGAAAGCAGGTGCTGGGCCACCCCTGGAGGGATAAGAAAGGCTGAGTCCTGCATTTCCACCCTCCCAACAGTTGCACGCTCTATGCTCCTCCAGCCCCCAATATCCTCACTCTCTGATAGACTCCCCCATGAATGTCTCTCACCTTCCTCTGCTTTGGGGAACAGGCAACCAGCTCTGATGGAGGGTGGTTGGAGCTGGATGGAAATGTCTTGGAGAAGGGAGAAATCCTATCACTCTACAGGCAATTCCTAGAAGAGGGTAATTTAGGGGAGGGGGTTGTTAGTGCCCACTGGCACCATGGAAAACCTGGCAGTCTGGGCAGTGCTGGGGTTGGAAGGCCAATTAAGCACTTTTAGCAGAGACCCAAACAGAAAAGCCTTGGACAGAGGAAGACCAAGTCCACTCTCCAGCTGCAGGGATGGCAGCAGGATCATCAGGGCTTTCAAAAGGGCAGTGCCAGCCCGAGGGCAGCAAGCCAATAGGCAAGGGACCCAATGTACAGCCTGGCTGCTGAGAACAGGGAGAAGATGCCTAGCTGGGCTGGAGACACAGACAAGAGACTAAGCGACACCATGGAGAGTTGCTGGGAACCACTGAAAGCTGCTAGACTGAGAATAAGCCTGGAAGAAAGCATGAAGCCCCCTCAATGAGGGGCAGGACAAGGCTTCTTTATGATCTTTTTCATTTTTATCCTCACTCCAGCAAAACAGAATTCTCACCATTTTTTTTTTTATAGTTCTCTTGTGTTCTGCTAAAAGCTGGCTTTTAAATGCTTCAGGCTCATCCCTCTCCATGCCCTGGCCAGCTTGGGGCCCTACAGGCTCTACACACTGTGTGCAAACATGGGGTGTCAGAGCAGACACCCCAGCCTGGGGCACACCGTGGCACGGGTCAGGCCCCAGGGGTTTTCTCTCCAGACACGTGTGTCAGCTGGCAGCGATACATCATTCCTCCTCGGTTTCTAATTCCTCCTCTGATGGATGCAGCCAGCCCTTCTCCAAACCTGACATTTATAGCACCAGTTTTCTCTGGGTATAAATATAACCTGAATGCGTTGGAGTAGCAGGAAAATCGTTTAAATGTTCCCTTTGACAGCAAGTTTGAAGATTGCTGACACTAAAACCACTTACTTATATTGTTCTGTATCATCCTGCACTCAGCCTTCAATCATCCTCATTACAGGTGTGTCAGGCTCTTTGCACAGGGATGCATGCTGGAGCTCCCCACCTCCCGCCCACTGCCCAGCCCCATCACACCTCCTGCAAGGCCAGGGACCCTCATATTCCCACTGAAATAAAGAGCAGACCAGAGAGCCATACATATGGATGAGTGCATACACGCACACCGAAGGCATTGCCTCTGCCTAAGTGGCCGGGTGAGAAGGCACGCATTCACATAACAGTATGATGGGACGTATGGATGAGAGATGCACACCTAAATGCTCCCAAATGGGCTTTCTTGGACACCTCTACCCCATCTTAGGGTAATCTGGGAAGGGGCAGTGGCTGTGGCTGGTTTTGGTATGCAAAATCATAGAATCATAGAATGGTTAGAGCTGGAAGGGACCATCAAGTTCCAACCCCACTGCCCTGGGCAGGGACACCTCCCACCAGAGCAGGTTACTTAAAGCCTGGCCTTTTACACTTCCAGGGATGGGTCATCCACAACTTCCCTGGGCAACCTGTTCCAGTGCCTCACCTCCCTCACAGAAAAAGAATTTCTTTCTGGTATCTCACCTAAGTCTCCCCTCTTTCAATTTAAAACCATTACCCTTTATCCTGTCGCTACACTACCTGATAAAGAGTCCCACCCCAGCTCTCCTGTAGCTCCCTTCAGGTATTGGAAGGCTGCTCTAAGGTGCCCCCGGAGCCTTCTCTTCTCTTCTCTAGGCTGAACAACCTTGGCTCTCTCAGCCAGTCCTCATAGGTGAGGTGCTCCATCCCTCTGAGCACCTTCGTGGCCCTCCACTGAACCCATTCCAACAGGTCCATGTCCTTTCTATGCTCTCCAGCCATTTTCCACCCAACCTGTATTTCTGCTTGGGATTGCTGTGTTCCAGGTGCAGGACCCTGCTCTTGGCTTGGTTGAACTTGGCTGATTTGCACCATCCCACCTCTCAAGACTGTCCAGATCCCTCTGTAAGGCAGGTCCCTCTGCATGGCATCCCTTCCCTCCAGCGTGTTGACAGCTGGTCGACAGCTAAAATCCTCAGTTACCTCCAGCCTCCATCATTCAGGTAGCAGCACTACTGGCACCTGCATGTGATAGAAAGGTTCAAATTTGGATTCAACATTCCTAACATGCAGATAGAGGCTTTATACATCCTTGTGTGGCTTGGCAGCCCTTGGCCTGCCTCTGACATCTGACTGGATACCCAACTTGTGGTCTTGTAGGAGGGTAGGAAGGGTGACAGACCCATCATGCAGGCATGAGAGACCTGGGAATGACCAAAAATTGGACATGGGCCCATTTCTCCCCAGCACTGGCAGCTGCAGGTGATCACTGGCACATGAGGAGTGGCGTTGCTTGCATCAGGGGGGGTGCTGCTATGGAGCAGGCCACCCTGCATGCCTGCTCCTCATCCAGGAGAAGGCCACATTCTGTGGACGTGCAGATCCATCAGGGGATGCAAGCACACCCCTGTCACCAAGCCACCAGTGACAGTCCCCTGCAAGACGCCTTACCATTCCCATGACAGAACTGAAAGCGGAACAGCTCACTCCATCAGGATATTAAAACAGCCCTCAGGCAGCGGGTCTCTAGGAGAAGGCTCCTCCACTGCTCCCTCTCCCCGAGCCTGGTCGTTTCAAGTGGTGGTGGGGAAGGCAGACGCTGGGGAAGGAGCAGATAATTAACAAGCACCGTGGCAGATAGTAACACATTACGCTGACGTGCCAGTTCCTGCAGACATGAGCCAGTGATGAGACAAGTACAATGCTTTAAAAGCTGGGTAGAGAGAGATGAGCCCTCAGGTGCTGTGTATTCTTGTGACTGAGACAAAAGCCAGCCAGGGTGTGATATGAAAAGGGAATCTGAAGATCTTAAAAAAGATAAGGATAAATGCATTTCCCTGCTGATCCACAATGGCTTTCTGGGCCAAATGGGTGGGACTGCAGCTCTCCCAGGGCTCATGAAGAAGCAATGCTGAAGAATCTCAACCAGAGCTGTCCAGAGGTGTGAAATGCAAGAGCAAAAACACTGCAGGAGAAGCAGTTCTAAAAGGTACAGACATTAAAGAAAGAGATCATGATGAAAAGGAATGCCAAACATGAGGTGACACAGCAAAGGAGGTGAGCATTCCATGGAAAGTTTGCAGCAAACTGCTCTGCAATTAGTTGGGACCAGATAGGTCAGGCTAGGCTCTGCTTTCAGGTGCTTTTATGCTAGCAGTGCCCTGGAGAAATGCATTTTCCCCATCTGAGTCCCGAGACAATGGAAATGAAGGTAGTTCTTTTCAGGTGAGCTCCTGTGCCAGAAGGTGCAGCTGGTACCCAGGCTCCACCTGCAGTGACCTGTGTGCAGGACTGGTGGGGTGTCGTCCTTGGACTGCCAGAGATGTAGTCTCAAGGTTCCACTGGTTCCCAAGGAGGAGATCACTCAATGTGTGCCCTTGTCTCTGGTGATGCCAGGTGATGTTCCCTCCTGTAAACATAAGGAGAGATGACATATGCTTTACTTTCTGCTTGGCTGGCTCTAGAGCTCTCCCTGGTTATTCCCCTGCTGAGGTGACACACTGAGCATTATGGGCCAGAATCGGAGGTGACATGAGTGGTGGTGTAAGTGACATGTTGGTGAGTCGGGGTAAGCGAGTGGAAGGTGGTGTAAAACCCAGCGTTGCTGAGATGCCAGCGGGCAGGGAGAAGCTGGGAGCAGGACAACCCACCACCTGGAGAACGGGAGAAGAAAAGTCAGTGTGTACGGAGACCCTTGCCTGGCAAATACCCATCAAGATCCAGCACCTGGGGTGAGAAATAAGTGGGGTGCCAGCATGGACTGCAGGTGGCATCCTTGGGGAGGAAGGTCAGAGGAACCCCAATATTTAAAATGGCAAGCTGAAGTCCCATGGAGAGCTCTTATCCTGCAGCCTCCGCATGGGAGGAGTGAGGAAGGCTGGTACAGTGGTTTCCCAGGGCTGGCAGCCCCTCTCCCCTGTTTCTCCATACACCAGATCCTACCACAAGATGCCACCACAAGAAGTGGCTGTTCAGCAGGGTTGTGGTGGTCCACATCAACTGGCCCCACTGAGGGCTCTTGGTTATTGACCCTGGCTTCAGCGGTTTCTCCTTACGCACTATCTTTCAGACAAATCTGTCATATTGGTTTAAAACCAGCCAGACTTTGTGCTGTGGTTTCCTTAAACTAAAAAAAAAATAAAAGAAATAATCTCATAGGCTACACAACCTTACAGAGGAGGCTTCACGCAGCCCCTCATTAGCATTTCTGGGCTATTCTGCATGAAAGCAGAATTCTCTCTAATAACATTTTTGTACTAATGTCTAGCCACGCTGCTCCTGGGCATTACCTTTTACAGCATTTTCCTTCCTTGGTGGCAGCTCACGCTAAGTGCTGCTGTAACCTGGACCCTGCTCTCGCCGTGCATAATTCCCCATCTACAGCCAGAAAAATTCCCATCTTCTTTTTACACAAAGATGCTTTCTCCACTCGGGCTTCGTGCCTGTTGTCACAGCACCCCCTCTAAGCTCTCCACACAGCAGTGGCACCACGCAGGGAAAATCCAGATATTGCTTATTCTTCTCCATGAGAGGCAGAGTTCTGCCCCCTCCACCCAGCACACTCTGCCCCATCCTGGACATTATTCTGTTCTGTTTTCTTCCTTGAACAGACTTACAGAGCAGGTTCTAGCAAAAATGGTTTTTTGCCTGGCTTGAGGAGGGCTCCACCATCTCTGGAGAGGCAGCTCTGACGTCTTGCTCCTCTATGGGGCTGCTGCTGCCTCTTCACTCAGGCAGAGGGGGTGATATCGCCCACCAGTCCATCTTTGTGGTAACGAGAGTAGGATGCGAGGATGAAAGAAGAAGGGCCTGACAACAGCCTGGGTGACCCAGATGCTTTCAGGTACCTGTATAGGCTGAGAGGATAATTTTCTCCCCATAAAACTCAAAGGCTGAGATTTTTCTCCTGCCAGAAAAAAAGGAGCCTCAGGGCAGAGAGCTCCTCCTCACAAAGTCCAGCAGTGTGCCACCATGATAGGAGCAGGTTGGGAACGGGCAGAGTGCCTAGCATATGCAGGCTCATTAGCAAGGATGAAGAATCATGGGGCTCTGCAGCTCCTGGTGAAATAAGGCTATAATTCCTAGGGCATTTGGGAAGTAGCAAAACACTACCCTTGCATTTCCCAGGGAGATCTGCTCCACCTAATCTTGGGATGAAGGAGGAAAGCCCCAAGCCGGGTGGAGGCACTTGCTAATCCAGGACCCTCTATGTGTCAGAGACTCCCTGCCCTCCATATGGGGTAGTCCTACTGGTTTGCTCTGTCGTTTGGTGGTCCTGCTGGCTGCAGATCTCTCCTCACCCTGTCCCTCTGTCTGACCTCATCACCACCCAAACCACAATGCACAGGCCCCTCTCCTGCCCCAGCAGAGCTGCTCCAGGGACCACTCTGTGGGCCAAGAAAAGGCCTGCAAGAGCCTCCAGCACCAAGACGTGGCTGCCTCCTCACTGCTCTTCCAGAACCAAGAGGTCACTGAGCTGGTACATGTTTTCCAGGGGTGCAGGACACCAGAAGCCCCCAACAGGGACATGAGTGCATTCAGCTTCCTTTCTTCTCCCCTGGGACTATCCCACCACCTCCATTCCATGCCTGAGCTCAGGCGATGTAGTGGGAGAGCCTGACTGGGGCTTCCAGGCACAGAGAAGGAGGGGGGGTAGTTTTATTGTTAAGATTAAGAATTTAACAGGACAAAATAAAATTCACAGCACTGAGAATTTGAGAGGTTCGTATAGAGCTGATGTTGCCTCCTTTCCACCCGATGAGCAGCTGGTCCCACCACACAGCCCTCAGACCTTTATCCTGCTCCCCTCCTCATTCCTCCAAGCCCCCCCAATTTCCAGCTTGCCCCTTTCATCTGGGAGGGGCAGACCCTCTGCACGGCGGTGGACATTTCCCGCAGCCTCCCAAGCATTTCCCCACCTTCAGCTTTGGAAGGAGCTGGAGATGCTGCTGCTGCTCCCGAGGTGTGGTATCCTGACCAAGCAGATTTGGCACTGAGAAGGGAACAATTCACAGCCAAGACGACTTACCTGGATTGAATTAATCAAATCCAGCAGCAGTAACTTTCTCAGCTCACTGACAGCGCGGCTGAACGCATGTGTACAAGCACAGGCCAACACGCAGGAGATTGGCACAGCTCTCTGATAATAAATTGTGCAGAGAACAGCAAGAATGGGAAGAAGCCCTGACTTTGATGTGCAGGCTTCCACGCTATCTTCCATCTCCAGCGCAGCGTGCATCCCAGAGTGGCCCTCGCCAGCCTGCTCTGTGCTCCGCGCGGATGAGGGGGGATATTGCAGATGCGGAGAAAATTGATTGTGCTGGAAGCGCATGCAGGGTGCATATTGGGTGGAAAATTGGGGGGGACTCGCTCTCATTAGGAACTCTTTGATTCATTGCCCTGGCTCCTGAGCAAAAGCCCGGGTGCCACTGCCAACACGGGCTGAAAATGTGACTTGAGCAGAAGCAGATGAAATACAGAAGGGTCCCAACTGCTTATCATGGTAGCGGAAGGAAACTCATTTAGAAATGAGAAATGGGAATGGTATTTGCTGGTTAATGGTTTACACACTTTGTTAGCAGTGGTAGGGCACGGAAGCCACCTCCACAGGAACTATCTGGGGCAGATCTGACCCAAAAAACCAGGCCAGAGGGCTACCAAGGTTGCAAAATTCAGCTCCCAGCAGACAGTGTCAGCTCGCTTCTCTCCTGGATGAATGATGGTTTATCATAAAAGAAACTTGGTTTCTTAATCCCGCTTCTCTTAGGAGGGTGCAGTTTGGGAGCTCACTGCTCCAGCGCTAGGGAAGACGCTACCAATTTCCAGCTGGGATTTCACGGTCCCTTCACCCCTGGTTGGTGCTCTATCAATATCCGCCTTAAATGCCACTGAGGTTTATTTTCCTTATGTTACAAACAGCAGCTGAATTCCTGCATAGCCGCTCTGAAATATTGCTGTGAAAATCAAGGATATGAGCCATCTTATCGGGAGAGAAAAATACCAGCAGGGTTAATGCCTGTCTCAGGCGCTGCACAGCCACTGAAGAACAGAATTTCCCCTGCAAGGCAGGAGCCTGGGGCAGCAGCAGACCTGGGGAGACTGTGGGCATTACCAGGAAAGCAGTACTCTCAGCTAAGCAAAGGAAAAGCCAGGCAAGCATTTTCCAAGAGCAATCTGCAGGTTTTTCTAGCCCCGGGGCAAGTTGTCCCATCGTAGGAAGAGGCTCTGCGGGGATGGTGGTCATTGGAGTTCAATCCAGCTGGCGGCCAGTCACAAGTGGTTCCTCAGGGCTCAGTACTGGGGCCTTTCCTTTTTAATATCTTCATTGATGATGTCGATAGGGACATAGAAAACACTGTCAGTAAGTTTGCGGATGACACCAAGTTGGGTGGGAGTGTTGATCTGGTTGAGGGCAGGGATGCTCTACAGAGGGACTTGGATAGACTGGATAGATGGGCCAATGTTAATGGCATGGCCTTCAACGAGGCCAAGTGCCAGGTCCTGCACTTGGGCCACACCAACCCCATGGATGGCTACAGGCTTGGGGCAGTGTGGCTGGAGCTGCCTGGCAGAAAAGGACCTGGGGGTGCTGGTCGACGGGNCGAGCGATAGAAGGAGAGGGAATGGCTGCAAGCTGCAGCAGGGTAGGGTTAGGCTGGCCATGAGGAAAAAGTTTTTCCCAGAGAGAGTGGTCAGTCAGTGGAATCAGCTGCCCAGGGAGGGGGTGGAGTCCCCATCCCTGACTGTGTTTCAGAGTAGATTGGATGTGGTGTTGAGGGATCTGGTGTAGGGGAGAACTTGTAGAGTAGGACTGATGGTTGGACTTGATGATCCCAAGGGTCTCTGCCAACTTGGATGATTCTATGATTCTATGATTCTATGATGCTGGGTCCTCCGTGTTGCTGCATTCTCCACTGCACCTAAACTGTGCCCGTGGGGTTTTGCTTTCAGCAACCTGTGCACTTGGTCTGAGGGCAATTTGTATGGCCCCACGCAATACGAAGGTGAAGACATCTGAGCAGTGGGTACAGTAAACCTCCTTTTCAGGGCATGGACCCGCCAGGATGCTCCTGACGCATCGTTCCTCCCAGTGGCAGCTCTTGTGCTTGTTTTAGCTGGAGGAGGTCGCAGCAGAAAATTTTATGGTAGGCTTGCGTGCTTGCATGTGCGGGTACATAATGCAACAGAGATTTGAGAGTACAGTATCACACTGAGCAGGAGCAGTATACATTATTCATCATCAAGGTAACACTAACAAGATGAGAACATTTAGTTGTTAAATGTTGGAAAACAGAGGGGGGGGGGGGAGGGGGGGGGGGGAGAGGGGGGGGAGGCCTTTTGCTTGTAAAGAACTTGGTAACTGTGTCCTACAAACCCCTTTTACACTCAGCTCAAGTTGCCACACAGTTCCATGTCGCTATTAAGATGAAGACAATAGGATTCTAAAGAGGCTAAAAACCTCCCAGCCCAAGAGATGTCGGGGCCATGGAACCCTGGATATTCCTCCTTCAGCCATTGAAAGGCAAGGGGATCACCACCTGGGTGCCTAAGACACTAACCATTCCCTCTGTACCTCTGTTTCCCCATTGCATGACTACAGACAATGACCAAAGCATCATGTGAGTATTTCCTAATTCAGAAAAAATTCAGCATGACACAGATTCATTTCCTGGAATCAGACCAGGGGACACTTATGACCCAGCTGCTGGGTCACTGTCTTCTGAACCCGGGTTTCCAGCTGGGGAGTCTCCCAACCAGGGACCTCTGTGTCCATGGGGCCAGACCAGTGTGACAAGCACAGCACTGCAGGGACATCTATCCCAACACTGTCAAGGTCTATGGCAATACAACAGTCAACAAGACATATGCCCTCAGGCAGACCTCAAATATTAAATTCCCCAGTGTAGCGGAGTTCCCAGCTTTAATAATTATACTTACCCCGTTCAGCAAAGGCCCTTGAAATCTTCTGATGGAAAGTGCATAATTTAAGTGCAAGGTACTTGTATTGTTGTTAGTGGTTAGTAGTTAGATCTGTGCCAAGTTTGCTCTCCTTTAACATCTTCATTTGATCTGAAAGAGGGAGGGTAAAGAGCATGTTAATTAAATTTGCAGAGGATATGAAATGGGAAGGTGCTGCAAATCCTGGTGAGGACAAAGAGCTAAAAGATAATGCACTGGGAAAGAAGGGTCAGACATAGGAAGGAAATAGCCAAATGAAATTCATTCTGAACAAATGCAAAGTAATCCAGCTGGGGAAATATAATTTAACACCATGGAGACTGGGAGAGAGACATTTGGAAAGCAGTAATACCGAGCGGCCTGAGGGACAGCAAATTACATTGGGATTTGTGATACATTATGGTGGGCTGCAGAAGAGAAGGCTGCATACAGACAGCTTTCAGGCTTTTCTGGCTGGGCAGAAAGGGACGTTCTCTATTTTCCTGCTTTGGGTGCCGTTGTAGAATCATAGAGAATGAGTTGGGCTGGAAGAGACCTTAAATATTATCCAGTTCCAACTCCCTGCCCTGGGCAGGGACACCTCCCACCACCCCAAGTTGCTCCAAACCCCACCCAACCTGGCCTTGAACCCCTCCAGGGATGAGGCAGCCACAGCTTCTCTGGGTAACCTGTTCCAGTGCCTCACCACCCTCACAGGAAAGAATTTCTTCCCAATATCTCATCTAAATCCCCCCCTTGAAGTATAAAACTGTTCCCCCTCATCCTGTGGCTCCCCTCCCTGATTAAGAGTCCCTCCCCAGATTTCCTGGAGCTCATTTAGGGACTGGAAGGGGCTCTAAGGTCTCCTCGGAGCCTTCTTTTCTCCAGGCTGAACCCCCCCAAATTCTCTCAGCCTGTCCTCACAGCAGAGGGGCTCCAGCTCTCCCAGCACCTCTGTGGCTTCCTCTGGCTCCGCTCCTACAGGTCCAGTGCTGAGGGAAGTTATCTTACACCATCTTTGTATACTGGGGACCAAAACACTCTATCACTTAGGTAAAACAAGGGATGTTTGCATTTGAGGCCGTCCATGGCCAGTTTGGGGCCACAATGGATCATGGGATCTCTGAGAGGACCCAGAGTCCCCAGTGTCCCTATACCCATGTCCACAGCCTTGGAACCCTTGGATCAGGCTAAGGAGCTGGGGGAACACCAGGGACAAGCACCAGCTCTGTGCTGGGGACATCTCTTGGCACCATGGATGAGTAGATGGGCTAAACACTGGGCTGGCATCCAAGCCTCCTGAGCACAGTGCAGAAGACAGCTTCTCAGCCACACAACAGTGCCCTGGAAGCCCACACCACCGTCTCTCACCCTGCAGCCACAACATCAACACCTCCAGCATCACCTGCCAGAGAGATCTGCTGCAAACACCCCCCTGTTACCTCCCACCTCCCTCTCCATCACCCTGTCACTGTGGCACTGCCTGCCCCATTGTCGCAGCTCCAACAGCAAGCATCATCACCTCATCAGCTCTGTTCATACCCCAGCTTGGGGCCAGCTGCTCCTGGGGTATCATCTGGAATGGGATGATGGTACTCCACTGTCCCCATGGCAGTGTGGCCACCCTGAGGACTGGTCCCCTTTCCCTCTGGGGCACCATCTGCCTGGGACATGCTCCACATTGTCCTCAAGGGTGTGAACATCACACACCAATAGTGGCCACTCCTCTTGCTTCCTGGCATCTCATCAGCCCTGCGGGACCCTGCTTGCTCCCATCATGCCCAGGCAGCCATGCAGAGCAGACAGCTCCATTTAAGCCGTGCAGCAAGTTTCCAGGAAATCATGCTGTCTTCAAGGAGAGGTTGGCATGAATATTTCAGTACAGCTGCTTGGCCCTGGGTACCTCACTGTGTCTCTGGGAACAGCCATTACAGTGGCATCCATGGTGCAGGGTTGCCAGTCCAGTAGCCAGCACCAGCATCAGGAGGGCCAACATCAGGGGGACCATACGCTGTGCCCCACACAATTTCCTTCTTCCCTGGCCCTATACCTCATCCCTCCCCATGATGGGGTAGCACCACGGTCCTGGCTGCTGCCCTCCTTCTCTGCACAGGGGACCCAGGAGCTTCTGCTTCCAGCCCACACTGAGCCCCAGGGAGATCCCTGTCTCCTTCCTTCACTCCCCTGCACATGAGAGGGCCCCGGGGCCACGCATGGCCTGTCACTCCTATTCCACAGACATGTCCCCTTGCCAAAGTCACAGCTTGGCAGCCTGGTTTCAGTCCATCCCCATCCACACCCCCCACCGCCGTCCCCATCCCCATGCCCCTGCCCATAGTTCCCGGCTCCCATTCATCACCCTTCACTTCATGCACTTGACTCCCGTTGTCATTCTCCCCTGACCCTGTTTCTTCCCCAGTGCATCAGGGCTGGGCTGGCCGTGGCCTTAGGGGGGGCTGCACTGCCTGCCAGCTCCTGCCTGCGTTAGAAGAGGTAGCTCATGAGCAGATCCACACGTCTGTGGGGACGCGGATGGAGGGGGCCAGGCGTCAGGACTTGGAGGGGGGAAACCAATGCACCGTTCATTAGCCTCACTCTGCCTGTCCTAATTGCCTGTTCAGGCTGAAAAAATTGTGTTAGAGGCTGCTCTGCCTAATTATTATTGTTCTTCTAAAAATAATGGGGGAAGGGGAAAGAGAAGCGGGGAAGAGAAGAGGGCAGAGGAGGGAGGGGAAAAAGGGGAAAGGGGAAGGCAGGAGGAGCAGAGCAGAGGAGACACAACAGCTTGCAGACTAAGTGACTTGTTTAATGATTGCAAGCTCCGAGGCTGGTAGGGAATAAACAGGCCTGAAATTGGTTGGCCCCCGCCTTTTTCCTCCTGCCCCTCCCTCCCCCTCCTTCCCCCACTCGCTGGCACTGTGTTTATTTCCGAGTGATCAGAGGGAGAATAAAAGCCCATCTAGTGTAATAGAGGGAGAGGATTTAATCTGTGTGCCTGGGACTTCAGTAAACTGCAAACATCGATCCAAGCCGGTGGGGAAAGAACAGAAATTTACAGACCAATAAAAGTATATTAAAAAACTTCCCCTGCCCTTTTGCCTGGGCGGGGGTGATGCCAGGGGGCTGCTGGGGGGCTGCAGCCAGAGAAAGAAGCCCACACGTCTGGCATGTACCCACTCAGGGGGCTGCTGGTGTCCCCGGGGCGCGGGGTGGGGGTAGCAAGTGGCCCTGGGTGCTCCCCACACTTGCCCCGGGGGTGCCACGGGGCCAGGGGGCTGAGAAGCAGAGGGTCTGGCAGCCAGTCTGACACTTAAGAAATTAGCTCTGCATCATTTGGAGTTTTCTGCTCTACTAATTTTTGGCCGGCTCCTCATTTGTGTCTTTCCCCCCCACATTTTAAAGGAGCTGCATCCCAGATTCCCTCCTGGGACCCGAGTGGCAGAGCTTGACCCCCCACCGCTTGCAGGCTCCCAGCCTCTGTTGGCAAAAAAATGGTGGATTTTGTCCTTTTCTCCAGCATCCTCTTCCCTTCCATAGGCTGTGCGTTACCTTTCCTTCCCTTGCTGATATTTGCACAGCACCAGGACCCTCCTGCTGGGCTGCATCACACCTACTGCAGCATCCCCCCACCCAGAACCTCCTGGGGAGACTTCAGTCTCCAGACTCGGCAAACATATCCACCCAGCTCTGACTTTGCCCTTTGGTGTTTGCTTTTGACTAACATTTGAGGTCTTGTCTGTGTTGGCTTGTCGGTTGATGAAAACGAAATTTCAGTCATCTGTTGACTGACAGTGCACTTTAGACTTTCATGGGGGGAGAAGAGAAGGAGGGAGTATTTGATCAGAGGTTTGCATTCGCCACACAGGGCTCGCTGTGCCAGGGAGAAGGGAGGGGGGTGGTGGTAAAAAAATACTGTCCTGGGCTGGAAAACAGGGAGAGCAGGGTGCATTTACACCTCTTATTCAACCTGATGTGGACAGCCTGTATCTTTGTGTGTGGGCAGTCTGTCTGCCTGTAGTGGGGTTCAGAGATAAGAGCATCCCAAATCCCTGCAGGATGTCTCTGCTCACAGGAGGTGGCTGGTGGGGTGGCATCAAGTCCCCTCTGGTACCAGCTACAGCTGCCATGAGCACATCAGTCCTGGCTTCAACCCCCTGTGCTCCATCCTTTTTGCTGATTTAATGCTTGGTAAAGTGAAGGGACCCTTCCCAGCTTCCCTCAAGACAATATCTCAGCCCATCATGGAGATGGTGGCACACTTGGGACAGCACAGATGACAGAGCCTGGCAGTGGCAGGAGCCTGCCTGGCAGTGGGAAGAAGCTCCACAAAAGACAGATGGATCCAGAGTCTGTCTGACCTTTAAATTTTTGCCTTTCCACCACGAGAGCAAGCCGAGGACACAATGTTCAAACAAGCCCTATCATTTTCTTCCCTTTACCCAACAGAGCCCAACAATGATCATCCCATTAACAGTCACCCAGCCAAGCTAACAAAGGAAATCAATTAAAAGAAAAGAGGAAAGAAAAATAAAAATAAAAAATAAAAAAAAAAGAAAAAGAATCCAAGCCAAACCCCAGTCCTGGATGCAGTCGTTATCCCACAGGAGAAGCACCAGAAATTCCCCACAGTCGGCTTGGAGCTTTGCAGCACACTGGTTGATTCTGCATTGGTAGCCGCCAGCCACTGCTGGGATGGGCTGGCAGATCAGTAATCCTGTCTCAGTCTGGGGACCCTACCTATTGCCAAAAAATCCCACCACCAGCACTGAGCCCTTCTGCCCGGGCACTCCTCTGGCTATGAGTGGGTAGTCACACAGGGGGCTATCCAAACACCCTACCCCTCAGCTGTGCTGAAAGGTCCCCTTCACCCCAGCCCTTTTGTCCCCTATAAAGCCAGACCTTAATGCTGTGTGCCCCCAAACCTTAACACTGAAGTGCTCCTTTTTGGTTGAGCACCCTTCACTCTTCAGGAGCACCCGTGCGTTTGCATCAATGTCGTGTGTCCCGTCCAGATCTGACCCTACCAAACCATGTCCTGGATCACCCTCCCCTTCTCCTCATCCCTACTCATATATCACTTCACCCTCAAAGATACCTTCTAGCCACAGCATTGCCAATGCCTCCTGCCCCACTACTGGTGCCTTTCTGCCTCTGACCAACTCAGTCCTTACCAGTTCACCCAGCACTCCCCTGGTCTTGCCTGGGAGACCCCCACCCTGCTCACAAACAGGGCATATGAGCCAGCCCTTCTCCCTTATGGGCAACTTAACTACTTCCCTCTCCACCCACACAGATCTCCACATCTCAGAAACTCATTTCCCCTGCACCAGCACTTCTCTCCCATGCACACACAATACCAGCTTCCTGTCAGCATTCCCCCCCCTCCAGTCCTGTTCCCCCTGTGACACCTAGGAGGTCGCTTCGCAAAAACCCCATGGCCCTGGAAATACAACGGGAGCCACTATCAATATTCCCAGCAAACTTTCCTGGTGTGAAAGTTGCAATTCCTGTGGTCCTTTCCATGCACAGACTTGTTCCCTCCTGCAGGCGGTGCCATCCTTCCACAGGGCAATGTCACTAGGGCAAGCATCTGCCCCATAGGAGAGGGAAAGAAATTTCCCTCAAGGATGAGATACAATGCTCTCTTTCAGAGGAGCAAATGCCTATTTATTGACCACTTAAGGCATGTTTCTAAGCCATTGTTCTGCCTGTCTGCATGCACTGGTCATAGCTACAGGGCAGCTATGTCTGCAGTAGCAGACAGCTGGCTCCAGGTTTCCCCATCACCTCTGTATGTGGGGACCACAGGCCACTGTGGATGGAGAGGCTGCTAGTTCTCCTCCACTTCTCCAACACGTGCTCCAGCAGTGCCTGATTCAGAGACACCAAGGATGACCAGAGATGCCCTCCTGTGCCTCTTCCTCTGGCTATGGGAGCTGGCAGCATTTAGGTGAAGGGGGTCCTCATTCTTTCGTCAGAAGTGACTGAGAAGGTAACACCATTGGCATTGGGCATGTCATTGACTGACAACATCCAGGAACATACCATGCCCTGCTCTGTCCTCATGTTCCTCCTGAGAATTCACTTCTGGGATAGAGCTCTGCAGCTCTGCCCAGGCACAGGTCTCTCCCAGCAGCCAGACATGAGCTGGGTGACAAAACCAGGCTCTACTCTGACTCTCCCAACACAGCAACTGAGGTGTTCACCCCAGAACAGAGCCTAGCTGGACCTACCGTATCTCAGGGTAGCTGATGGGGCCATTCCTGGGGTGTAAGGGGAGAGGCACTGTGGGTGGGTGCAGTAGCTGTGGAAGCATCAGGGAGTGAGGGAACAAGGGGGGCACCATCCCCAGATAGAATAATAGATGGTTTCTCCTAAGGAGACCAAATAATAAGAGCTCTGGCCTTGAACAGAGATAACTAAACAGGGATGTGATTAGAGTTTTGTAAAGCCATGACTAGCACAGTGAAAGTCATTACTGACTGATTATTAATGACTTCTCATTATGTACGGACAAAATGAAATTATCCTGCAAATAGTTTAAAACAAACAAAGGAAGTACCTTGTCCTTTGGTGCATTATTGNCTATGTCTGCAGCAGCAGACAGCTGGCTCCAGGTTTCCCCATCACCTCTGTATGTGGGGACCACAGGCCACTGTGGATGGAGAGTCTGCTAATTCTCCTCCACTTCTCCAACACCTGCTCCAGCAGTGCCTGATTTGGAGACACCAAGGATGACCAGAGAGATGCCCTCCTGTGCCTCCTCCTCTGGCTATGGGAGTTGGCAGCATTTGGGTGAAGGGGGTCCTAATTCTTTCATCAGAAGTGACTGAGAAGGTAACACCATTGGCATTGGGCATGTCATTGACTGACAACATCCAGGAACATACCATGCCCTGCTCTGTCCTCATGTTCCTCCTGTGAATTCACTTCTGGGATAGAGCTCTGCAGCTCTGCCCAGGCACAGGTCTCTCCCAGCAGCCAGACATGAGCTGGGGGTGACAAAACCAGGCTGTACTGTGACTCTCCCAACACAGCAACTGAGGTGTTCACCCCAGAACAGAGCCTAGCTGGACCTACCGTATCTCAGGGTAGCTGATGGGGCCATTCCTGGGGTGTAAGGGGAGAGGCACTGTGGGTGGGTGCAGTAGCTGTGGAAGCATCAGGGAGTGAGGGAACAAGGGGGGCACCATCCCCAGATAGAATAATAGATGGTTTCTCCTAAGGAGACCAAATAATAAGAGCTCTGGCCTTGAACAGAGATAACTAAACAGGGATGTGATTAGAGTTTTGTAAAGCCATGACTAGCACAGTGAAAGTGATTACTGACTGATTATTAATGACTTCTCATTATGTACGGACAAAATGAAATTATCCTGCAAATAGTTTAAAACAAACAAAGGAAGTACCTTGTCCTTTGGTGCATTATTGCACTGAGGCACTCATTGCCATTTGATGCGTTCAGAAATCCGGGGAGGGTGGCTCTGCCCACAGCTGTCAAACACAGCTCCCTGGATTAGCCCTCAGTGTGGGAAACCTGGGGCAGCTGGGTTGAGATGATTAGAGGAAAGATAAACCCAATTTCACAGTATCGTGGTATCATAGAATGGTTAGAGTTGGAAGGGACCGTAAAGATCATTGAGTTCCAAGCCCTTGCCCTGGGCATGGACACCTCCCACTAGAGCACATTGCTCAAAGCCCCTCCAACCTGACTGAACACCTCCAGGGATGGGGCAGCCAGAGCTTCTCTGGGAAACCCAGGCCAGGGTCTCACCACCCTCATAGCAAAGACTTTCTTCTTGAGATCTCATCTCATCTCAACTTCCCCCCTCAGTTTAAAACCATTACCCCTCATCCTATCACTACACTTCCTGATCAAGAGTCCCTCCCCATCTCTCCTGTAGTCCCTTTACATATTGGAAGGCCACTATAGGGTCTTCCTGGAGCATTCTCTTCTCCAGGTTGAACATCCCCAACTCTCAGCCTTTCCTCATAGGAGAGGTGTTCCAGCCCTTCTGATCATCTTTGTGGCCCTTCGCCGGACTCATTTCAGCAGGTCCATGTCCTTCCTGTGCTGAGGACTCCAAACCTTGTCACAGTGCTCCAGGTGGGGTCTCACCAGAGCAGAGCAGAGGGGCAGAATCACCTCCCTGGACCCTCTGACCATACCTCTTTTCGTGCAGCTCAAGATGTGGCTGGCTTTCTGGGTTGCCAGCGCACATTGCCAACTCATGTTGAGCTTATCCACCAACACCCCCAAGTCCTTCTCCTCAGGGCTGCTCTCAAGCTATTCGCCATTCCAACCTCCCTACCATGGGCATGGACACCTCCCACCAGACCAGGTTGCTCAAAGCCCCGTCCAACCTGGCTTTGAACACCTCCAGGGATGGGGCAGCCGCAGCTTCTCTGGGCAACCTGTTCCAGTGCCTCACCACCCTCCCAGGAAAGAATTTCTTCCTAATACTTAATCTAAATCTTACCTCTTTCCATTTCTCACATTATCCCCTAATCATCCACTCCTGGCTGCCTCCTCTCCAGAGAAACCTTTGCTCTGAGTCCATAGGGCCATCCCTGTGCTCGCTGATATATCTCCACAGGCACGGGTCATGAAGCACGTAACTGAAACCAAACAGAGTGGGATGTAGCTGGGGGCAACTCTCAAGATCGCAGAAGTGACAGTAATCAAGATGTTAAGTGACAACTGCCTGACTGTGAAAGTCGGCAGCTCGCGTGCAGGGGGTCACCATGGGTGGAAGTAGCTGATGGGCAGAGAGCAGTGGGCTGCCACTCACGGCTACCTTGGGGAGCTGGGGCTGGAGGAGCTTCCAGCAGGTGAAAGGAAAAGGATGGGTGGACAGAAAGTGCTCCTCCCTCAGGTGCTTGCTCAGGTTAATGGGTAGGGAGGAGGAGCAGGCTGGACAGCCAGGAACCAAGGAGCAGCAGATTTTAAAGAAGCCGAGCAGGTGGAGGCAGAGGAGTTGTCATTAGCATCAGCTAAAGAGCTGGTAAAATAAGAGGGTCTCTTAACCCCATGTCCCAACCATGCGTGCTAAGGAATATATGCCATCTAGTTTCCAGGAATGTAAGCATCATCTCAGCTTTGCATTAAAGCTGTGGAAACTTTTCTGCAGACTGAGGATGCAACTGCAAGTGTGTCTTTGCAGTGTGAAAAGGGAAATCTGTGTTTTGCAGGAAAAAAATAGCAGAATCTTTGTATCCTTCTCCCACTCACCACACTTGTGGTGTGGTGGTGGCATAACCCAGAGATGGGCTGACCCAAAAGGATGTGAAAACGGGGTCAGAAGATTAGGAATTGTTTGCAGCAAGCCTGGAGCATGTTGGGGTGCTTTGTGTCCTCCAGGAATACCTGCAGTACTGAGGGCTTTGACAGCAACCTCCACAGCTTCTTATTTGAGGGTGTAGTTATGGACTACAGACAACTGTGATGCTCTGGCTCCAGAACCAGCAGAGGTAGATCTTCCAATTTCTTCAGATTTACTTAAAAGTTTATCACATTTACAATTATTTTGCCTTTCCAAGTTTAAATAATAATAATAATAATAATAAAAATCAAGATATTTGTCATTATGAGCCACCATGGTGCTGACCAGCTTCGTAATTTCTTTTCATTCCAAGTTTTCAATCTGGCTTATTTCACTTAGGATTTGAAGAGATAGTTGGCTTTTAATTGTGAGTTTGAAAACTTTCCATTGATCAATTGATCAATTTGGGTAAATCTTTCAGCAAACCGGGTGCCCTAGTTGATGTTCACCTCGCTGGGGTGCTAAGTGTGCCTTGGAGGAGGCAAGTCTCTGACCCCCCAACGCCCATTTGAGACAGCTCAGCCCACTGGGGCTCATGAACTGCACAAAGCTGTTGGGATGTCATCGGGGGGATCACACACAAGGGTGGGGAGTTCAACAGGCCGCGTCAAATGGTGAAAAACAAGCCTTGACCATCTCTAAGAAATGAGTTTGTGAAAGAAGAAGAAGAAACACAGAATTTGTCCTCCAAGGGCTGACATCACAGAGATTTAGTTCACTTCAGAAAGTGATGCTTTAGCAAAGTGACACTGCAGATATTTAGATGCTTTCAGGAAGTGATAGGCTTCCCAGCTCATTTAACCGCCCAACTTCGTGTCCTTAGAAGCATCAGAAAAACTGCTCTGATAGGGCTACAGATTGAAATCTGTGTGTTTTGGGCTGGTTTTCATAAATGTAGGTGTGACCACAGAGAGTTTAACGGATTAATTTGTAATGGGAAACCAGTGAGATGGTAGGGCAGGAGAGAGGTAGCTGAGGGAGCTGTAGACGCTGTGATATTGACAGCAGTCTTACCTGACGTTATACTGGGGGAACCTCACCAGTCCAGCAGGCTCTTCCTTAAATATGCTTGGCCTCTGCACAGCTTCCAAAGCGCCACAGGGGCTAAACCTCCAACAATATTGAGATTATGGAGTACACAAATAAGAAGGACACTTGATACAATAATAGGTAATAGGAAAAGGATGTTGCAAAATAAATACCCGGCATCTTCAGGTAAGTGGAGCATATTGAGCTCAGCAGAAATCCAGGCAATTAACCCACTGTGGAGGTGGTGGCCGAGGTGGATCCATTAGCAATTACACATGAGGAGCCATGCAGGACAGAGGTTTTCAAGGACAGGCAAGGACAAACATCGGTGCTTCACCTTGCAGCAGACCCAGTAGCTGAACACACACACTGGCACATCTCAGCATGTCCAGCTCCCAGCAATGCAGAAATCACTGAAACAATTAATAGACCTTGTGCCTGGCAGCACCACTGGAGATGATAAACATCACTCAAAGGGAAGATTTCAGCAATCAATATCCAAACTAACCTCATTCGTTTCTTATTTGAAAACAAGCTTACTAGGTGACAAAAATAATCTGAATAATGAGTAATAACAAAAGATTGCTTTCATCTTGGAGGAGCTCTTTGTAGATCAGCACAGGAGCAGTGGCAAGGCATGGCAGCTCTTTCTGCAGAGACTCTGCAACAGCCTTAGAGGGCAAAAGAAATGCTACAGCGTGGCAGGGGAATTTCAGGCAACAGAATCTGCCAACGTGACCTCCGGCAACTACACAGTGGCTAAAGCCCTGCTCAGGTAAGGTGTACCCTCACCTAAAAATAACACAATCAAAGATGTAGCAGCTCTGAGGCTGGACGTGTCCTCCTTGCAGACCACTGCCCACTCTAGGATCCATGTCCTCCCAGGGGTGTTCTCTTGTCATTCAAAATCTGTCCCGGCCCTGCTGCTTGGCTTGCAAAATCTGGCAATGGTTGGATGGATGCAAATAATTTTAGCAGGGTCTATAGGCTTCAGTGCCCGTGTGTGCTCAAAGGGAGTTCGTGTTTGAACATAGCTCCTGCAGGTGTAGGACAGGGCCTCAGGAAGATTTCTAAAACATTTCCCACAGCAAGCTCTTAGTAAACAAGAGGAGGTGGTGGTACTAACCCATTTCTAGAACAACATCTGCATGGATGCAGGAGCCCCAGCACCAGCTGCAGCTCTGGAAGAGCATCCTCAGCAGCATGCAATGTGTGACAGAAGAGTTTGCTAAGACAGCACCTTAATATTAGGCAAAATAATGCAGGTGAAATCCTCACTTCCCTCCATGATGGAGAATCACTTGTGGCACTCAAGGTACCAGCAGCTGCTCTGCCTTGGGCTCTCCAAAGAACAGATATAGCAGGCCATGGGTGGACCATCCAGGCTCCAAAAGGCTTGCAGCACCCTTTCCTTCACCAACCACCTCCATCCCCATCCAAGCCTTCAGCATCATGAAGTGGCCCACACAATCCCAAGGGCTGCTCCTGCCTGGAGCAGCAAAGCCACTGAACTGAGGTTGTAGGACAGAGTCCCTGCTGTAGAAGCAAGTCTGCTTCCCAGCTATGGGAGTCATCTAGCAACTGTAGGGCCCAAAGGGATAAAAGGGTGTTAGGAAAGAAAGAATGACTGGGATAGCCCCAAAGCCTTTTCCATTTCAGCTGTCTGAAGGACCATTTCCTTCCTGCCATTCCCACATCTGGGAAAAAATCCCTCAGGAAGAGACAGATGCACAGTCCATAAGAATTTTCTGGGGAGGAGAACAGGAAAGCTCTGCTCTTCCATGTGGCCCACAACCGACCTGCCCAAGGAGCTGGGGGCAACTGGTACTCCAGAGCCTGGCCCCAGCCTGGGGAGCACTGGCAGTGCATACCTAGCTCAGGGATGCTCCATGGTTCAGTGCTTCTGGAGACATCCCTAATAGTATCACTGCAATTATCCTGTTGTTTAAGTGTCCCTGAGGAATGGAGAGGCTCATTATCTGGCAACTGAGAATTTGGATGTGGAGGGAATGTCACAGAGGATTTTGAACACAGACATCTAGGAATAGATCACTACCCATCCACCCACCTATCCACCCAGCTCCCCACTGCCCCCAACAAAAGCAGCCGTAACAAACCAGTCCGAGCCAGTGCAAGGAGAGGAAAATGTGCTAAGCTCTTGAGGGGTTAACCTGCTCGCAAGCATGGTTCAGTGAAATTGTCAAAAAATCCCTTCTGACAAATTGCCTGAGAAGAGAGAGAAAAATATAAAGAGCCGAGCGCATGGTAATGATTTCTGAAAAGTTCCCCAGCACCAAAACGGCAAAAAACCATTAGCAAAGCAAATTGTATTTTGTGCGCATAATTCACACCAGAACACAGAACCCAGGCAGCCCCGCTCTCTGTTATTAACGGGACAGCATGCCAAGTCATCTAGAAAGCTCTTGTGCTGCCCGTAATGGGCTCTGCTCCAGGGAGGGGAGGGTGGCCCCAGCACCCCTACACCCTGTGCCTCTCCTCTGGGCTGCCCCTCCGAGCCCCAGCGATGCGTGCTGTGGGAAACACCACGGGATTCACCTTGCATGGCTGGACTGGGCATGCAAAACCTTGGCTCCCATCAAAAGCCGGTCAGCGGCAGCCTCCCCCAAGCCTTCATCCCTGCTTCGGAGCCTGCCGCTGGGCTCCCTGGCGCAGACTGGCTTTCATCGCTCCTCCTTGTAGGTTTGGGAGTGGCCCTTCAAAGCTGGGTGCTCGCAGGACACCGGCTTTGCAGATCCCATTTTCCCTCTCTTTTTGATCCCCTCACGCTGCCGGCAAGCCTGCGACCGGCTCTTTGCATGTCCCGAGCCTCGCTGGTGCCTCTCCGAGCCATCCCGAGCCCAACGGAGCAGTGCTCCACCCTGGCTACCCAAGCTCCCTTCCAAGCAGCTGGCTGGGTGACTAAGTGCCTCGCTGAGCGGCTACTAGACAGATTGACTCCAGACGCTCACAGACAGACATTACCCGGCCTACTCAGAGGCCTGGCGCTGACACATTCCTGGCGTGCCCGACACCCCCAGGAAAGACAATATTCAGATGAGGTGAGCGCACGCCGTTCGCAGAGAGTCTGCTTTTCCTGTGCCGGTTAAAAATATTGCTTGGGCTTCTGCAAGCTGCTCTGGGGACTCTTTGATCGACGCTGCCTGCTGCGCACGTGGACGGGTCTGCTTTGGCACAGCAGAGGATCCGTGCGGCGGCGTGGGCCCCTCCGTCCAACAGCAGGATCGGTTCACGCCGTGGCCGACACCACTCTGCCAGGATGCCCGAGCCGTCTGGCACACGAATGCTGCTCTGGTGATGAAGCCAAAGAAGAAACAGCAGCAGCACTATGGCTCCCAGGGGCTGGTGGCCCGACTGTTGGCTTGAAGGAGGCAGTCTCAGGGCTCCTGTCTTTCAGCTGGTCCTGCTCCTTCTCTCCCAGCCCTCTCGCTGGTGTCCCCACAGCTGTAGCCGCTGCAGTACCCAGAGCAGGGTGGTAGACAGCCCTCTTTCTCCTTGCAAGCACTCAGTGGTCCAGATGTGCATAGGTGCTGGGGATTCTCATGGTGTGGTGGAGGGTCCTGTGGAGAAATGATGACGTGGGGACCACACCTAACACCCCCCCAGGTCATGAACCTCGGCCATTCCTGTTCCCATTAAGGCTGGGAATGGCTTTAATATGGAGGCGCCAGGCTGGATTTTGGTCAGGGAAAGGCTCTGTAATTCATTACCTGTGCTCCAGGACAGACAGGATTGTAATAAACACCTTCTTTGAATCCTGTAGATAGAATTTACATGAAAATTACCTACTTTAAAAGAACATTAGCATTTCAAAGTCAAACATTAGGAGACAGTGGAGCACAATGACTGAGCACTGGCAGGGTTGTACTTTGCTTCCTTGCATACTGTGATGCTTTTCATCTCCTTCTTGCGTGTTGTTCCTGGTGGGACAGGCCACAGGGCTGGGTACAGGACTCCCCAGACCTCCGCTGTGGGACCTAGAAGAAGAAAAGACTAACAGCAGGTCGTTGTGCTCCTTATTATTTGGCCTTAAAAGAACAGTGGAGCAAGTTCTTCAGCAGGTTAGGCAGCAGCAGAGGTCAAGCCAAGGTTGTGTTCCTGGGTCTGGGCAATTAAAAAAAGCATTCCTTTGCCCTGGTGTAAATCTGTGCAGCACTCTTGTCCCAAGCAGCCCTGGCAGTCTTGGTGCTCTGATCTCCAAAGCACTTGTCAGCAGCAGAAACAGCACACAGGAGAAAGATGGCAGCGATCAGGGACATGAAACGGCCTCTGCAAGGAAGAAGCTGAGCAAATGAGTTCTGTCTGCAAGAAAGGTGGAAGATGACTTGGGAATGGGTTTTACCTGTTAAGTATTGAGGAGGAACTAGAGACATCAAATGAAATGACGGAGCAGCAGGACTAAGCCATGCAAAAACCTTTTCCACAGCCCCCAGAATGACACTGGTGTACGGCACTGGGGATTACAGGACCTTGTGGTCCTGCATAGGTGAGCCCAGAATGCGGTTACATAAATTAACAGCACACAGATCCACTGGGGGTTCAAAAACAAAGACACAGATGCAATCTCTGGCTTGGGAAGCCTTTAAACAGAAGTTTGCTTGTTGCTGCTGGAGGGTATAATCAGGGAAGCCATAACCGTTGGTTTACCCCGTTGATAAACCCTTCCTCAGCACTTTCCAGCACCACCCTGTGCCAAAGCCAAGGGACAGGGTGCTCCCTTGTGCATATTCAGGGTAGCTCTTCTCCCATTCCCATGAGCAGGCTTCCTAATGAGAGATGGAGGGGAAGATAGGACAGTGCTCTAACCCGAGCTCCTTTAGGGTGCGGTCTCATAGATAGCAGAAGACAATGTTAGAAATATCTTTGATCAACACAGCTAGGAGCTCAGAAAAAAGCACAATGAGATGTAAAGGACACATACAGCTTTCTTGGCTCTAGTACTGTTGACAGGGAAGAAGAGGACAAGCAAACACTGGTGGTGAGAAGACCTAGTAATGCAAAATTGGGCCGTGTTAAGTAAGCCAGTCTGTCTGCAGAGGATCAACAGATGTATGTTTGCCTTCTTTAGTGTTAAACATTTTGTGCTAATAATACCGCCTTGCCTCATGCAGATTACGGCAATTTTACACTAGTAATTAAAGAGAAAGCAGTCCCAACATCATAATGCACCAACCCTCATTTTAAATGGAAATGCCATTTGCAGGTGACCCAAACTGCCTTTGCGACCAAGTGCCTAAATTGAGGCAAGGAAAGTGAAAGTTACCTCCTGACAGGCTAATTGCTTCTTGTTTTTCAAGGTAATATTCTGAGTGTTTAAATATGGCTATTTTTCCTGCTCATCTACTGCAGCTATGAAGATTGTGTTACTGTCATATATGAGTTCTTATCTCTTATCTGCATTCTTTTATCTTTGCCACTCATTTAAATGTGTTTAAGGTTCTGAGCAGAGTCTTGTCTTTGCTCCAGAGGAGCTGGTTCCTCTGCACAGTTCCCATGAGCACCCTTGGCTCTGGGTGGGTGGCAGAGTCTCAGCGCCTCTCCAGGGCACTGTAGAATCGTAGAACAGTTTAGGTTGGAAGGGACCTTAAAGATCATCTCGTTCCAACCCCCTGCCATGGGCAGGGACACCTTCCATATGTCTCTGGCATGTATCTGGGATGTGTCTTGAAAGCTTCTGCAACTTACTTTAAAAAACAAGCAGTTGTCTCAATCGTCCCCTCTGGGAGTCTTCCTCAGCTGTTTTCTCTGTAGGTAAGTTGAGGTTTGCACCAAGGCAGGCACTGAGCACTCCTGGAGCCTGGCATTGTGTGTGGTGCTTGAGCACCAGTGGTCTTGCTGGCTAGGAAACAAGGATTTTGAGGGGTGAGTGGGGCTCAGCTCAGGCATTTGCGGGGCCAAGGTGCCAGAGTAGAGTTTGCAATAATGGGGGGGGTAGGGAGGCTGGCATGGGGGTAGGAGGAGACCAAACCCGCTTGCAGCCCCTCAGGAAAGCTGCAGCTCAAATGCTGGGTCCAGCTCTGCTTCCTCCCAGTCCCACAATATCCATCTTCCATCTCCGTCCACAGCCAAAAGCATCAAAGCCTCTAGTTGTAAACAACCCCTTTAGTCTTCACAATTTCTCTGCTCCTCGTCTCTCCTGAGGAGCGGGATCGGTGCTGCCAGGGGTCTGGAGGGGAGGTCCAAGCCGATAGTGCCATGGGGCTGAGCCCCTCGTCCCATCAGGGTGTGCACAGCCCATGCACGGTGACAGGCTGTCGCTCCCCTGAGGAGAGAGCCGGGACGTGTCTCCTGCAGCCCAGCGCTCTGCAGGGGCTCCCCCAGCACGGGAGGCTGGCTCCCCACGTCAGGTCAGATTTCTCCATGGGGAGCCAGCAGGCAGATTTTGTTGCAGGGGATCATTACCCACACTGTAACACTAACACAGAAACCCTGCCTCAGCAGGCAGGTTTCCCAGTGCTCTCTGCTGCCTGTGCTCTGGCAGGGCTGGGGGCTAGAGATCTCATGGGGAACAAGATTCGAGAATGCTTTGGGTTAGAAACAGGGTGATTTCTTCCCCCTCCTTCAAATTAAAAAAATATCCTGTGCATCCATCTAGTCAGCCAAGGGAGGCATTTTACAGCTGCCATAACAGATTTAGAGCTAGGAACCAGAAGATAAAATAATTTACTAATTGGAAATGGCACCAAACATTTTGCCTCTTGCCCCTCCTGTGATCTTGGTGGCAAGTGTCTGGCAGCTCACCAGGAGACAGAGCAAAGGGACAGTCAAGACCACAGAGGTGGCCGGGGTGCAACTGCAAGAGACCCACCCTATTGTTTTCCTGGCACCCTGTCACCTTTAATTAATAAGAGAGATGCCCATCAAAGGCAGAGCTGGGTGCAAGGCTGAGGAGGAGTGACAGGGATGGTGCAGAGGAATTTCACACAACAGCCCAGGCATTTTCTAGCTCACTGACTCTTTTTCCCTGTTTTTTTTCAGATGGCTTTGCACTTGACAGACCTCAGCAGCCTGGTGCATGGGGAGAGGGCAGCTATCTCCAAAGCCAGAAGAAGCCAAAAGTCTTCATTCACTCATTTGCTCATTCATTTGCTCCACAACATACAATTATTTACTAGGACCGGGACGCCACAGGAAAGGATGCTATGACATGTGCTCAGCCAGGGCAAGCACAGAAGGAGTAGCCATCTGGCAGCAGCAGTCACAGTCACAACAGCTGGTGACACAGCCACTGAGTTCCCCACACCGAGGTGACCTCTTCAAGCCAGCACGGCAAGCGCTTGGGCACCTGGAGAGCACGATCTTTGGAGCTGAGACTGCTTTTCTGCGTCTGTACGATGTCTTGCAGGAAAGCATCATAGCACTGTGCTGCCTGTGCATCCCCATGGAGATGGCTGCCCATTGTCTGCCTCTTCTGCTCCTCAGTGGGCATGCAGATCCCTCTGGCTTTCCTGTGAGGACCTACACAAACCTCACCACTTTTTAACCAGAGCTTGCTGCCTCGAGGCTGTTGCTCTGCAAGTCCAGAAAAAAGACTAGAAACACTGGCTGCACTCCAGTCTCAAAGACCTTTTGGGGTAGCTACTCATAAAGTGGAGCCCCACAACTCACACATCCCTGCAGGATGCTCAGCATCTCAGAGGAGGACAAGCAACAGCAGGACAAGGATGAGCAGGAGATGAAGGCAACAGTGTGTAGAGCAGGGGGAGGTTTTGATAACAGAAATGCAGCTAGAAAGTCTGATGGGACATGCCATGGGACATGGGATGGGACAGGGGACATCCTGTCCTCTGCTTCCAACATGGAACATCCCAGCATCTGGTCCAAACACCTCCCACTGCATACAGGAGCCAAGGCTGGGGTGCCTGGGCACCTTGTGGACATGCAGAGCAGGAGCACAGCCCAGATCTGGATCTCAGAAGTATTTCCCAGCCCCTGTTTAGACACAGCAAGGAGACACCACAGAAAGAGATTTGCGGCTCCATGACATTTTTAGCGAAGCAAAGGGGGCAGAGACTTAACCTTCCCTTTTGGGAGAGAAGCAATGAGAAATCCTTGCAGAAGGCTCACCCCACAACGTGGCCCAACGTGGCGTTGTCTGGTTCACAGCAGCATCGTATTGTGTTAATCAACATTCAGCCCGTCCTCTGCTCTGACTCCCACGCCTTTCTGCCCAGCGAGTGCTCCCGGAGACGCGCCGCTCTCAGATGGATAAATACTTGTCTTAAGTTGCCATCTAGGGGAGCAGAAAAAGTCAGTTGCTTTGAGGTAGGTTATGAAATGGAGCACACCAAAAGGCTTGAGGTGCTTTACAGCATAGCTCCTTTAGAGAGGCAACCAGCCACCACATAAACAGCAACAAAGAATGAAAATGAACCCACTTAAAACGCCTCAAATATAGCACAGCAGCATAATTACAAACACATGCTTTTGTTTTGAAAGTCTGAGAAAGCACAGGGAAAAGAAAGAAAGAAAAAAAAACAACAACAAAAAACAACCCCAAAACAAAAATGCATGCTTTATGAACTCTCACAGAGCTTGTTTGATGGTAAGAGGAGGATGCTCTGTGCAGGGTTTTCCCCTAGGAGAGGAGTGGATTTAGAGTTCAATACTGGGAAATACTCAGATGCAGGAAGAGAAAACCCTCTGAACTGTCTCCTGAGATCTCCCCCTCGCCTTGCAGGCTGGGACTGGCGTTGCTGCTGCGAGGCAGAGGAGCATGCAGAGAGAGCCAGTGCAGCAGGACAGGCTCTCACCGCTGGATTGACCGGCAGAGCTTTCCCCAGCATCACCCACAGGGTGCTGGGTTCCGCCGTGATCAGACGGGGTGTGTTAGCACAGGTTTTGATACAGAGCTGTTTTGCTTTGGTAAAAGGGGGAGATAAAAAAAAAACAGGGAGATTAGATCAATGCGAGATATCCAGGGAGGCTAAATCAGGTTAAATCCAGATAGCCACGGGATGGAAAACAAATTCTGTGGGCTTCAAAAGAGCAGAGGGGGGAGGAGGGGGAGAGGAGGGGCGGGGAATCCAAGTGAGGAGAAGAGAAAGAAGATAGCATGGGGAAAAATGGGTGAGGGTGGATGGGCTGCACTGCTGAGTGGCGAAGCCCTCACGCTGCAGCTGCCTTGGGGAGCCGAGGTCCTTCCCCAGGTCCCAGCCTCCCACAGCAGGCTGCGATTCTTCTGTGGAAACTGCTCCGAGCTCCTCAGACAAAAGGTTCCCTCTATCTGCATTTATAAAGTGCTTATCACAGTGGTGTCTCACTGCTCCAAGCCCTTTCCTAGAGAAGGGCAGAGTGTTTCTATTGTTGTTACACAAATAGCTTCCCCTGCTAGTTCCTTTCCTTCCAGGCTACTGAGTGCAGCTTGGCTTGGCTCCCCCTGGACTAATTTGATGAGAGATAATTATCTTGTTAATATCATCTTATTTTCATAAGTCCCAGCCTCTCTTTTATTAATTCTGTCAGTTCCTGGTTGTGTTGCTCTTAGGTCCGTGTCTTTTCAAAGCAGTGTAACAGGCACTTATGGGAGAAAGTAGTAAAAAGAACAACTTAACTTAGAGAATGTAAATATTGACATTTTTCAGGATGGAGATTTTTAATGTGTTCCTCCTCTCAGAGCTGGCCCCTGTGGGAACCTCTTGGGCACCATCTGTATACAGGTGGGATGCAGCCACCGTGGGAAACGCTTGGCATCTGTGACCCCCTTATCAAGGGCAGTAGAGACGCAAGGGCAGGAGGACTGGGTACTCCACAGCTGTACCAGCCACGGAGATGCCTCAGGACGTGCAAAGCCAGGTACACCCTGGCAAGTGTCCCTTCCGCGCCCCATCTTTGGGCTGAACCAGCTGCATGCCCCAGGCAAAGGACAGCAAATGGGAAAGGAGCATGGATGTGCAACAGTTTAAATGGCAAGGCTGTTTCAGCTACCCAAACAGCTCCCTGTGAGCACGAGGGTGAGCCAGCGTACCCATCAGGATGCACAGTAGCTGACCCCAAGTCAGGGGAAGCCTATGAAATGAGACAGTAGGGGGCAGGGGAGCACCCCACCCAGGCTGCCCAAAGAATGCTTCCAAGACTTTCAGACCTCATTATCCTTTGCAAGAACGTTTATGGTTATTCTTAAGGTTAACAGTGTAATTGTATTATCTCATATGATCACACGCCATGACTCATTATGAAGCCATAGCCTGTAACCGCAGTGGATGCCCCAGAGCACTGTCCTTCTGTCCTTGTCCTGCACTCACAGGTGGGCATGCCAAGGAGGATTCCATCTCCCCTGGCAGCACACCCATTGTCCTCCAGACATGACACCTACCTGCATCCCTCACCACCAAGGAAGCATTCTGTGGGGCTTCTGATGCCCTGGGAAGGCCCTGAAGGGGACCCAGTGGATGCTCTGCTGCCTGCATCCCTGCAGCACTGGCCCAGGGTGCTCACCTCTGCAGGACTGAGGAGCTCTGGGGCTTTAGTAGGGCAAAAAAAGAAATTTTAGCATCAGCTGAAGTTGTCAGAGGCATCTTCCTGGTTGGGGCAACTTGAACAGGATTTTGAGAAAGAACTTATTTAGTATTGGAAGTGGAATCACAGAATCACAGAATATCAGGGATTGGAAGGGACCTCGAAAGATCATCCAGTCCAATCCCCCTGCTGGAGCAGGAACACCTAGAGCAGGTCACTCAGGAACGCCTCCAGGTGGGTTTGGAATGTCTGCAGAGATGGAGACTCCACCACCTCCCTGGGCAGCCCCTGCCAGTGTTCCCTCNTCCCAGTCCCACGTTAAGTACCCGAGGTATTTTTTTTCCTTGGATCTGGGCCTCAATCCCTGTAAAACAAAGCACTTGTGCAAATGCTCAGCTCTAACGATGGGTTTTAAGTTAAGTGTGTTCTCAAGCGATTTTCTGAATCAGGACATAAATGCAAACCTCTTCTCTTTGACTTGACTTTTCTTCAATAACATAGATATCAAACTCATTCAACAGAGAGAGAGAGAGAGAGAAAATGAGTGGGTCGGGCAGACTTCCTCTCTGCTAGAAACCGAATTACATTAAGCCTGCTCATGACTGCTTGCAGGAAGCAGCTTTTTTGTTCTAGTTTGTACAAGTGCTCACACTGTGCTTGTCACTGGAGCATCCAAGAGCTTTCCAGTATTGCATTAAACAATGTGACTAATATCTGCAGCATGCTCATAAGCTATGGATTTCAAGTCCAGAGCTCAGGCTCATTTATTCAAGGGACCAAATTCATTAAATGGCAGTGTAAGGAAGTGTATTTTCAGTAGCACCAGATGTACTTACCACATTTAACCATGAGGGCAAGAAGAATCCCATTCTTTCAGCTGGTATGTCATACCCCAAGGTAGAGTGTCCTTTAACTGAGTCCTTTGTTAGTCCACATGGTCTGAGGTCACCCTACAGGCTCCACTGTGCAGATGGAAACTGATTAATAAGCCATTAGAAATAAACTCATAAAAATTATTCAATACTTCAAGTCCTACTCTTAGAAGACTCAGGGTTCAGATAAGCAGCCTTGAGTCAATATTTGGCCATCACCCTAATTTGGTGAAAGAAAGTAAAGAGAAAAAGAAAGATGAAATGAGATACCATAAGATGATGGGAGAAGGCATGACAGCAGAGTAGAAAGGATAAGAAATGAAACCAGAAGATGGATGGTTTCTGATTCCCCCGAGGGTGCAGACATGGAAGGAATTGCAGTTTGGCTGGTACTTGCTCTCCATGCAGGTTGATAGGGGATTCAAGGGAAGGCTCTCTCTGTTTGCATGCCAACTGTTGCCCTCCTGGGATACAAGGTCTGCTGCTCAGCTCCAGCAGTTAAAAAAAATAACTAAAACAAAACAAACCCCCAAACCACAAAAACCACATCCAAAAACCAAAAAGAGGCTCATGTTCAAGGACAAAAATATACCAGGCCCTGCCATTCATTAGGCCTGTAAAAGACCTGTAGAAAGGATACACCTGTGTATTATTGAATCATAACATATACATTTATTGTGTGTATGGAGACACTTAAAGTAGGCTATGGGATGCAAGAAAACAAGCAGAATTTGGTCTCCTGGTTAAACTCCGTAGTTTACTGAAGCAATGAAGCACATGGAATTTTATCCCATGCCCCTGGAGACAGTAGTTGTGTGAAGTCCACACACCAACAGCAGCAGTGACATGACAGACTCATCTGCTCGGTCCTCAGGTCAGGAGCTAATGCTTCTCCAGGCAGAGGAGCCCTGTCTGCAACTTCTGCCTGGGAAGGAGAATCACTGGCTGGATTGCAGCAGACCAGGTGAGATGCTGAAGACTTGCAACACTCCATATCCACAAACTGAAATCATCAGAGCTCAACCTTTTAGTTTGCTCTGCAACTGGAAAGTGCTTTCATGAGTTTCTCTGTCCCGAGGTTTCTTGGCCAAGTATCCATCAGCTGATGATCTGGGTTGTCCTACCCCCACAACCCCAGCCTCCACTCCCACCAATGCCTCACAGGGATATGATGCTCGCCCCTGATCTACAATCTCTGTGGCAGGGATGTAGCATATGACCAACTAGGATGGGACTGCTGGCCATCAAGGCAAATAAACCCCCTAAATAGGGGCGGGGGGGAGGGAGGGGAGGGTACCTAGGGTGCCCACATGTAAACTCCAGTGAGGTTATCAAATCAGCAGTTCAAGGTAGGGCTGTCTGCTCATGAATGGTACTTCCTGGGTGAGCATCTGCCTCATATTTTGTTTTCTCCTCATTTTTTGGTTTACTGCCTTATTTACTGCCCACTGTCCTAGACGGGCAGAGGACACAGAGATACTAACATCTTCATCTGCTTTCCTCTGAAACTCATCATTCCCATATCTGTGTGCTCCAAAAACATTCAAGAATTCATTTGCACAAGATTTTGTATTGTGAAGGGGTTTATGAGTCTTAGAAATATTTCTTATACTGGCTTGTATTAGAAATAGTGTTACCAGCAGCAGCAGGGAGGTGATTGTCCCCCTGTGCTCAGCACTGGTGAGGCCACACCTTGAGTGTGGTGTCCAGTTCTGGGCACCTCAACGCAAGAGAGATCTCAAGCTGCTGGAGTGAGGGCAGAGGAGGGCAATGAAACCGGTGAAGGGCCTTGAGAATAAATCTTATGAGGAGCAATGGGAGGAGCTGGGACTGTTTACTCTGAGGAAGAGGAGGCTGAGGGGAGACCTCATCCCTCTCTACAACTGCTTGAAAGGGCATTGTAGAGAGGTTGGTGCTGGTCTCTTCTCACGGGCAATGAGCGACAGAACAAGAGGGAATGGCTGCAAGCTGCAGCAGGGTAGGGTTAGGCTGGAAAAAATTTTTCCCAGAGAGTGGTCAGAGCCTGGAATGGGCTGCCCAGGGAGAGGGTGGAGTCACCATCCCTGGATGTTGTTAAGAGTCCATGAGATGTGGTTTTGGGGGATCTGGTGTAAGGGAAAACCTTGTAGAGTAGGGCTGATGGCTGGACTCAATGATCCCAAGGGTCTCTTCCAACCTAAATGATTCTATGAAGATTAAATAGATCCATTAGTTCAAGGTACTCAGTCTGAGACACCTGGTCCCTGGTTTGGCGTTTGGGGTTTGGGTTTTTTTTTCTCCCCCTTTTTTCAGCAAAGTTATTACTAGGATGGCTCATATGTTCAGAGCAAGGTCCCTACTGACTTCAGTTGTAGCACAACTGCTCAGCCTTAACTGATTCAAACAGTACAGTCTCTAGCCAGACGCCAGGAAATGAGGAACACGTCAGAAATCACCAGTGAAATATCTGGCATACAGGACTTGGTGTATCAGATGGGAGCTCTGCAGCAAAGGCAAGAATATGTGGTTCTCCAGGGCCACATACAGTCACTTAAATCTTTCCTTTCCCACAACGACCTGCCTTCTTCCCTAACACTTTCCAGTTTTGCAACAAACAAAGGGTCCTACAGCCCTGCCTTACCCTCACAGCAGAGCAGTTGTGTTCCCAGTGTGCTTGATCAAGAGAAGAAAGCAAATTATGGCCATAAACCAAAAACTTTATCACAGTGTTCCTTCAGAGGGCACATGAATTTAAGTGATGCAGACCACCTTCACTGTTGCTTTCACTGACTTCCAATGCCTTACTTTGAAGTCCTCATCTTTGTTATTGACATTTTCTGGGGTCTTAAAAAAGAAACTAGCAAAGAAGTCAATCGTGCTTCACCAGATTAATTCCCTGCAGCTCATCTGGGAACTTTGAGACACGCCACACGGTCCTGGCAGCTTCTCCTTTCAGGCATTAGCTCTCCTGGGAAAGCAGATCCCCCCCCAGGGCCATGCCACATGCTTGGTCATTTCAAAGCCAGTCAATGTGGATACCACACATTTTCCAGAGTCTGCTTGTTACAAACAGGGGCTTGAATTAATTCCAGGCAATTTATCACACAGGCAGCACAGCAGGTGGCAAGTACAACACTGTAGACCAGTGATCAAAGGGCACCCAGTGGGTCCACACGTGCCGGTATCTGAAGAGCCCAGGCGTCTATGCTAATAACACACATTGAACATTCCAGCTCCCTGTACAGGGCATCAATCATTTTCCTGTTGGTTACCATTTTCTATCATGTGTCTCTTGTGCATTTTTAATTGGTTAATTACTTTATTCATATACTAAGCACACCCTCAAGCTCCAATTATTATCAGCATTAAGTGCTCGATTCATCCTATACATCTTTTAAATGCTATATTTGGCTGTTTCCTGGTCCACACTTCCTTCTCATACAATACCATAGGGGTCCTGCAGATACCTTTGCTAGTCCTTTGACAGACTATAGCCATCCTGCTCATTAGTCTATTATCTAGCTGCTTATCAGCCCCACTCCCAAGCTCCTCATTACTGCAGTTGCAATAACAATAGCTAACATTCCTCCTTTTCAGGCCCACATCGTACCACTTCACTTATAACAGGTCATGGTTATTCAAGTTAACAGCTCCCCACAGCAATAGTACTTTAATAGTTGACTTTCCCACATAAGCCAACACCTACATTGCCTTAATGAACAGCAGAGCTGCTCATTTTGTTTGTTCACGCTTCACTATGGGTATTGTGTTATGCCTTTGGTGAAAGGCTCCAGCTGGGCTCCAGCGAGGAAACCCAATTCTTTCCTCATCCTTGCTGTTGCTTCTCTGCTTAGTTTGGAAAAGAATTGAAACTGCTGCTTTCTGCAGAGCAACTGGGGACCTTCATCTGGAGAAAGACTCTAGAGGTCAGGACAGGCTGACACAGAGCAAGGACAAGTAACAGGGACCCTAAAACATAAGGGCAAACCAAGAGGCTGTTGGAGCAGCAGGGGCTCCTACACAGACACTGGGGCCCAGAGTTAGTTTCATTTTGGCTCTTTTATGCTACCCACCTCCCCCAGGACATCTCCTTACTGGAAGAACTGCCTTTTTCCGTGTGAGGAGAATCACATTGAGTTTCCACTGCCTTTTTGCATGTTCAGCACTGATATACCAGTGGGTGCAACCTCATTGTGCATTTATTTCAGTCTAGCAACATCAGGCTGAGATCTCTCTGAAGATTCTACCTCTACACTATTAGCTTCACTGAGTTCATGGCTGCACAGGTGGGAGATCCAGTGCAAGTGCAATGGCATAAGTGTGCAGTCAGAAGTGGTGGCAAAGGTACAAGGACCTTTTTGGTGCTGGATCAAGAAAAAAAAACAACCCTGCAAAATGTACTTTCTGAACAAGAGACCTGTTCCAGCAGCACAGTTCAGTGCCCAGGTCAGACACGGTGCCCCTAATGCTATCGGTACTGACTGAATTTCATAACAAGTGTCATGCCAGCCAGCCCACAAAAAGCATCCAAGCCCTGTCTCCAAGGCTGTCCAGCCATTCACAACTGGGCATCCACAAAAGGGCAGCAACAGGGACTTGTGCCCTTGCAGCCAAGAAAACCAACAGTATCCTGGGGTGCATCCAGTAAAGTGTGGCCAGCAGGTTGATGGAAGTTTTCCTGCTCCTCTACTCTGCCCTGGTGAGGCCACATCTGGAATATAGTGTCCAGTTCTGGGCTCCCCAGTTCAAGATGGACAGAGAACTGCTGTGGAGGGCACAGCAAAGGGCTACAAAGATGATTAGAGGCCTAGAACATCTCACTTGCAAGGAATGACTGAGGGACCTGGGACTACTAAGTCCAGAGAAGACAAGACACCTCTAAATACTTAAAGGGTGGGTGTCAGGAGGATGGGACCAGTCCTTTTTCAGTGATGTCCAGTGAGAGGACAAGAGGTAATGGACAGAAGTTTGTACATAAGAAGTTCCATCTAAACATGAAGAGGAACTTCTTTCCTGTGAGGGTGGCAGAGCCCTGGAACAGGCTGCCCAGAGAGGTGGTGGAGTCTTTGGAGACATTCAAAATCCACCTGGATGTGTTCCTGTGGAATTTGCTCGAGGTAGACCTTTTCTAGCAGGGGGTTGGACTAGATGACCTTCAGGAGGTCCCTTCCAATCCCATATCATTCTGTAATTCTGTCTCTTCCACCTGTCAGAGACGCCAGCACAGGAGAGAGGACCAGTCTGATGGCCAAGTCACTTCCCTTGGGACCAGAGGCCAGCACCGACCTGCAGGTCTGCCCTGAGCACCACTGCCACACTGTGACAGCAAGCACAATGAGAAAGAAAGGGGAACTTGGACATTCAATCCATGGCTTGGCACAGGACCACACTGGGAGAAAAAAAGATGAGCCTGGGAGATGAATGTGCTGCTAAGGGCAGCTTAAGTCATCTGAGTTCTGCCCTCACCAAGGACTGTGGGCAGTCAGCCCACTCAACCCAGGTAGCCCTCTGCTGAGGAGCTGGACCAGCAAGGTGCTGACCTTGGCAGCTACCTGCACATAGACCTGTACTCAGTTGTCTTGTCCCTCTTTCTCTGTCCAGCCTGTGAAGGAGGAACCAGAGCAGAAAGAAGTGGCAGCCCTGCAGGATTGCCTTCTCTACCACCAATGTGCTTTTTCCAGTGCCTGGCCCAGCCTCTAAAGGCTGCTGTGAGGTGCAAGAGTTGTGAAGCTGTCCCTGCTCATGGATTTGGTCTGTGAGAATGGAGCAGGACTCCCAGAGAAACCCCTTAGGGAATCAACAGTTGTTGGAGGGGATGTCCAGCATGTTCCCATCTTGCCACCCATCAGTCTCCCCCTCACTCCTAGAGATCTATCCTCAGGCTGTGAGCAAGGCAGAAAAAACATGCACCTGATGGAACAAAACCTGACATGTCCCCTTGACTGCAGCTCCTGGTTTGCAGGACAAATCCCAGAGAGCTGGAGGGCTTTGACTCCCCTCTTCCTCCTGCTGGCTGGGAGCTCAGGACCCACTGCACATAGCAGTGCCCTGCTCCTTTCCAATGGGCCTGACAGCTGTGTCCACGAGCCAGATCTTGTGCTAGAAATAGGGTCAGCTAGAGTACTGGACATGTCCTCTGACCTTTCTCATGGCTCTATTGATCCTGAAATATAGCAGTCCCCACCCAACAGGGAAAGCAGGCTAGCAGAAAGGGCTATTTTATGCATTTAAAGCACTGTCTTCTCTGCCTGTACTATAATCCTGTGTGCAATATTAATTATCTAGCTAACACTGTTGCCATGACACTCCTTAAAGCCATCAAAGCCAACATAAGCACATCAGATCTCCAACCCACCCCTCCTATTTGCTCCCAGACTCAAAGTCCCCATGCCACGTGTTGGTGGCAGGGGAGGGACAGGAACCAACCATCTCAAGGGTTACCTAGCCCTCTACACAGCACAAGAAAAGTCCACATTTGGACTTTTGGAAGTTGTGCCTAATTCTGAAGCTGCATTCCAAGAAGTGACTGAATCCAAACATGCCCATTTTTAGGTCAAGCTGCAAAATTACTTTTTCCTTATCACAACATTGTCCTATCTTTAGAAGCTAAAAGGGATGATTAGAGTTATAAGGAGAAAGGAAGAAAGAAATGAAGGGGGTGGGGTGCATAAACAGATCCAGAACTGAGAAAAAGACACAAATATGAGATCAAAAGAGAGTGAGCCAGATTCTGAATAACCTGATGTATGCAGCATTTACATCCCTGAGTGGCTGACAATTAAGAAGCCCTTCAGACAGCAACAGAACATGTCTGGGTCCTTCCCCCTCCCACCAGAAGTCCAAATACTGAAGGTAAGTCTCTTATACCTCCAAGAACTGGGAGAAAGTTGGTGATATTTAACATGAAATGAGGGCAGGTACAAGAAGAATGAGTAATAGCAAAGGGTTTGTGCTGGGGAGTTTTTTTTTTTCCCCCAGAAAGCCAGACCATTTTTCCCTCTGTGTGAAAGCACTGGCGAGAACCCCACCAGCATGCACAGGCCTCTCATTTGCAGGGTCTGTGATCAGCACAAGTAAGACCCCCACAAGCTTGTCCAGGTGCACAAACAGGTACCTGCAGGACGGGTTTTGGCCACACCATGCTTCCAGGGTTCAGTCCCCCTCATGCAGAGAGCCTGAGGTCACATCCTTTGTCCAAGGGACAGAGCAAACTTATCCTGGAGGATCCGGGCTCTCAGCTGGAGACTGCTTCTATACAGCAAGGTGGTCTTTTGCCCATTATGTAGAAGTCCCATCGACAGCTGCAGCAGTGCCTGTAGATATTGCCAGAAAGTAGTAGCAAGCCCTGAGAGTGGGTGATAAAGCATGCCCAGAAGCTCCTCTCACCCATCATGGTCACCCAGTGCCATATTCCCTGATGTCATGCTGCAGACATATTCCCAAGAAAGAAAAAAACATCAGGTAAATAGAGGTCACAGGCATAGATGGGTGGTGGACTGCTCCTCCTGGGAAGTCACAGATCAGTCAGAAAGAGCAGTGCACCCATAAGTTACAGATACCCCTGTGCTTTGCTCTTTTTTTTGGTCACATACATCAGTCCTGCAGTCTGGGGGGATGAACTGCACAGCTAAACCAGGGGCTAAAAGCAAAAACATCAGGGAGAAGACCTGCTCTGGAGGCACAGCACTGCTTGCTTCTCCTGTCTCGCTACCCCTTCATGATGCTCCCTGCCTTCCTCCTCAAGGAGCTGGAAGACACTCACCAGTGCTCTGCTCAGGCTTGTGATGCAGGAGCTCCACCTTGGAGATGGCTCAAGGATGGTGAAGGAGCAGCAAGAATGGGGCTGATCCTGAGTGAGGGGGCAGCCAGTACCAGGGCAGCAATCAGGGACAAGCACCTTCCACAAGAACTGAATGGGACGAGGCTGATAAAAAAAGACAGGTTCATCAGCAGTCCTACAGAAGGGTGCAGGCAAAGTCAGGTCCAGGGTTCAGCCCAGAAGACCAGTCAGGACTAGGAATGGAAACACCCCCACCAGAGAGAAAAACAGAACAAGCTGCTCAGGTCTGAATTTAAATGGAGCTGCTGGAGCCCAGGTGGGGCCAGTTGGGCAATTAATGCCTATTAGTGCCTCCAGGTTCATGACAGCTGCTTTTTCCCTGCAGGAATAGGGGTGATCCTGGATCTGGGAGAGGAGTGCTGCCCACAGATGGGTGGTAGAACACTGCTGTTGGGTTGTGCCATGTCCCCAAGCACCCTGTCCTGATGCTGGCTCTGTCCCCTGATGTGCACACTGTTCCTCAAGCTGGCCCAGCTGGGCTGGAACTGTGCCCCATTCTCTCTGGATGATGGCACTCTCGGCTCCATGTGGCACATGTGAGAGTGGAGCACTGGGGCTGTGCTGTAGGGTTATCCTCTGTTGGAGAGGCATCACTGTGTGAGGCTGGCTCATATGACATATCCTGCAAAATTCCTGGCTGGACACAAGGCCAGGCCCCTGCTGTCTGGAGTGGTGGGGGGCATTAGGTAGTCTTTTGATGTCTGCTGTAAGTATCTCCTTGTGCAGATCCGATCCTTCCAGCCACCTTGGACGGGGAAGGTGACATGGCTGAGAGAACAACACTACCACACTGTGTCCCATACTTTATTTTAAGTTCTTTCCCTGACTCAGTCCCCAGTGCCCTATATTCTTTATTTTGGCAGGATTAGACACAGGTTGTCCCACTGCAGGAGGACAGCAGGTCAATATAAAAGAAAAATGATTGTTCTCTGAGAACTCATATGAGGCATTTTCCCCAAGGGGCAAACCTTTCCTTTATTCCCCTGCAGGTTTGCCTCACCTCCTCTGTCTGCACCCAGGTGCACACTCCCAGCTAGGGATGGGGAGCTGTAAAAGCGAGGAGCCACAAAGCAAGGAGCTGCTTCATTTACTGTAGAAGGAGATATGAGTGGATCTTTTACTTCTGCTTATGAAATCCCATTTATGACAATATTCACACCTACAAGCAGCTGGCACCCTTCTTCGTATGCCAGAGGCTCTACTGGTGATGAGTTTCTGGCTTGGAGCATTACCACTCACAACTGATATGTTAATGCAATTAGAGACAGTGCCAAGTGCAAAGCAGTATTTGTCCTGATATTATTGGTGATAAAGGAGCCTCCTGTGTGAGAAGCAAGTCCATTTCCAATCCATCTGTATCTATATCTAAAAAAGCTTTCATTTTCCTGAGCGCTGCAGCAGATTCTCGTGATAAATTGCCGCCGTATCTTAGCTCCCAACTACATTACATCCTATTCAAATCCCCTTCATTATAACAAGAAACAATATGACACCAAAAGCTTGTCTCAGGAATTTATGACACAGTGGAGACTCTTAGATCCACTAAACCCCATTAAAACCGTCTCCCTTATAAAACATACACCTTATTATGCACTTCAGTAGCGGGCAGCAGGTTGCCTTCTGCCAGGGCTCTTATTACCTCTGCAAGGGAGGTGTGAGAAGCGCCCGCAAACAATCGAGTCCCCGCTGAAAGCGTGGGGCTGGCACATGTCAGGAGCTTCACTTGTGGGGAGGGCTTTGTACAGTCATCCAGTCATCTTCTCTTTTTTTTTTTTTTTTTTTTTNATTTTTGCTTACTAAGCCAAGACAAAAGAAAACGCACCCCATTGGCTAAAGCCGGTGGTTTTTTTCCAGGTCTCTTTCTTTCTGACACAAAGCCTCAAAGAATAGAATTGGGGTGGAAGGAAATGTGACATTAAATCTGAAATGAAGCATTGCATTTTGTTTTGCTTAAAACCATTTAATTGAAATAAATTTACTCTCAAGATGATCTCTTTAAAAGAATGTGACCTGGCACTCCGGCAATGGATAAACAACCCGTGCTGATTTCCTGGTCTTTTCTTTCAAACACGCTCTCTGCTTGCAAACACGTGTTGTTTCAGCCTTCATCTCAGAGATTAATTTCTCTTCCCAGCGCTGCTGCATGGATGTGCTCGTAGCACCTTCTTGAGCCAGGAAAGCAGGAAAAGAGGGGAGGGATGCGTGGGTGCTGATGAAGTATCCGACTGGGTCGCTTTGAGGGTTCAAGCTTCTCTGATTGCCTGCACTCCATACCCACACCCACCCTGGAGCTCACACCATCCATGGCTGGCTTCTGATGGAGAATGGAATGCCACTGGGCAGTATCAAGGAGCAGTGGAGCAGCCTTCCTGCAACTGCACAGAGGTCCAAGTAGTCCTCACCCCACAGTGGCTGGACACGTGAGCAGCTCAGGGGGCATTACTAGGACATATGGTACCTTTGAGCTGGCAATTACAGCATCCTTCATCCCCAAGAAAATGATTTTGCTTTTATCCCACACTGCATTGATTCTCTTCCCCCACTTTTTAGCTCCCAGCTTTCTCACTGAGCACCAGGCTGTGCCCTTCAGGAGTCCAGGTGGCAGCTCATGTCTCATAACTGTGCTGCTCATTAGACTAGGTAAATATGTTTGTGTTTTCCTCTTTTTACCCCTTGTTTAGTCTCATCTGACTGTATTGTTTACTGTACTGGATTATGTAAATTAAAATATAAACAATATTGAAAATGGGAAGATAAGCAAAGCTTGTGCCCACTCTTCTGGACCATGCCAAGGACAGGAGTGCAGGCTGTCAGGACGAGTCACCTCTGTGCAGCTCCTGAGCATGATGCAGGGTTGGGTTTGTTCTGCACCCTGGGAGTGATTCAGCCTCTTACCAGCCTTGACTGTGCCCCATATCAGCAAGAGCAGGATCATAGAATCATGGAATGGCTAGAGTTGGAAGGGACCATAAAGTTCTCCGTTCCAACCCCCCTGCCCTGGGCAGGGACACCTCCCACCAGAGCAGGTTGCTCAAAGCCCCATCCAGCCTGGCCTTGAACACTTCCAGGGATGGGGCATTCACAGATCCCCTGAGCAACCTGTTCCAGTGCCTCATCACCCTCACAGTAAACAATTTCTTTCTAGTATCTAATCAAAATCTCCCCTCTTCTAATTTAAAGCTGTTACCCCTTCTCCTGTCACTACGTTTCCTGACAAAGAGTCCCTCTCCAGCTCTTCCACAGGCTCCCTTCAAATATTGGAAGGCTGCTCTAAGGTCTCCTTAGAGCCTTCTTTTCTCAAGGCCAAACAACCCCATCTCTCTCAGCCAGTCCTCACAGCAGAGGTGCTCCATCCCCCTGAGCATCTTCGTGGCCCTCCACTGAACCCATTCCAACAGGTCCATGTCCTTTCTATGTTGGAGATTCCAAAGCTGGACACAGTGCTCCAGGTGGAGTTTCACCAGCACAGAGCAGAGGGGTAGAATCACCTCCAGCAACTTGCTGGCCATGCTTCTTTTGATGCAGCCCAGGATGCAGTGGGCTTTCTGGGCTGCCAGTGTGCACTGCTGGCTCGTGTTTAGCTTCTCATCCACCATCACTCCCAAGTCCTTCTCCTCAGGGCTGCTCTCCAGCCATTCTCCACCCAACCTGTATTTCTGCTTGGGATTGCCACCTCCCAGGTTCAGGACCCTGCACTTGGCTTGGTTGAACTTCATGTGATTAGCACCAGTCCACCTCTCAAGTCTGTCCCGGTCCCTCTGCATGGTATCCCTTCTGTCCAGCGTTGTCGACCGTGCCACCAAGCCTGGTGTCATCGGCAAGCTTGCTGAGGGTGCACTCTATCACACTGTCCATGTCTCTGACAAAGAGATGCATAGTCCTGATCCTAAGCATCCTATCCTGTTACATGGTCAGAACACCCTTCTCTGTCCTGCTGGTGCTTCCCAATGATCTGGATGCTCAATGGTCCATGTAGGAGCATGCAATGAGTGCAGCTGTGCTCAGCACAGTCATAACTTCGTATGGCTGCCTCTCATGCTAACTCACCCTGAAGAAGGGGGATCTGGCTGGGGAACTGGATTAACTCTGCTTTGATTTTGTGGCAGAGGCAAGCAGGGAGGTAAAATCCTGGGGAAGAGATGAACAGTGAGAAGCAGGAGATTGGTTTTGATGACACACAGATACATGGAATTGAAGAAGAACTTGATGCAGGGCTATTGCATGCAGTGGAGTAATCTGTAGATAATTCAAGGTAACTCAAGTACAACCAGACAAGTTCATGTAGCTTTTAAAGCCATGTAGATCAAGATGAACAAATATCTCCATGACAGGATGTCATGGATTATTGACGCTGAGGCCAGAAAGGCTACTCTGTCCTCCTTCATCACCCTGGCCAGATATTTTTACCAAGTGACTCCTGTGTCAAACCTATAATTTCTGACTGAATTAGGGCAACTCTTTTAGAAAGACATCCAATTTCAAGTTAAAAAAAACCAAACAACTCTAACTGAGGAGGAATCTCCTCCCTTCATTGTTTAATGGTTAATTCCCTTCACTGTTGGAATGTGTCTTCTTTTCAGGTTGAATTTGTCTAATTTCAGTTTCCAGCCACCAGATCTTGTTACATCCTTCATCACTAGATTAAAGTACTCTCTGGTCTCAAATATATTCTCTTGGTCTCAATTATATATATATTATCTTCTGTTGGGTACTTCCAGACTTGTATCAAGTAACTATTCAAAGTGCTTTTCATTAAGCCCTGCATTATAAAACAAGAGGTTTTGGGTTTTTTTCTTCAGTTGCACTAACTTTTGTAACTCTTTCTTGGATTCTTTCCATGTTTTTATTGGATATGACCCTGGAACCAGACACTGAGCACACCATTAGTCTTATTAAAGCAATGCATAGTTGTATGTGAGTGTGAAGCCAGTGTGTGGTTCTTTGTCATTCTCCTCTTTAGGGACTTCAAGTTCAGAAGGATTCTACCTGATCCCACTGCACTTTTTCTAATCCATGCTCTGCACAGCAGCCCCAACTCGTGTGTATCTTGATTCCTAGATGCATGGATCTCCATTTCATTGTACCAAAATTCAAACTTCTGGAATAAATTCATGCTACCAGGGATTGATGCTGTCTTGGTGCATTTGTCTTCCTGCTGGATTTTATATCCTCTTTAATTCTCATCAGTCCAAAGACTGTACACTCTCTTCCAGGTCATCAATAAATACTGGATTCTCTTCAGGAAGACCTAGCACTGACCTGACAATTTGCCATGGAAACCACTGAGGGTGGTCCCCACAGTCCCGAATTCTCTATGCATTCTCTACCACCTAGACAGTACCTTTGGACTTCTGGTTCACTCATGATCAATACATTAACCTGCCAGAACATCCCACAGCTTCTGCCAGACAAGGAACCGGGCTAGTTGACTGAATGGAAACCAGTGTTTGGACAGATGGGGGTGGATGTGTGTGCACAAGTCCTGCAGTAGCAGGAATCTGAAATGTGGCTGTGGTTTGCCTTGGACATGGAAAATGCTCCCAAGGTCTGTAGGACAGATGTAGCTTTTTAATTACGATTCAGGAAAGCAAAGGGTAGAGGCTCTAAAGGCATACAAATAAGGTCTGACAAGTTTGTCCGGAAAAGAAACAGCTCAATCTGAGTTAGCTGTTCCTAAGTTAAATATAAATGCAAAGCTAGTGAGGGTGAGCATGCAGAGTGTACGTGTTGTGCTGGCAGGAGGATGAGGACTGTCAGGAGTGCCAGCTCCATGCAGGGTTGGACATCCAAAGGCTCCATCTGCAGCCAGCAGTGAGGCAGGTTCCTCCAAGGACAGGTCCAGAGGTGGGGCTGCAGTGGGATATCAAGCAGTAGGCCAACAGCCCAAAGGTGTGGAGGGAATCTTCATCCTTGCAGATGTTCAAAATTCCACAGGGCAATACCCGGAGCAAGGTGACTTGGTGTTGCAATTATTCTCTCACCCAATGAGCCCTCCCTACTCGGGAAGGGAAATTAGGAAAAAACAAAGAAACCCAAAGGTTGAAATATAAACATACTTAATAGATTAAGACTAAGTAATCAACAGTAATAACAGCAAAGAACCAGTATTGATCCCAATACCAAAATAAAATACACCAGGACTGTGCCCAGCCCATTCCCCTAGCAGAAGCTGTGCACTCCCAGCACTCCAGAACAGTGACCATTGTTGTCCCAGCAACCAATGTGGGACACTGTGAGCATTGCAGCTTTGGGAGGAAGGGACAGGCTCAGGGCTCTGGCACTGGGGCAAGGAGTTCTCAGGATCATGAGCATCAAAGGGACACTGTGAGCATTGCAGCTTTGGGAGGAAGGGACGGGCTCAGGGCTCTGGCACTGGGGTAAAGAGTTCTCAGGATCATGAGCACCAAAGGACAGAGAGAACTCCTCAAGCAAACTTTCTAATTTCTATTGAATGTGATGCTCACGGTATGAAATAACCCTGTTGGCAGCTTGGGTCAACTGCACTCCTGGTCCCTGCACTTGGCAAGGCTCAAAATCACAGAGACATTGAAACCTGCACACCAGAGCTGGCGATGAAGTGCATTTTTTCACAAATTCAGCCCCTAGAGTCTTCTAACTGTGCAGTTTCCCCCAGCGTTAGAAAAGTATTTACTGAAAAATAAAAAGGGAAATTAGTACCGTGTTGCTCAAACCAGGGGGTTCAGTTTTGAAGCAGTCCCTGCTTTGAGCAGAAGGTTGGACTGGAGACGCCTTGAGGTCCCTTTCAGACTAAATAATTTTGTGATTCTACAAGGGTTTCAAAGCAGCCTTTTCAGCAGTCTTTACCGTAGTGGCACTACGCAGGCCAGCCCTGTATTGAAGTGCAAACGGGATTACTCATGCGTTACTCCAGATAGTCATTACATATTCTGTTAGGCGTATTAAGATCCTGCACTGCCACAGAAAATAGACTTAACGATGGACTCCTGGCACCTGACATCCTGACACCAGGATTCTTCAGTCCCGCGGCTGCCGCTCCGAACTGGGGACCCTGCAGCACAGGCAGCTTGCACAACGTGGGGCTTGGCTGCATTAAGAAATGCCCGCCGAATTTGATGCAGAAACTTTGCATTTCCAGAGGCAAAATTCTAACTTCCACATTTTATATGTTATATTAGATCAATTCGTGCTGTTGCCACTCCAAAACTCTCAGCTAAAGGTGGCCGGATCACTTTGCCATCGCCCGAAATGCCTGGAGCAGCTCAGCTCCCCTAAGGAAGTACAGGAAGAAGCGGTTCACAACAAGAAAATAATAATAAAAAAACCCTAAAAAAGCCAACAACCACCAAACCAGATGATTTTCAGAAGCAGATGATTTTCCTGAAATGGCCGCTAGCGGTGAAAGTTAATTTGTCATTGTTACACTTCAGAGTCTACATCCCTGTAGGTGAAGGCGAGCACTTCCAGGCAACCCGCTCAGACAAACCTAGTCCCCAGTTCTGAATTGTTCTCGCTGTGTAAAGATTAAAACAATAACATTTTAAGCCTGCAAGCTTAAAATCTGAAGCAGCGGTGGGGGAAGACTCTGCAGCAGCGCAGGAAGCCCTGCTAATGATGTCAGTAAATTGTATCAGAAGGATTCTCTCATTTTGGGAGGAGAGGTGTAATAGTGCAGGCTATTCTCACTGGCACTAAACTCATTAGGTTGTTTACAGTGTGCCTTCCTGCACTGCTCGTTGATACGCTGAAAACCTTATTTTGCCTTTGGTATTTGGAGTCAGAGAGAGCAGGCAGAAGTCAAAGATTCCCAGAAAAATGTAATCCCCTCCATGGTAATTTTTATTCTTTTTTTTTTTTTTCTTTTTGCAAGGTTCTTGTTAAGGTTTGACTCTTGGTCAAGACAGCGGTGGGGAAACTTAGAGACTGCTGCATGGGAGACCTGATGCTGAATGACAGGGTGCTGGGGTCAAGTGCCAGTGGAGAAAAGAATGGGCAGAGCTTGTTTTGTCTGTGTGATGGTTGCAGGGAGGTGTCAAGGACTGGGTGTGAGTTGAAGCTGCAGGAGGTGGTAAGCAACAGCTGTGCAGGACCCTGACGGAGAGTGGACCACCCCTGAGGGCTCTCATTGACCAAGGGTAAGGCTTCAAATGGCCCCAGATGAGAGGAACCAGGGCTGAGAGAGATGGGACAGGGAGAGCTTTGGCTCCACAGGGCCTGACTGTGCCAAGCCCTGGCCAGGGAGCAAGAGCAGGCTGTTCCGCATGCCAGCCTTTTGCTTCCCCACCAGCCACGACACCTTGGAGGCAGGCAGGCAGCTCTGCCTGTTCATCAGAGCCTGCCACCTGCCACCAGGAAGCCTTATCTGCCTCCCTCAGCCTCCAGCTTGGTGCTCTTCCCAGCACATCACCACTTTCCCATTCCTCATCCTGCTTTGAAGCACAAGGCGGGACCTGCTTGCCTGTGCCAATCACAGCCGCAGCAGCAGACAGGAGCTTGTCTCCAGCTGCAGGGGCAGCAAAGACTCACTGTCCCAAGGGATGGCTCTGTGACACGTTTCTTCCACCCTTTTATTCAAACCTGGAGGCCTGGCCAGGAATTTGGTGAGTTTCCAGCACTTCTTGTGCTGGAATAGTTCTTGTGGCCCAAGCAGGTGCTCAAAAGCGATGGGACCTCGGACACAAGAACACTGCAGTGAATGAACTTCACCCAATGGCAGTTGCCCACCCATCAGAGATCTCTTGTCGGGCTGTGGTTCATAAGGCCTGTCTCATGGTTTAACTCCAGCCAGACTCTCACCCCCCACTTTTCTCCAGTTTAAGGAGAAGAGGGAGAAAAGAAATGAAAAAACCCCAATTCATGGGTTGAGATACAGACAGTTTAATAGAGCAATAACAGAAAAGGAAAACAACAATAATAATAATGGTAAAAGGATATATAAAACACAAGTCACTCATACCACCCAATGAATTGGTTGCTCAGCCTGACCAGAGCAGAGATCACAAATTCCCCCTTCCCACCCAACTCCCATTTATACACTGAGCATGATGTCTATGGTATGGAATACTTCATTGGCCATTCTATTGTCGTGTCTATGCTTCTATGGGAGGCTGAAAAAGGTCCCTAACTTGTATAAACATCACTTAGCAACAACTTAAACAACGTGCATTATTGACATTCCTTTCATGCTAAATCTGAAAACACAGCAACCAATAGAAAGCTCAACTCTGTCTTACCTGAAATAATGATAGTTTGCATGAATGAAGCTCTGAGATGGATCCAGATGCCAAGTCCTGCAAGTCCTCACTCTGGGAAGCTGAACCCTTCTCACCAGGGGCAGGAGTGGAAGAAGTGATTGAAGCAACTCTGACCATCCCATCAGCATGAAGATGACTTCTTTGCCCCTTGCCCAGGAGCCCTGGTACCTCTTTACACCAGGCAACTAAAAGCCTGCTATCACATTCAAATAAGTCTCTGGGCTCTGGCAGGCTTGACCCCTGGTCTGGGGCAGCTGGGGTTGCCTGGGGGGTGCAGTTTGCACTGGGGGAGTGCAGTCCTGGCACTCCCAGCTCCAGCAAGCAAGTCCAGCTTGCTCCTCTGTGGCTCCATGGTTTATGAAGAACCTTTCTGTGATACCTCAGGGGTGCCAGTCTGGTACCAGGGGAGGCAAGGGTGTTTATTGAAGCCTGTGGCACCAGCAAAAGAAGACACTCCCACCTAGACTTCCACTAATAAAGCACTGTCTGTTGGAGTGGGGACTCTGCTGCAGCTGTTCTCAAGGAGGATGCGAGATTAACCAGCCCTGCAAGAAGGTAGATGAGATATATTGAGTGACCTGGGTGAGCTGGAAAGGAGAGGCTCTATCTTGTTCCTGCTGGCACCTCCTGGCCCTTGTAAAATTCCTGTTGGACAACACGTGTTTGCAGCTGCTGCACGTGAGCCCCTCCACTAATAAATTTTATGTGTCCTTGGTCTAGGACCATGTTTCTCTTTGGCCTCCCTGACAATCTTTCCTCAGGGTTATACTCAGGAGAGAAGGCTTGCTCCCTGTCTCTGCCATGGTTCTATGTGGCCATATAACACAATCAGCTTGCAAGGTTACTTATTCATCTCATTATACAAGCATAAACCCTTGGCAGACAAATATAAAGCAAAATAAGGTTTATGCCTTATGGAAAAAGCTTATTGCATCTCCTAAATTGGAATAAAATATCTACAAGTGAAATACATCTCTACAGGAGTGCTCACATTGGTATGGGAAGGGCTCCCATGGTAATTGGACCAGCAGGGTCAAGGACCAGCCAGCCCAGTGCTGGCATCAGAAGAGCCAGAGGCTGCAACCCTGCAGCAGGAAGGCAGGAGCAACACCACCCGTGTGGTCACAGCAGATGGATAATGTCTACTTCTGTCCCTTCAGCTGCATGATCCTATGCCTGCCTCAGTTTCCCAACAGCTGGCTTTGAATGACAGCGCTTGCTCCCATACCAGCAGTTAATGAGATCATGTTTGTACATGGCTTTGAACACAAATGTCTCTGCAATGTGTAAGGGCTAACTACTATTAGCAACTAACAGCAGTTTTCCTCTGGTACAGGGCTCTGCTGACTTTGCCTGAGGCCATTCCAACCCAGTGAAGCATCACCCTCAGCAGCACTACCTGCACTGTGGCAGACCTCCACATCAGCCAGCTCACCCCTCCACGCTCTCAAAACCAGCTGGGATGGAGCTGCGGGTCGAAAAGCAAGTGCCTGGCTTTATCTGGCCTGAGGGGCATTGGTGTAGGGGTTTAAGCTGATGGGGAAAGGGCAGAGACACCGGTGTCAGACAAGAGGGTGAAGGAAAGCATCCCACCAGCAAGGTGGGACTGGCAGGGGCTGGCGTATGCAAAACCAGGGCTTACAGCCCTGGCTTCCTGGCTGTTCTGGGGAGGACATGGTAAATGGATTCTGCTGTTTCTGGACTGTAGTGTAGCCTGCAGACATCTGTGTCATGAGGCTGGAGACAGAGCTGTCCCCAAAGCAGTGTCACATGAACAGTCGCTGCCCCTCGCTAGGCTCTGCTCTCCCAGCAGTGGCAGGGCTCACTGCCTGCTCAACACCCATCTCCCTCCCAGCAGCCTCCACGCTCATCCTTATTGTCATGCTCTGCTCCATCCCTCCTCCTCCTGCTACCTGATCATCTCTGAGCTGGATCCTGCCTGGAGACAGACGATGTGCTGGGCCGGAGTAGCAAAGTTTATTAAGTTGAGGTGGGGAGCTCTGGCAGGCTGGGTTCACAATTAGGCTCCCAAAGGCAAGACCATAAAGCATTCAGACACTTGGGATACAGGGCTGATTACCAGCATCTTTCATCATTAAATATTAACACCAAGGCTGCTTAAAGGCCAGTGAAAGAATTATAGAATTTAATACCTATCAAGCGCTATCAATAGGCCGGGAGAAATATGGTCCTCTCGCCTATGTGTTTTTTTTTAATGCTTCAATGTAAACTAGAAGACTGGCAAAATTAAACAGCACAATTCTTGGTTAGAAGCCATTGGGAATTGCACACAGGGAGCACCAGGGATCAGTCTTGTTTGATATGTTAGGGGAGCGAGCTCATTAAAACGTAGGCATTGGTACCAGAAGGAGAAGAAATTAAAGCATAATTTAAGAAAAATCTGTCTATGGAGAGCAGCTCCAGACCCTCACACTCCCCTGTGTGGCTGGCTGCTCCCTGGGACCCCAGCCCAGCCTGGGCAAGAAGAGCTTTTGCACCCTCCTCTGCAAAGCTAACCTGACTGTGCTCAGACACGGGACATGGCGTGAAATCCTCCCCGGTGTCCGAATACCCTTTTGCCATCATACTCACGTGGGGTGTGATGGCAGAGACTCATATCTGGGGCTGCCCACCATTGCTTGTCGCTGCTTTACCCAGAGAAGAAAGCTGCAAAAGACCCTGGCAGCCCCCAAAAAGATGGTGCTCTGCTTTGCTTGTGAAAGCAGTTGGGTTTTTTCCTGCTTGTTCTGCCTTATTGTGCTAAGTCACATTAGGAAAAAGGTGCCTGGCTCACTTGACCCTTTTGGGATGGGTAAAGACAGAGCCTGTGGTCAAGCATTGGAGGGGACAGGAGGGATCAGGCAGAGCCCAGGACCATTGTGCAGCAGAGCTTGAGAGCTGCGAATCCACCTTTCCCAGAGCCGCAGAGCTCCCATGGCAAGACCACCCAAACCACCCAGGAGGGGAACTTCACCACATGGGGAGAGCTCAGCACAGCCCAAACAGCTCAGAAAACCTCACCAGGTGCTGAACAGTTGTGGGCTTAAAACTACCCATGCCTTCCTCACAGCATTAACAGACAGCTCCTGATGTGGCACTATGGGAAGAGATTGAAAGGATGTGCTGGTACAGGCGCATGTTTTGCATGAAAACCCGAGTCCCAGGAGTAAGGCTGGCCCAGGGATGGACTTCAGCAGTTCCTGGTGCTGCTGCTTTCCCTGGTCTCGCCCTCCCACCCCTCCTGCAACCCTCATGGCCACTGCACACAGTAATGAATTGTCGCTGCTCACTCCCTCGTAGCAGGCACAGCGGCAGAGCTAATCAATACCGTAATCAAGCGGCCGGAGTGAAGCCATCCGGGTGCCTTCCTACTTCTGCATGAGCAAACATGGGGCACACACAGCTCCCACTGCCAGCGTAGGCACAGCCAGGCCTCCAGCCAGGCTGGGGTTTCCTCAGAGTCTCCTGACCTCTACTTTCCCTCCACCAGCCCCACTGATGGCTGTGCACATAGCATTTCACACGGCCAGGTCAATCTGCAAAGCCATAGATGAAACTGGAGCTGGATTATTTAGCATCTTGGAGCCAGCACCTCCCTAAGGCTGCCCTGGTGTCAGAGTCTGGATTTGCCCCACAGAAAGACAATCCTGGCTCAGTTTTTTCTTGGATGGGGACAGTGCTACGCTACTGAGACCATGAGTCTGCAGCCAGACACATAGTGGTGGCATGTTCCCTCCAGCTCAGAGAGAGTAGTCTATTGCCCTGCTAAAGACTCTCTCCTGACCCATATTTTCCTTGCCAAATGGATAAAGATGGTCCAGAAGACCTTGCTATGCAATATCAATGCATTTTCACCAATTGCATGTTCTATAGAAGCACCAGGACCGGTTCAACTTGCAGAAACCTTGTCAGCTCTTGGCCAGCAACGTTCCCAGCCTGATGCTGGAAGAGTGAAACCATTAACAGAGGTGCCATCCTAACAAACATTTTCCAGGCTTTGGCTCCTTGTAGCCACACTTTGACAGTAACTCAGACACCAGAGTCATAGGATCGAAATAATCATGCCCAGACATTGGTAAGCATCTCGTCAGTATAGACTCAAAATGCTGGCTCATACGAGCCAGAAAGTGTCAATGTGCCAACTTTGTGCCACCTGCCTTTGTGCCAGGTCACATATCACCTGTCCTCCCATAGGCAGCATAAAACCATACCCGTGTTACACGCTCCACATCACACACAACAGAGATGTCATCGTCTGCCTGCGTGCCTTCTGGATTTGCTTTTACAATACACAGGCATGTGTCCCAGGCAGAGAAGTGGCTGAAATAAACCTCAAAAAAAATAAATAAAATGTACAATTGCTTCAGTCACGAAGGAAAATCAGTAATATCATTGGTTCTGCGACTGTGCAGCAGTTTCTGGCTCATTGCCCTGGGATGTGTTCCCTGCAGGGAGCAAGGAGAAAGAGTCCTGGGCGGGTTTGCGCTGTGATCACCTGCAAATGCCAAGCCTGACCCTCTGACACAAACTGGAGCAGTTCAGGTGCTTGTGTAACTCGTGGCAGCCAGCTTAGCGAATACCTGAGCACACTCAGGTTGTGATTTTCCATCCTTTCTGCATGCACACAACTGGGAATAGAATCAGTGAAAATAAACCCTGTTGGAAGGGGTCCAGAGGAGGACCACAAAGCAGGGCTGGAGCCCCTCTCCTATGAAGACAGGCTGAGAGAGTTGGGTGGTGCTCAGGCTGGAGAAGAGAAGGCTCCAGGGAGACCTTAGAGCCCCTTCCAGCCCCTAAAGGGACAGGAGAGATGGAGAGTGCCTCTTTATGAGGGAGTGGAGTAACAGTACGAGGGGTAACAGTTTTAAACTGAAAGAGAGGATATTTAGATGAGATACTGGAAAGAAATTATGTCCTGTGAGGGTGGTAAGACATTGTCCCATGTTGCTCATAGAAATTGTGACTGCCCCACACCTGGAGGTGTTCAAGGCCAGGCTGGCTGGGTCTTTGAACAACCTGGTGTAGTGGGAGGTGTCCTTGCCCATGGCAGGGGATTGGAACTGGATGATCTTTAAGGTCCTTTCCAACATAAATCATTTTATGAGATCATAGAATCATCTAGGTTGGAAGGGATCTTTAAGGTTATTGAATCCAATTATTAACCTAACACTGCCAAAACAACCACTAAACTATTTTCCTCAGCACCACATCTGCTCATACAGAATCAGAATTGTCTAGGAATAAGAGCAGATGAGCTGTCCCAGCCCAGGGGTGATGGAGATAGGAACACAGGCACCTGGATGTGTGTCGGAGGCTGGAAAAGGGGCTGCACACAGCCTGGAGAAGCTGTAGTACCTGCAGTGATCTATCATTTATTCCCTCAAAAGCCCCTTCCCTGCCTTCCTTTGCACGTTGCTTCTGTCACCTCCATTTTTCCCTCTTTACTCATTACTCTTTCCCATTAAAGCTCACTAGCTCTGCTGCCCTGCACCCTTCATGTGCCAGGGGCAGCCACAGGTCCCCAGGGTTTCCCCTGCCACCAGCTGACCTGAAATCCCTGAAGGGTCAGAAAGGCAAATCCAGACATGACTGACTCCGGGGAGCCCGACTGAAATAACTAATCAGGTTCTCACAGCCATTCACTTTGCAAGAATAAGACCATAACCTGCTCCATATTTTCTAATGAATCCTGCTCAATGTTTTCAAATTATTTGTTTAATCGAGTTTTCGGTGTCTCCAGGCTGCAGCACCAGCATGGCCCTATGCAGCCCACCCCAGATGCTGGGGGAAGCTTTTGATACTCTCCCAAATATACCTTTCCCCACTGGTATGCAGGGGTTTTTATGCTTCCCATCACAGTACTACAAATTCCATCTCCCAGTGCCACACAAAGCAATCCCCCCCCTTCCCCTGTTTACACTATTTGGATGTACACAGATGGTTGTAATTTTTTTTTCTGCTTTGAGCATCTCTCAGGGAATCTAAATAGGTGAGCTCTTCTCCCTCCCAACTGGCACAGCCCATCATGGCCTTACAAACTGAATGCTGGGGCTCCAGACTCACATTTCACATCCTGGGAGCAGCATTCCCATTACCCACAGGTACCCTGATCTCACAAACATTTGCAGATGCAAACACCTTCCCAGGCTGCAGAGAGTTATACTGAATTCAGGAAGACTGCCTGTAAATTACATTATTCCTGTGTAGAAGTATTAGGTGTATTTTGATCAAATCATCTATTTTAATTGTCATTTTCAAAGGCAGTCACTCTGCAGAGATTCCTCTTTTAAAATTATTGTTTCTTGCTCCATTATCTCTTAGCTGTGTGGAGATACAGGGTTTGTTTCTGCCTGTGCTGTTATTTTACTGGTGGCTAAGGTCATACTAACTTATGTCAATATCATGTTTCTTTGTCTCTATATATTTTAATACCCACACTTGACTTTTTCCAGTGTTTTATTCTTCTCCATTGCACGTATCTTTCCCCGGGGAGTTGCCAGTGTGGCAATAAATCACTGCTAATTCTCTTTCCTGCTACTCACACCCCTTCTTTATAGAAATTTAATTTTTCACACACTCATTTGTATACTGCTTATGAAAAATGCTTTTTTAAAAAAAGCTTAGTCTTTTCCTAATGCCCCATTTTTCCCCCTTGCCTTCCCTGCTTCCCCCTCCTTCCCTTGTTATGAATTACCCCAACGACTTTGCGCTGACATTGATTTCGCCCCCCTTCCTGTTAGACTGCAATGGTTTTCTTTTCCCTGAAATACTTTTGCAGAAGGTTTCTTTCTTTCTTTCTTTCTTTTTTTTTGTGTGTGTGCTGCATGCCCGTGGCTGTACCATTAGCTTATGCAGTTTCTTTGCCCATTATTTTTTCCCTAGAAGCCTGAAGAAATTCCAGGTCGCCTCCTGCTATTCCATTTTGTGCAGAAGTTTTGTAAACCTTGCTTTCTTGAGTGCCCATACTGAAGTCATACTGCCTGTGCCTTTTCTTCTTGCATCTCTCATTCGCAGCAGGTCTGTAGTCTGTTGTGACTTAATTATGGTGCCTTTTAAGATTCCTCCGGGAGCTGCGGCGGTGGTGGATTTTAATATCCCACCCATGACAACACTGTCATTAGTATTATTACTTCTACTATTATGATTAGTATACTACAGGCAGAACGAGTGGCTCCATACAGGTCAGGCACATCCCTGATCCAAGCAGTTTAATCCAAGAAATCAAATGCAGGCAATAACTGGAGCCCGAGACGCTATGCCTGCATGCTGGAAAGCCAAGCGTGTTTGTCATTAATGAATTGCAACACGGTTCAAAGCAGGGCTCCTGCAGACTCGGCTGCTGCTGGGCAGGAGCAGGTCCGGGAGGGAGATGAGGACATTCCAGGGGGGGCAAAGGGCAGTAGAGCCACTGCCTGGGGTTGCTGAGTGCCTTAGGGATGAGTTTTAAAGGGTGTGTTTCAACCAGCATGACTTTTCCCATGCCACACAGGGACTGGAGCGAGATCAGCAGAAGCACCTCGCAGCAAGGCTCACCTTTGGGAAGCTTTGGTCATACACGTTGGATGCAACCTGGGTGGTGCTCTCCCTTTAGAGAACAGAGGTGGCCAAGTGGCTTTCAGTGAATAAAAACCTTCATGACATTGCCAGGCCACTTCTCCTGTCATGCACCAGCACTGCACCTCCACCAGACCCGGTGAAAGCAAGCTGCTGCTCTCAGTATCATCTGGGTACCTTAAACCATTCAGTGTCACGTGGCTTTCTGGTCTGTGAGCTCTGCAAAAGTGGAAAAAAAAGGCCAAACCCCACCTCTACAGTCTGCATGTCGGTCTCCACACTCAGCCAGGGGGAACTGGGCTGGGGCAAGAGCTATGTGTGTGCCCTGTGCTGCCCCAGGGCACCCTGATGGAGCTTGCTGGATACCAAGGGGCCAAAAAGCACCAGCTCTCCAGGAATATTATTCAGGTTTCCAGACCTGTGCCCCCCCATGCAGCTACTGGCCCCTCCAAGCTGTGGAATATACAGAAATCCTGGGAAAATAGCCTATTTTTTTTGTTTGTCTTACTGGACACTAGTTCTGTTGAGGTGAAGATGTCCAGGGAAACCCTCATGTGGGATAATTCAAGAGCAGTGAAGCAAGGCAGACTTGTACCAGCTGAGGTTGTCACCCTATAACAGAAATTACACAAGGGGTTTTCAGCAGCAGAAACCGGGGGGGGAATCTTGTTCTGAGCAATACAGACGGTGCTATCATATCTCCCAGCAACATTCACTAAAAATTAGGGACTGAGGTGAGGAGATGCTAAAGAAGAAGAAATTCCATGAAGAGCCCTTCCATTTCTACAAAGGAAAACCAAATATATGCAGTCAAAGATTAAATGCCAATTCGAAGAGGCATTCATACGTACTTCAAGGAACAGTTCCAATATAGAAAAACAAGAAAAGAACATTTCTGAGAACTTCAATTACGTACAAGGTAACTTGGAATCATTCCCATCCATTCCTTAAATTTTCCAGACTAGCTTTTTCTCTTTTATTTTATGCATGGCTCTCAGAAAGGCTCTGCTACTTCAAAGATACTTTTTGTCTCCTTTGTTCAAATGTATAAATTTGCCTACAAAAATTAGAAATATCATCAACAGTGAAAAATAATTTATTTGTAAAAGGAACTAACTTTTGTTTGAACTAGAGCTGGGAATTGAGATAATGTCTATGAATATGTGGAATGAATAGATGGAAGTATCTAAATTTATGGAAATACATGAATTCTCCTTTGCTGATAGAAAATTACAGTCAGGGCCCATTGCAAGCCAAATTAATATTCAACATAATCTCATTCCCACACAGGAACCCAAAGAGACAATTGATCTTGCTTCTGCTAAAATCAATGGGAAAAACTCACCGAGCAGCTCTTTCAACAGAGGAGAGCAGCCAGCGTGACACCTGAGCTAACGCAGATTCACACCTTCTGCCCACGTCCCACAAGCTTTGTTACTTCTCAGATTAGATTTGAATTTATGATCCTGCGCCAGGTCCTTATTTTTCTGCTTTAAGTCACATACATAAAGCTCCATGGGAGCACCAGTAATTATGCTTATCACCCAGAGGTCACCTTTTTAGATGTATTTTCTAGATCTTCAATCTCCTTCTAAAGTAAGATGTTTTTTCTTAATCAAGGTTGCCATGAGAGGCTCAGCACTTCCAGTCTCGCATGGAAGAATATTAGTGCTACCAGACATTATTTTTTATTTCTCTTTCAAATGCATTGATTTTTTATCTATTTTATTCCAAGAAGGAGCCATGGTACCTATTTTACATTCAGAGTCTGCCTTGGGAGTTGTAATAACTTGAAGACCTGGATGCTCAAGCCACTGTGTAGCTGGAGTGGACTCAGATCCGTGGTCGGTCCTCCCAGCATCATGTCCTCAGCATCTGCTGAGAAAAGGGAAAACATGGCATCTCACAGCCTCCTGGGACAGCTGGGTGGTTAGGACCAGAAGCCAGTGTCTCTGGGCACATATTGGGGATGATCTGCATTCCTCCCCAACAGGGATGCTGTTGCTGATTTATTAATGTAGCAGTTAAAAATCAAACCAGCACGGGAGAATATCTAAGTCAGCTACAGCCAAGATAGGCATGCTAAAGGCAGGCAGCTTTTTCCCTTGATATATGGGCAATCTCCACTTCTCAAAACAGATCCCAAACTGTGTAACCCAGAGGAAAAAAGAGGCTTGACAAAGATTGCAGAATTCGACTTGTGCCTGGTAGAGAGTTACACTTGCATAAGAGGCACAGAGGAGTATGGGGCCTTTCTGAATTGGGCAATGACGTTTGCACGGGGACAAATCAATTTAGAAACTACTTGCAATGACCCAGGATTACAAAACAAACAATGAGAGTCGCTTGCGAATTCACAGCAGCCTCTCATCCCGGCTTCTCTCCTGCCTCTCATCCCGGCTGCAAAAACACACTGTACTCTGTCACAGGAAGAGCCTGCTGCTGGCAAATCTTTATTCTCATGTCTGAGGTGCTCTGTGTGGGGGCAGCAGCTGGGCAGAAATCTCAATACAGATATAATAAAGTAAAGCAATGCCAGGAAAAAATTGCGCTAAAGCACCAGCCTCATTGTTTAGGGAAAATCAGGCTGGGATAAGACACTAAAATAACAGCTGCTTCTTTTCCCAATCTTTCCTACCAGGCATGGTTTGATCGTGGCTCTCTGAGTAAGCACTACCTGCCTGGTTTGAGGACCCTCTTGCTGGAGCAGGAGGTGGTTTCAGCATGATAAGGGGATATGCCTTCTGTCTGGCTATTCAGCAAAGCCCAGGTGGTGGACAGGTATCCATAGGAAGCTGCAGATGGGCCTTGTGGCCACCAAAGTAAAGAGGGAGTAACTCCATGGAAGCTATTCAAAAATGAGAAGAAAGTAAAATGTGGGTTACCCTAGAGAGAAAAAGGGAAAGATATTCCCTGAACAATATTATAGGGATGGTCTGAAATAACTCTATGATGGGTAAATAGTGATGGACAAGTTCATTATGGAGCCACAGTGACCTGGCAGATGATCAAACCCAGTGCAGATGTGAAGGGGGTACATTTAGGAGGTTCTCCTTCTGCTAAGGTCACACCAATGCTACCTCCGTCAGTGCAGGTCCTGAGGCCAGACAGTCCCAGTTCTTCCCACTTCAAATAAGGGGTGACCAAAGTCTTCTGTGGCACTCCAGAAACTCAGGACAAATGCAGAGACAGGTTGCAAGGAGCAGGCCAGATCTCATTTGCCTCGTATATAAGCCTTCAAAGTCTGACCCAAATGAGCATTTCAAATTGCATGCATGGTATACTGGAAGCCAGCCCAGGATGGATGCAATGTGCTTCAGGAACTGTCTTCAGCATGGACACTGGAAAGACTAGAGGCTAATGGGCATCTATTTTTTAAAAGGGTAGAAAGGAGGACCCTGGGATCTACTGGCCTGTCAGCCTCACCTCCGTGCCTGGGAAGATCATGGAACTGATCCTTCTGGGTGCCATGCTTGGGCACATGGAGGACAGGGAGGTGATTCAGGACAGCCAGCATGGCTTTATTAGGGGCAGATCCTGCCTGACTAACGTAGTGGCCTTCTATGATAGGATGACTATGTCAGTAGATAAGGGACAACCTATAGATATGATCTATCTGCACCTCTGTAAGGCTTTTGACATAGTTCCCCACAGCATCCTGCTCACCAAATTGGAGGGATATGGATTTGATGGGTGGACTGTTCAGTGGATAAGGAACTGGCTGGCTGGTCGCATCCAGAGGATGTTACTCAATGTCTTGAGGTCCAGATGGACAGTAGTGACAAGTGGTGTCCCTCAAGCATCCGTGCTGGGACCAGTACTGTTTAACATTTTTATCAACAATATAGACAGAGGGATTGAGTCCACCATCAGCAAGTTTGCAGATGACACCAAGCTGTGTGGTGTTGTCGATGGGATGTCATCCAGAGGGTTCTGAACAGGCTGGAGAGGTGGGCCCAGGTGAACCTCATGAGGTTCAACAAGAGCAAGTGCAGGGTTCTGCACCTGGGCTGCAACAATCCTCACTCTCAATACAGACCCGGGGATGAGGTATTAGAAAGCAGCACCGAGGAAAGGGACTTGGGGGTGTTGAGGGGTGAGAAGTGAACATGAGCAGGCAGTGTGCACTTGCAGCCCAGAAGGCAACCTGGTCTGGTTGGGGGTGTCCCTGTTGACTGCGGGGAGGTCGGACTAGGTGACCCTAGAGGTCCCTTCCAGCTTGGACCATTTTATGATTCTATGATCCTATGATCTATGCATCCCTCCAGAAGTCCAGAATGGCATGTTCAGACTAAAGATCTCTGACATTGAATCACTTGAAGGAGAGAGGACATTCTCCTGACACAAGGGAGACTGCCAGAGTTATGACAACTACTAAAACCAGGACTTCAGAATAGAAGACCCAGTGGTCTGGACCACCATGATCATTCTCATATTACGCTGTTGGAGAGATGGGGAAGACAAGTTGGGCTGTTGGCAATACAAACCACAGTGGCACATTCTGGGTAATAAAGATTTAAGGGCCTCTTGTAGCTTCTTGGGGACAGTTCTTCCCAAATCCTGTTTGGTTATTAGTTAAATGGTCCACATGACCACAAATCATCAGGTCTGAGACAGGTGGTGCCAATGCACATGTCAAGGCACTTCTCATACAGCTGTTCTGAAGTGCAGATGTGGACTGGTCCCTTTAAGGTGCTAATAGTGAATCCTGTCCTTGCCCTTGCTGCATCTCGACCTGCTCAGATGAATGTAAATGTGTAAATCTGTGTCTATGCAGGTGCTAACTTGGGGTTTGGCAAATTGCACTGATTCACTTGCATAACCTGATCGGGGGGCTGTTGAGGCAGTTCTCATTTCTCAGGAGGCTGCAAGATAAAATATCACTCCTTATTCCAGCTTTCCTACACTCTCCTCCAATGTGGCACTTAAGTGGTGTGGGAGGCAGAAAATATGACATCATTTTTTCTTTAAAAAGGGCATAAGGAACTGGAGACAAGTAAATGTGCTCTCTCTGATGGGAAAATCAGAAGAAAATGTAATATACAACAGAATTAGCAGGAGCCCAGGTAGATCTAGATATATTGGGAAGAGTCAACATGGCTTCTCCAGGGGAAGTTATATCTCATAAATCTATTAGATTCCTTTGAAGGTGTCAACACAGGTCCAGGCAAGGATTAGCTGGCTGCCATAGTTAAATTGCATTTTCCAAAAGTTACATTCAAGGTCTCTGACAAAAGGCACTTGGAGACATTGTGATGCTATGGAGCTTGCGAGGAAGGCCCTCCACATGTTTATAAGTGGTTAAAAGCATGTAATCAAGGGAAGGACAACCAATTGGTGTTTGTGTTGGGTGAAGACCAGCCACTGGTTCCCTTGGAGACCTGTCCTGGGGTCTGTACTGTGCAACACTATCAATGATCTGGAAAAGTGGTGAATAATGAAGTGACAGTGTTTGCCTATGCGACAAAATTATTCAGGATCATGAAATCTAACACTGACAGTGAAAAGCTCTGGAGGATCTTTTGAGACTGAGTTACTGACAATAAAACAGAAGATGAAATTCAGTGTAAATAAATGTAAGGTAATGTCAGGGAAGGTGAAAAAAAAAATAATCCAGAGTGGCAACCAAGTCTGAATAGACAATGATTAGCTCTGAATTACCTACCAGGGCTCATTAAAGAAATCATGGAGCACCATGGAAGGCACCCTGGGAAAGCTACTCAGACCCACGCCTGGCCGAAAAGGAAGCAGGATGTCAGGCATCGCAAGAGAGAGACTGTACAGGAGTTGTCACCATAACCAGCATGGAGATCCATGGTCCACCTTTATTTTGAATACTGAGTGGATGCCTGGCCCTGCATTTCATAACGAACACAGTAGGAAATAAAAAAAGCGAAAAGACAGAACAAGAGGGAATGGCTGCAAGCTGCAGCAGGGGAGGGTTAGGCTGGACAGTAGGAAAAAGTTTTTCCCAGCAAGAGTGGTCAGTCAGTGGAATCAGCTGCCCAGGGAGGGGGTGGAGTCCCCATCCCTGACTGTGTTTCAGAGTAGATTGGATGTGGTGTTGAGGGATCTGGTGTAGGGGAGAACTTGTAGAGTAGGGCTGATGGTTGGACTGGATGATCCCAAGGGTCTCTTCCAACCTAAATGATTCTATGATTCTATGACTGACCCAGTGACATTCCTGATGCTGAGAGACAGAGCAGACCATGGAAATCTACCCCAAGTGTTTTGGAGAAAGAAAACTGGAGGTAGTGACTCCTTCTTTCTGGCATTACAATAAGAAATGGAAGTATTGGGAAGCAGATTTTAAATGATGTACTGGAAGCTTATTTTTCCACACAGGGACTCGCGTGTGTCAGAAGACACATGGTGTGTTCAAGGCAGGCAGGTCCATCAGTGGCACAGAAACAACAGTCGGGCTATAACCAGCAGCTGATGAACTGCCAGATGCCACCCTGCAAGAATCACTCAGTGCTAGTTTTCACACACTTTGCTGTTGTGCATGTTCCTGGCCACTGTTTCAGGCAGACCACCAGGCTTTGCAGGTATTTGTTCTGTCCCAGTACCGTTTCACTGTCCTCATGGTGATAAGCCCAGGACCCTTTGATGGGTGTCCAAGGTCAAGCTACAGCAGAATTTTTTTGCTGGTCACTGAGCCTAAAATGAGGGTTCTTCAGGCTCAGAGAGCACAGCTCAAACCCTCTCCTGGATTCGTCACCCCAAGCAGAGCTGTCACCCATCTGGCTTCAGCAGAAAAGCTGTAGCAATCTGCTGCCAAGTGCACATCTAATACAACGTGGGAGAATGCAGCTGAGGAGCACAGCAAAGGGAATCTTGCTTTGCTCCTGCACATAAGGCAAAGAGAAAAAAAAAACACCACCCAAACTATATATTTTTTATAAAGACCAGAATTATTCAAACCTAAATGTGCTACAGGAGCTGAGTCTATAGACAAAAACTCAGAGTAACAGAGGAAAGCATGTGCTGCAGAGCAGCACAATGAGAGGCCACCTTTGCTGCCCCGTCTCTGGAGGCCAGGCAAGAGGCACCGCTGCCATTCCTGCTCACTGCTGAATTCCAAAGTACTCCTTTCTTTTCAGGATGCTGAGGTAGCGTTCAGCTCCCCTCTGTTTGGCTCTCCCCTACCCAGTGTTTAATTCCTCCCTGTCTTCTTTTTTTCCAGAGAGACACAATTAGAAATAACCCGTCAGAGTAAAATCACCAAAGCTCAAGTCTATTTCAAGAAGAAAGAAGATTGTGTGTGAAGAAAACGCTCACCAGTGAGGTTTGACATCAAAAGAATGTTTTGCATGGACTAAATAGAAGTATTCATTTTTCATACATGCACAGATTCACACTGACACCAGTTAGACTTTTATACGAGCACACTTTGTTTACTTAAAAGCTTGAAGGAAGGGAAAATGTCACAAGTGCTCATGTAATCCTGCATGTGCACCAATTGGACACATCCAGCATGGCTGTTTGTACAAGCAAAGATCTCCCAATAGGCCAAGAAGCGCTCGCATAAATCATCTGCCCATTCATTTAAAAGAATGAATAATTCATAGGAAGGCAAATGTGTTCGCAGGCAATTCACATGAAGAGCTAGGAGCTACGTTCAAGGAATGGTTTTGGTGTTTGCTGTCTCTGTGAGCCTGAACGTGCTTTTCTTTGGCCCCTGACTTGCACAAGCCTTCTGGGAGCAATTCTGTAGCTCCCTCCCTCACTGGTTGTCACCCATCCAGAGCTGCTCGTCCACCCCCTGCATCTGCCCCAACAAATGAAAGTAGTCACGGTGTCTCCCATGAAGTGTTGGTGCTAGTTAGTGTGACACATCTTAATTACTTAAGGGGAGTGATTCCTTCTTTATTTCTTATTTCTTGAGGCTAGTGATGGAGGTGTGGAACTGGTTTGCTGGAGCTGTGCAGCGCACAAAGGCTTGTGTCTGTCCCCATCCAGCCCATTCTCATGTCCCTGTGCTTTCTTTGTCTCTCCAGCTGTGAAATGGTGAGGAAGACAGTGAGTATCTGGTAGGTTTTTTGGATACCTGGGTAGAACCTGGGCTTGATATCAGCCAAATTCTACTTCTTACACCCAGTCCTATTAGAATCTAACAGAGGTTGGGTGATGCTGAGACAGATATGCTCCCTGCAGTGCTGGCTTTACCCTCTCCTGTCCCAAGCCCTCACCTCCAGCACCACCAGCAGAGGTAAGGGAGCTCTAGCAGTGTACCCTCATCTAGAAAAACAGCCTTTAGGAGGGAGATGAGAGGGAACACCAGTCAGCCAGGAATCCTTGGATTGTCAGGCACCCTTGATACCTTTAGTCACATCTTTGGGGCTTTGTTTCGGTGTCAGGCACAGCAGAACTGACCCAGTTCTCTTTAGTCTTGCACGAAATGCAAAATAGGAGCAAAAGGTTTCTATTAGATGTATCTCTGCCCTCAAAAAAATCTGCTGTGCAGCCTCAAGTAATATTGCATGCTCAGCTGTCTATTCTGTTCTCCAGGACCCACTTACAGGACCATTCCTAAATCTTTTGAGGAAAGTATTGACAAGAGAAGTGTGTTCATCCTGCAGCTGCCCAAATCCCCAGGCGACAACCATTTCCAGAAATCAAAAGCTGCCTTGCTGCTAAGGAAACTTTCTCATGGAGAGATGTGGCTTCTCCAGAAGACTTCATACCCCAGCCAGTCCTTGGGCTGCAGAAGAAAAAAATGCACTCCCTGCCCTGACCCGGGGCAATGATCTTCCCTGATCTAAAAGCTGCCCTTTTCCTGCTGTCCATCTGCACAACCGTCTGCTGACACGCCGTGCGTAACGCTGCTCCCTCCGTCTCTGCTCCCCGGTGTGCAGAAACGCTGATTACACTGAGAGTTGATGAAATATGATTACATTTTTCTCTTCATTAAACACGATATAGAATCATAATTCACACATATAAATTTGTTTTATTCCCTTTTTTCCCTGTTTGCTTTGGAATTATTTCATGGTCTCGACAATGTGGGTTTAGCGATGCTGCCTCTTTGGCAGAGCCCGTCAGCCGCCAGCACCCTGCAATTTTAATGATCTAATCCGACAGCTAGCATGCTTTAATTTAAAGTTTTATTAACGACTGCTTTCTACCCTCAAAGACTATATTAAAATTTGTTAATGGAATTGGAGATTCTAAATGCCCCACTGCAAGGCCCACTTGCGCTGTTCTGCACCACCCCCTTTAGAATTCGGAGCAATCCTATTAACTCTTCTTTATGTTTTGTATAGGTCATTTTGATTGCAGTTTCTTGTGTACTTCCCTTATGAGATAACGTTGTCAGAATCTAAACATTTGAAAGAATATCATTTTACAAAAGATCACATATTTCAGATTCATTATCCTTCAATAGTGATCTTAAAATTTTATTTCTTTGACATTGCAAATGTTTTGAGTCTGCTGGGAAAATGGAAATGAATTCCATGGGCAGCATCAGACCATGTGACAAAAGCGCCAGAAGCCACCCCAAACCGCTGTTGAAAAGGGAATGAAGGAAGAGGAGGGAATAGGATGGAAGGAGTTGTGCCATTTGTAGGCCTGCAGTTGCAGGATCAGGACAACCAGTTGTCCTCTACATTCTTGGAAGTATGAGGTCCGTTTCACAAGCACATTGCTTTTCAGGCACCCTGTTACCACACAAAGGCTGCCTATATCAGCAGCCTGAGAGGGGTAGGTCCCTGAGACTCTGCACTAGGTCCCCCAGGCTGTGTTTGTGCATCAGGGCCCCGTATTCAACGTGCCACAAAAGGGACACCCCCCCCCCATTATTTATTTAATTTAAGGAGTCAGCAAAAGCATCACCAGTCTCCAAATCTCCACAGATCCCAGTACCAACGCTTATTGTTTGCAGTGCGTCTCGGGAAATGCGCTATTAATCATTTGTTGTGTAGACTTAAACTCTCACAACTCTCCCCTCTTTATTTTTTGCTGCTATTGTTCCTCTCTCCTGCTCAAACATTTCAGCCACTGAGTGAGAAAGCAGAAACAGCATCAGGTTCTCAAGAAACCAAACAATCAATCAGTTCACCGGCTTCACAATGGGACTCAACGGGAGCAGCAGGGCAGCTGCCTGTTGTTTGAATATCGCTCACCCAAAAGGCTTGGCCAGAGCAGAGAAAAAGCAGTTATTCACAGGAAAAAGAGGTAGATGAAGGACACAGAGGGTGATTTCTGAGTGGAAATTTTTACATTAGAGATATTTACACTTGAGCCCCTCATTTGGTCTCCTTTTACAGCTGATGAAAAGACACTGAAAGGTGGGGTGCAACTCATCCCATGCATTTGATACATCAACCTTAGGACAAAATGAACCAGCTATGCTGTGAAGTGCCCATTTCTCTCCAGCCTCCCCCAAAAATAGCTGAAAAGTTGAGCAGAGTACACTATAGACTTCTAGAGTCAGGGCAAACCTACTCCCCACTCTGTCACTCTACAGGGAGTGCCGTGATAAGATCCCAAAGGAAAGGGTTTTCCTGTCTGGCAAGTAAGTCCTACTGCCCCATCCCTGTGTGGTCCAAGCATTTTATGCCAACTGTGGGTAAGTAGTGGCAGGGAAGAGTGCTGGATGAGGTGGAGCATTTGAGAACCATAGAACCCTTTTTAAAACAGATTTATACAATTTATTGTTTGTCTACACCCTGTTAGACTGCCACAGCCCATGGTGCCAAACAAAACAGAGTTGCTGGTGGGTAGTCAGCTCCTCTCCATTTTCCCTGCCTCAACTTCATACTCATCATACCTCATACTGTCATTCTTCAGTTTAAGCCCTTTGTACTGCAGGGGAGTTCCCCTCCCACTGCTGGCGTTCATGTACTCAGTCCTTGAGTGGCTTTTCCTTGTCCCCACCTCTCTACCTCCGAGTCTTTGGTAATGCACAGTAGTAGACTCCACGTGTTCTCCATTTGTCCCTTTTCCTTCTGAAATCCTTCTACACTGTCAACAAGTGTGCAGTGTGAGGCTTCCAATCTGCCTGTGACAAGGGTAGGTTCTTGTTAGTGATGCATGCTCCACTGGGGAATACTCATGTTGTTTAGAGGCTAGTATTTCTCCACCCATAGGTCCTGATCTAACTGTGTTCCTCACAGAGTCACAAAGACCTTCCTCTGCTTTTCTGTGCTTATTCTACTTTTGGTTTCACCCCACCTATTTGCCATGGGGATGTGCAGCCAGTGTCCACAACAGGAGTGTAGAGAAAAATCACCTGGCCCTCAGTAGCTTGATGCTATGTCACCAAAAATCAAGGGTATTCATAGAATCATAGAATCATTTAGNCGAGTTGGGTATTTTTCATGAATGACCTCATGCTCCCACGCATTGTTTCTTTCTGCTCATTCCTCCCCAACCCTGGCAGCCCCATCTGTGAGTTTCATTGCTGTTGGATCTGTCCTCTTTCTGCCCCGGGACCTTGCCTGCTTTGGGCTGGCAGCCTGGTACACTCTCAGGAAGGACAGAGGTCACCCCATCAGGAGCACAGCTCACTGGCCCAGCTTGCATAGGCCAGGACTCATGCCATGACTTAATGCTCTCACCCACACCTAGCAGGCTACCTTAAATCAGTATATTTGTTTTGTTTTCTGGCTCCTTATACATCACCCAGCTAGGCCATGGAAACAATAGCACATGACTGCGAGTTCGGATCAAAACGACGTGAGTTGTGAGCATGCAGCCCAGAATTCATCTTTTGTGAATATTTGTGTGTTAAAGTTACAGATTTGCTTTTTCACCGTATTTGCAATAGCGCTGCTCAAATATTTGTGGAGACTGAACACTGCCTAATTGAAATTCAGTTGAATTCAGATTAATATTCATGCCTGGGTTTTTGTTTTGTTTTTTTTTTTCTTCCCCCCCCTTCCACTCTTCATTTGGCTCTAAATGGAAGCAGCTTCCTGCTGTGGAGGGGGCAGCTCTAAGCTGGCAGACTCCTGTAAGGGTGAAAAGTTTGGCAATCTGATCTGAATTTCTTGGAGCAGCCACATGCTGGATGTCACCTGCAACCTACACCGTTTGCATCTATTGACAGGCAGGTCCTGAGCTCGGTAGGTTCATGCCTGTGCCAGGTGGGTGCCGATTACTGGAGCTTCACGGCACCTCACTCCACACTGCTGCTTGCACAACCTGCTTCTTCCCCCTCAGCACCCATCATGGTAACCGTGCCCTCTGCACCACCGACGGCTCCCTGTCTCCTGCCTTCGCCAGCCTGCCCTCCCAGCAGCAGCCAACCCTCCCCTCCCACACCCCCCCAAAGTAATGCTGATTGAGCTTCTGCACAAGCTGCTCCCCCTTCCTCCTGGGTCTTCTCCACGAGGGAAGGGCAGAGATTTGTGGCTTTTGTAGAAGGGGAAAGGGATCTGGGGACGTTGCATATTTGTAGCTGTGCAAGGGATGGGCTGAGCACACCAACACCCGAAGCCCATCAATTGTTTTCATGAGCATAGATCATGTTATATCTATCAAACCCAAGCTGATATTTTTAAGCAGAATGTGGTGAAACCACACTCCTCCATCAAGCATCATTTCCAGACCTTATCAACTTTTCTGTGTCTAGTCAGACTGCTGCTCTCTGTCTGCCACCGAGGAAATCTTACACAGGGAGATTAGAGATGCCTGGCACAGTAAAACCTTCCTCCAGTCACCCAGAAAACGTAAGACATTTTTCTTCTTCTTTGGAAGAACATGGAAATTGAATTGGAAGCACTACATGGATGCAGCTCTGCCCAAATAAACTCACAGACTGTCAGGATGCAGATGTTCCTGTGGACTATTACTGCTCGCATGCTTTTCAGAGCATACTCTGCAAGTGCTTTTCATCAGGTATTTATGGTCCTCAGTAAAGCACTAAGATAGAAATATTGTAAACTACACATTTACCAAGGAAAATAGAGGAATGGTGAAAAATACCTAGAGGCTCTGCAACGCTTTGAAAGATCTTGGAATCATCTCAGATGATTTTTTCCAGGGCCCAGCTTTTACTACCACTGACCCTATGTGTAGTGACAATTACTGTTTGTTTTCCTCTTGGTTTTTAATTTTTTTATATGCCTCAATGCTGCAACACCTAAAAGAAGTGGAGGCAGATGCAGCAGCAAGCCAGCTTTTCTCCTCAGGTATAGAATAGGCAGAGTCCTTGCAGCAAAGATTTTTTATGGCTCCCAAGTGCCCTACCCCTTCCCTGACTTACCAAGGAGAAAAGCATAAGACATATTTATCACGCCTCTAAATACCAGCACTGCTGAACACGGGTTTGAAAAAGTCACCGTGGTGTTCCAGCCCCAGTCGTGCCTCTGTGTCATATCATTCCCACAAATCACAGCTAGGCTTTCCCAAGCACCATGTTTGCATTTCCATGCCTTAGTGTGTTGCTGGATACAAGTGTAATGCCCTCAGGCTGTAAAACCCAACATTTAATGCCACAATAGTGCAAAGGACAGCTGGGGGTAAAGGATGCCCAGGATGTATAAAATATCCTTTATTTTTTTTTTCCCTACTCTGTGCTGTGATCTTATAACTAGGTTTCATGTTTGGAGGGAGAGTTTTCACTCTGGTTGTGTCTCATGAAAGTCATTGCCTAAGCTGGAGCACCAGCACTGCTGGGCTGCCTCTGCCAAAGGATCCCTCTGAGCCAGAAAAGTCTCTCTGGCATCAAATGCTTCAGGGAAAGATGCAGCACCTCTAAAGTGAGTTGTTTCAAGGTGGCTTATCACCAAATAAACTTTCTTCAAACTTCTCCAACATCTGCTCCCCTAGGTTCAGGGTTAGGGTGCTGGCAGCACTGCCGTGGTGAATTGTCACAGGCTGGAAACAGGCAGTGGTCCTGGGGAAAGCAATCATCTGGAATATCTTTGCATTCATCTTCATGTCTGGACAACTGGGCTTCCTCTACAGCCAGAGACCTTTAAAGGAAGACTCCTATGGCAACGGAGTAATTCAGGCTAGAAAGGACTTGGGACAGCCTGACCCCATCCCACCTTTCTTAGATGCCTGTCCTAGGATGAAAGGAAATGTTATTTGAAGGCACAGCAAGCTATCTTTTAGGAAGAAAACTCGAATGGAATTGAATCATACTCTGTGCCATAATATATGCACACCAAGGGTTGAGCAGGCAGCCTTAAATCTGAATAATTTTTCTGCCTCAGTAAGTTTCTATGTTTCCATTTTAGCTAGTCCTCCTTCTCTTCTGAGGAAATTGCTGAAGGAGTGCCAGGCAGAAGGTGCAAGACCAAGACATCTCCTAAGCTGCTGCCACCTGATCTCTGGGATCCTGAAGTCCTGTGAATGGAAAGGGACAGAGATGGGAGTCAGCAAAGAGCAATCCGAGGTAGAGATGGATCCCCCCACGCCCATGTACCCTCAGCTCATGAGGATGAATCACAGCCAGCAGGAACCTTACCACCCCACGTGCACTGATCGCTTCCCCCATGCCTCTGGTACCGACACAAGGCTCAACAGGCAGCAGATTCTGGATTTCTGAGTGGGTTTTGTTTCAGGTTGTTTTTTTTTTTCACAAAATAGAGGCACAGCAATTGCTGCTGCCCTCCAGCCATCTGATCCCGTGCTTGCTTTGGCAGCGAGATGAATACTGATGCAGCTCACCCAGCAACTCAGACACTGTATTATTAGGTTTCTTCAAAACCCCTGAATGTCCCATCCAGACCCAGTGACTTAATATTTTTTAAATTACCTATTTGCACCAGCACCTCTTCATTTGATACCTTAATCCTTAATAGCAACTCACCTTTATTACCAGAAAAGAGCAAGTCAAGAGCAGATTTCTCCCAACATCCCCTGAGGTGAGAACTTATGAAATGAAATCATTTCACTTCTCAGCTGTGTCCTCATCTTCCTTAATTGTTCCTTTTAACTCCTGGGGAGCCAGCAGACCTGTCTCGTTCCTTTGCAGGCTTTCCTGTTACTGTCACGTTTGAATTATCTATTGTTTACTTTCATTCCTACCAAGTCTTGCTATTTCTTGCCAGCTTCCTGTTTCCCCTCTTTCATGCTGTATTTGCTGCCCCTGTTTATTGACCTCATGAAGGTTGGATTTCCATTTGTTGAAGGACCATTGTGTGGCTGAAACACCTTCCTGAACCTTGCCATTTACCTGCCTTAGCTCCTGCCTTCCTCCCGTGCTGGCTGATCAGACCCACGCAGGCACTTGGAGCCCCTGTGGTATTGTCAGATTCTGGTATAGCTAAGCATATGCTGAAATCACATTAATGGCAATTAAAGTTGAGTATGTGGTTAAGTACTTTGTAGAAGGTAGCTGCTTTGCTATGTCACTCCTTAAAGAGCATCCATGCCAAATTTTAGCATTTTAACCTCTTTATTTTCGACTCTTGATGCTGTCAGCCGGCTTCCTCGTTTTGCTGAAATCTCTCTGTCTAAAGGTTAGCATCACTGTGATAGGATTTGAATCCCTTCTTTCCCAAGGATGACGAACATAATTACATTCTTAACAAGTGAATTAAATTACAGCACCATTTCTCTAACAATGAGCGCTCTCCCCACAATGTGCTGGAAGTGCCGCTGAACTGATTGTGTGCAGGAGCCTGCCCCGTGCTTCAGAATGAGTGAGTTTTCTAAATGCTATTCCAAGCGTTATTGGGACTTTAAAAATTATGTCTTATTCATCTATTGATGACAGTGGCCTCTTGGGTGTAAATTGAAGTAATTACAAAGGATCATGCAAATTAATCAATTCTTTTCAGATTATTACATTCAAGCAATAGTCTTGCTCTTCGATTTAGTTAAACTCTGCCTCTGAGTCAATTTTCAAACCTCCAAATTAAGCTATTTANCTGCACTACTTAAGAATGAGCTGAAGTGCCAGTCCTGACCCCAGCATGACTGGGATGTTTGGGATCATGTAAAATACAGCAACATAATCCCAGATCCCTGTACAAATCTTGGTGCAGCTGCAAAACTGAGGCTGGAGTGCTTCAAGTGAGAGTCCTGGTGCTGCTGGGCATTGAGGGACAGAGGGGACACCAGGGGTGAAGGGGCATGCTGCACTGGGAGCGTGATGGGACAGATGTCCTCTGCTCCTGCTTGCCTTGGGTGGATGCTTTAGGATCTGGCCCCATCATCAGCTCTAGCATTTTCTTTGCTGAAAGCCTACAGAGAATGTGGCACCAACCCTGCACCTCCAGGGAGCCCTGGTCTGGGGATGGGACCCCCTCAATTGTCACAGATGCTCCCATGCCAGATCCTGCTTCCCCTTCTGTGGCTTTAATCCCTGCATTTGAAATTGTCCATCCATAATGGATTATCACAGCTCTTCCAGACTAGCCCAATTAATGCAAATACCGATGATAGCTAAGAGGAAATAAAAGGAGAGGAAGGCGGTGAGCTGAGGGACTCATCGCCTGCAATCTCATCCCCATGGATGCTGTGCAGGCAGGGGCACTGCATCCCACTGGCACCAGATGGGGAATCTGCCTGGGAGCAGCCACAGGCTCTGCTTGTGGTGGGGGCAAAGCCCACCTCTTGCACACACTCCAGTCCTCTGCCCACCATTCAGGCAGGGGGGTTACAGGGTGGCTGAAGGCTTTTGAGTTTTAATTTAAGTGATTCTAAACCACCTTTGGGTTTATAGCTAATAAGACATTAGTATGCTAATTAAATTATCCATGGAGTGGTATAAAGAGGTCTTCCTGAAGTTTAATGGCTATGTAAAAGGTAACTCTACTTGCTATGTAATTAATTCATGGAACAATAAATGTATAATTAGATTCTTATTAATATCAGAGAGGCTTTTCTTGCATTAGGAATGAGGTGGAGGAACTGGTCATTTTTGCTTTTGATGTTGGAGAAAGGAGATGGCAGCTCCTGACTGCAAAGCACCTCCACCCTTGGCTGCATCCCTGCATCCACATCTTCCCCATCCTGGCCACCAGAGCCAGATGAAGACTTGTTCCTACTGAAAGCTCCCACAGCCTTCCTCCAAGCACCACACGGGACAAAAAGGAAGCACCCAGGCAATGAGCTTTCTCATGCATGCTCTCTCAGGGCTGCCTAAAAAAGGGAAGATTTGTTTTTTTAAGAGCAGTAGGACAGGAGACCTTCTGCAGAAAAAACAACCCTGCTGTAGCCTCAAGTGACTAGGGGAAAATAAACAATATCCTCTCTTGAAAAATCAGGTTCTCCAGCCAATCCTGGTCTTCCCCAGGGCCTTGAAGTCCTCCAAATACAGAGAGGGGGTGCAAACCTGTGTTTCTTTGCTGAAAAGTGAGAGGTATAACCTCACAGCTCCATGAAACCTCAGAGGAGCCACTGTGTCTGTCATCAGAGCAGCTCTCCCAGCACACACGCTGTGATCTGCTCTGTAACATGCTGGATGGCTCACCCCACCAGCTGCTCCACTGCCCAGCCAGCCCCATGGCATTTGCAGATATCTGCCATACCTGAGGGATTTCTGAATTTGAAAGCTTAGTTTCAGCTGCATATCAAGGGAGGAGCAGCAGAAGTGGCAGAGTCTGGCAGCAGAAAAACAAAAAGTCCTTCACTCTGCCTTCACCCACTGTGTCCTCCTGTCCTGGGCTGCTCACAGCCAAGATGGGGGCTTTCCTAGGTGTTGGGTTCCCACCCTATCTCTCCCTGCAATCCCTGGGACCTGCAAGCTTTGGGGACCTCCCCAGGCATCCCCCTCACCAGACTGGGCCACCCTGTGGAGGTGGCACAGCCCCAGAGGAAACAGCCACCTAACTTGCAGTGGCTTCTTCATGCCCACAGGGGCACAGCAAATGCTCTGAAAGCAAATAGGTCAAACCTACCTCCTAGTTCAGTCCTAGCTGCAGGGAAAAGGGTCCTTGTGTGGGAGGACATTATTTCTGGTCATTGCCTTGCCAGGATGAGATCTGTTTTTGTGCCTATTGAGCATCTCTCCTGGCCACAGGTTTCACCTTCCTGTCCAGGGAGATTTCCTCCACCTGCACACAGACATGTGTCCTCACCCACCATCTGGTTGATGGTCCAAGCAAGGCCAGAACAACAGCTCTCACCATGTGCAGAACAGGCTGGCCAAAGCCCAAAGCACCAGCCATCCTGCTTCCAGGAGGAAAGATGACATGTGGGTTTGCATTCCCTCTTCCAGAGAGATTTCTGCACAGTCAGAGTAAGGGTGAGCCCCAAAGCTCCTTCTCTCTGAAGCTGAACCCCAGGGTCTCTATAAGCATGACTTGCATCAGCTCTGGTCTGGGATATACCTTTCTGGAAAGGTGGATAAAGGTCAACAAATTCCAACTGAGCAGAAATGTCTTTGAAACCAGACAGAATTTACTGGGGAATCTCATGAGAGGAGAGGCAGAAAGCCCAGGGCAAATACCACGAGTGAAAGCCAATTCTGGCATTTATAAGGGAAATGAAACTGCTGCTGGGGAAGAGGAACGGCACCTGTGGGTGGTGGGGAGCTCCTGGGACAGTAAGCACTGTGGGAGCATCTGCGGGTTTGCTGTGATCTGACCACTCCAGGAGTGAGTCAGCGTCCCTGGAAATCCTGCTGCTAGCCAGGAGATGAGTAACTGCATCTAATCAAACACAGCTGGTGAGTTTATCCAACAAGGATGTGAGACAGAAAACAGTGCAATGTGTTTCTCGTGCCACCAGACCAGGTTGCCACTTGCATTTCCTGCTTGGTTGACGCTCCTTCCCCAAAACACCTCTACCATCCTGCTGGTGACCTGACACAGCAGCGGTGCAGAAGAGGGCTAGGCATGTTCACAGACACTCCTGTGCCACCAGGGGCTGTTTTGTTGGTGCCAAGGTCCCAAATTCTCACTGGGCTCCTGTATCACAGAATTATAGGGGTTGGAAGGGACCTCTGGAGATCATCTAGTCCAAGCCCCCTGCCAAAGCAGGGTCACCCAGAGCAGGTTACACAGGAACCCACATCCAGGCGGGTTTGAATGTCTCCAGAGACAGAGACTCTACCACCTCTCTGGGCAGCCTCTGCCAGGGCTCTGCCACCTCACAGTAAAGAAGTTCCTCCTCATGTTGAGATGGAACTTATGTTCATGTTTGTGCCTGTTACCTCTTGCCAGGTCACCGGACTCCACTAAAAAAAGGGGGCCCCATCTTCCTGACACCCACCTTTTAAGTATTTATAAGCATTGCTAAGATCCCCCTTCAGTCTTCTCTTCTCTGGACTAAAAAGGCCCAAGTCCCTCAGCCTTTCCTCATCAGAGAGATGTATTTACTATAGAAATACCTCGGGGGAAGTGAGGGGATTCCAGCAAAACCAGCCACATACTGAGCCTTTGCTCAGCTTCCTGCCCTCAGCCCCACTGCTGGGCAGTCCAGGCTCACCATTAACAATTAAATGGCTTAGTGGCTTGTTCGTTACAGCATCTCACCAGACCTGTGACACACGGGCTGTGGGTGGCTGAGCCGGACTCACAGCTCGCTGCTCCAGAAAGGGGAAATCTCGTGCTTCTTCCAGATGATGTTTGAATGGGTAACAGGCAAAGAAAGATTTGTCTTTTCACCATGTCGGCAATGACAGCAGCTTGTCACATGGCCAGAGCTGTGTCCAAGGCAGCTCACAAGGGAGGAGGACAGCAGGACAGTGGCTGCAGTTCAGTGAAGCTCATGCAGGCATCCTCTGAGTTGTAACCTGCAACCTGTTCCCAACTCAGCAAAAAGAAAATCAAATCAGGACACAGGTGACAGCCATCAGCAATGACCACTTTTGAGGACATCAATCACACCAAGCTTCAGAGTCCTGCCAGCGATGGAGAGGAAGCAGACTGAGTTTCCTCACCAGCACAGTGCCTGCTGTTCTCCCTGCTCTGTACTCCCTGCTGCAGCAGCTTCTCCCCATGACTCTTTTGATCACTGCTCCAGGCAGATGTCATTTCTGAGACAACCCCCAGGAGTGGGGTCCCAGCATGTTGGCAGAGCAGCCTTTTGGGGACATGTTTGCTCCAGGAGTCGGGCTGCTGCTTGCAATGGCTCATGGCTCCCAGCCCTGGGTAAGAAGATACAAACCAGGGAAACAGAGGCACACAAGGTCCTCAGTAGTCATCAAAACTAGAGAGGTTTGCAGTTAGGGGTGTAGCACCCTGATTTTTCTGACCCCAAACTCAGCTGGATCTGAAGCTCACTCGGATTGTGAGAAAGCAGGAAAGAAATTTGGCTCCCAAGCCCCACAGTAGCATCAGCATCCTGGCAAAAGTCCAGAGCTTATCCAGGGAGGTTTGGAGCAGGTGGGCCTGCATAAATGTTTACAGAGCAGATATCAGAGACGGGCTCTCAATCAGAAGGGTATCTGCAGAGGGATCAGTTCCCAGGTTTCCTTAACCCTGACCCAGGACCCGCTCTTCAGAGATAGGGGGGATGCTAGCATGGGATAAATTCCTGCCCTGGTAGATATGTGGCCCCATTGCAAGAGCAGTTCCTGGCTGCCAAGCAACCTTGGTTTTTTCTTTTATTTCTTTTCTTTTTTTTTTCTTAATTTTTCTGTCCTTATGAAAAAAATTATCCTATTAGGACATAACCGTATTTTCTGCTTTCAGAGTCTTTCCCTTTTCTTTTCACAGAAAGCCTATTCAGGCAGATTTTTAAAAAAAAAAAACCTGTTACAAATCCTCAGCAAATCATTCTCCCATCTCAGATTCGAGAGGAGAAGCAGCATTCATTTCCTCTCCTTCTCTACACACATAAAACACTTTCCAGCTCTGGTCCGGCCCCGGCTGATTCAGTGAGCTGGAGAAATGTGCATTCAGATGGGAGTATGAGCAAAGAGTGCCTGGGGCTGAGGCAGCCTGGGGATGGCACTAGGGGGGAACAGCTTGTGGGTAGGGAAGGGGCTCCTGCCTCTTGGCAGGGAGGTGGGAGCAGTTGTCTCTCTCCTCTTCAGGTGGTTTCTTTTGCCCCTTGAAAGTGGCTTTCATGGCATTTCTTGGTTGATCTCTATGGACTTCCTTGAAGAAAAAGGATGGGGCTGGTTTGCTGCCTGCATCCCCTTCACCCCATCAGCACCCACTCTCAGGCAGACAGGAGGAGGAGGGGAAGCACCCACAGAAGCTCTTGCCCCAGAGACACCCCTGCTCCTCACCTGAGCTGGCAGGGAGCAGGAGCAGAGCCGATGGGAAATGCCTTTCCCTGTCTGCCTCCCCCATCCCATCAGCTGGGAGGGTGGGGGGGGGAGGCTCTACCACACCAGAGGAGGAGGGATGGCACCTCTCTGGCTGCCTTTCCCACAGCTGTCTGCAGCAGCAATATATCTATTCCTCTAATTTTTGCTTTCTTTGTGCTGCACTGAATTCACTACCACAGTTAAACCACGCAGCAGGGGAGCTGGGACAGGTAACTGCCCAGCACGTCTTCCTGGGGTCCTTTTGACCTGACCAAGCTCATCTTCTCCAGAGGCTCAAGAAATCTTTTATACAATACCCTGTCAAGTGCTGTGCTGAAATTCAGGTGGATGTAATCTATTGGATTTTCCTTCCATTTCAAAAATAAATAAATAAATAAATAAATAAACGTGTTATCTTCCCCAAAAGAGACAGCAGGTTTATCTCACTTGATCTTCCTCTGGTAAAGCCACATTACAGTTTATTCCATTTCATATGTGTGTCCATGTGCCTTCCTTCCCTTTCTGTTACTGTTTCCTCTGTCCTAAATCCTACATATTGTTTTAAGTCAGCACAAAGGCTAGCAGGTCTTTGTGGTTAAATTTTATTTCTTCCTTCGTGGTGAGGCATTTTTTCTTCAGTCAGATGCCACTAATTAGATTATATCAGATTTATTAAAAATACTTCCCTCCTCATCCATGCACCTGTGACCCCATTCTCCCCGCTGCTGCTCCTCCGCATCACTTCTGTGTCCCTGCACTGGCTGCAGAGGGAAAGCTCAAACATCCTCAGGGCTTCCAGTCCTCTGTAACTAACTTTAAAAGCCATTTACCAGGGTCTCTCTTTCCGTTGCTTGTTGTGACTTTCCAGCCTGCTGGCTCATCTGCAGATCTGGGCGAGATGCTGCTCCCTCTCCGCGTGGCACAGGGGAGATTGTCACCACATTTCATCATAGCCACCGTGAGCTGGACTTGGATTTGGAAGAGACTTTCTTCCTTGTTCCTGCAGGGAAATTAATTTCTCTTAAATATGCTGATGTGCAGATAGTTTGCCCATGGGCCCAGCAGATTTGCAGTCAGCAGGCTGCCCTGGTCAGTGCCAGAGAGCAGAGTGTCATGCCAGGGGATGTCTAACATCTTCCGAGTGATGGGCTTCTGGTCTTGGAAAGGCATCCAGTGCTATCAATCCCTCACAAACTCCCCTGAAGACAGTCCATGGCAGACACAAGGAGCAACCAGCAGACACCAACCCCGGCAGAAGGGAGAGTCGCAAGCAGGAGCCCTCCTCTCCACCAGTTTTGATCTCAGATCAACCCCCTCCCCAACAAAGGGGTTTTTGCCCTTCAGCTGGTTTCTAACACATCTCCCGTGAACAGCCCACAGTGGCAACCCACGCACCAGTCCTGCAGAGTGCCAGGGTTGCAAGATGGACTTCAACATCACGGCTCAGAGAGAGAAAGCTGCACTGACCCCGAGTAGGATGAAGACCCTGGGGGAGACTGGCCAAGTGGCTGTCAGTAACAACTCTGCAGATATTCTCACCAGGGCAAGCCAGCACCTCACCAGGTCCCCTGGAAACAGCAGCTGGCTCTTAGTCAGGAAGCCAGCTCAGCAAAGCCCTCAGAGCTTCCATTTTTGGACCCTGCAAAGTGCTTTTTTTCCTCCACAGATTTCCACTTACCCATCATGACATCTGGTAGATGCTGCTTCCAGCATCTCTGGAAGGTGACTCTCCCCAGCACATTGGGGTTCCGTGTTCCCAGTGAGCCATTTATGTGAGGAAAAACCAGCACAGGTGCAGACCCAGCTAAGACCATTTATTCCTCCACCTGGAAACACCACCTTAAGAAAAGTGGAGAGAGAGAGATGTGCAGAGTAACTATAACAAGGTTAAGAATTACTCTTCAGTTTTCCAGCACCTTCACCACTGCTGCTTTTGCTCAAAAACTGAGCTCATCTGGGAAACTGAAGACTTACCTAAATATCACATCCCCATAGCCTGACAGCACAGAGCTGAGTTGAAACACACTTCTGCTCACATTTGCATTTGGGCTGCCCTTCTGATCACAGCCATAACTTCTGGCTAGCCTGAGGAGAAGTGTTTGTTATGTCATCTTCAATTAAGGGATTTTAATTGGCAATTTACCCCCTGATTCCTGCTCTCAGGGTGCCCAGGCACACAGATTCAGCCGGCTGCACAGAAGTTGCAAAGACTGAGTTTCAGGGTAAACTGGAAGGCAGTGGTAGAGGACCATTGTCCCAGAAGGTGATTCCCATGAAGAAGGGTCATTCCAAAGGCAGAGGAAGATACAGGTATGTGGGAAGGCAACACATCCCGCTGTGACCAGCTGAAGGGAGAAGGATGTTGGTAGAGCAGTCCCAGCCACAGCTGACCAACAGCCATCTGAAATGGAGACCAGAGCAGAAATTCACATACACACTTTGTTATTCAGGTGCCCTTATCCTGTTGAAGGCTTTGGTCCACACAGCATTGCCGTTGGTGATGCTTTCTGCTCACTGACCTTGAGAACTTGAGTGACTTAAAGATGGTGTTGAAAGAAGTCACAGGGGTAGGGAGAGGGTATGGAGGAAGTAGCTGGAAGCTATGGTGGGTAGATGAGATCTTGGCCCTGGACACCAGAACCATACAAACCATATGTGAAAATAGCAATGGTTTATTACTGAAAGCTGGGGATCTTCTATTTCTGGGCTTACCCTTAGGTACCCAGGAGAAGGATGGTGTACAACCTGCAACATAAAGGATTGTCCCAGCTACACAGCCTAAGAGCTGGGAACTGCTCTGTCAACATAAGGTGCCCCTGCTTGACATGACAAACAATGAGGGGAATTTCAAGAACAAGTAATATAGATCCTGTCAGGAAAAGAGCTGGGTTTTTTTTTTCCCAGTAATTGGACAAAACATGTTTGTTCTACTATAAGACCTCATGGCACCAGTCAAAGCAGGTGAAACTGAGTTTAATGTTCTCATTAAGGCATTGAGATATTTTTATTCAGCCTGAGAAAAATGTCTTTTCTAATAGATTTTGAGAGTCTGGGGTGAAAAGTTCTGAGAATAAAGAGCCAGCTAAAAGGTTTCCCTTTCAAGTGCTGGTGTGCTCATGCCCCTCTCTGGGTCACTTGGCACTGGGGGCATGCAGGTGGGTAGCCAGCAGAGGAGGAAGCCCTGGACCACACAATTGTGAAGAATACTCAAAGCAGTGCAAACAGCAGCACAGATTTCTGGGTGGTGGCCACTGCGGATCCACAGCACTGTCACAGAGCCCATTTTAAGTTGTAACATGAAAATGCTTTGAATAGACAGGCTGCTTCTCCAGAAAAGATCAGCTTTGATCCTGTTGGGGAATCAAGCAGCTATTGCAAAGATGCAAATTTATGAAATTCCAACACCTGGTGTGTTCACACATAGGGAGTATATTAAGAAATCATAACATCTAAGAGCACTCCCAGCAGTGGGGAACCCAACCAAATTGTTACTGTGTGCTCCCTTCCCCAGAATCAGCAAGATCTGAAGATGTTGCTGAGCTTCCTGCCTCTCACCTCCCAGCACAGGCACTGAGAGACCATGACAGTTCAGAGAGCTGCTTTGCAGTGGGTCTCCCTAGACATCTTCCATACATGCCCCCTTGCCCCTTCTGAGGAATATTTAAACTCAAAAGCTGTGTTTTATTTGAATATCAAGGGGAAGGCTTCACTTTTCCAGCAGAGAGACCCCACAGTCCCTGAGTCTGGCAGCAGGGAAACAAAAAGCCTTTCTGCTCAGCTCTCCCCTTGGCCACTGTGTCCTTAGAGGTGGGACCTCCTGTCCTACTCTGCTCACAGCCAACATAGGTGCACTGGGATCCTACCCCAAGGCTGAAGGGAGCTGCCTGTTCCCTGCTCTTCCTTGTGGTCCCCAGGAACTGTATGATTTGGGGGTCTCCTTGGGCATTCTCCCCACCATAAAGGGGATCACCGCCTTCCTTAAGGAGGTGCCCACAAGAAGGAAGTGCCCACCACCTCACACACCGAGAGCCATGCAATGCAAGGGGTGCACAACAGGTTACCTTCTGCTAGGTCCCCCTGGAAGATCCCGGCACACAAAGTATGAGACCCTGAAGCTGGTAATGCCTGACCAGCTTCCCTAAAACACAGTTAGAAAATTAACTGGTAAACAAGTTGTGCAGGGACACTGCCACCAGTCAGAAAAGCAGAAAAAACCTTAGGAAACAGCAGGCGTGGAATGTCTGGATCCTGTTGTTCTCATGTTCTCCTCTCAATGGAAGAAACCCTCCAGAAGAAGGAAATGTAGCCTTTCTGTTGACTACTTTAATACAGATAGTATCAGCCCATGGTGGGGCTGGCTTGGCACCTCTTTCAGATAGAAAACAAATCTGGCCAAGGGGGTTAGGGATGTCCCCTCACATCTGAGCCTCCCAAAAGGGCCATGCAGTGCATGCATGCCCTATTGCAGGCACTCTGGAGCTGCCTGCCTCCCAACAGGCTTCTCTGAGCCTCCTCAAAAGCCAGACCTCTTTGGCAGGGGGGGTGTGGGGAGGTGGGGAGGGTAGGGAGTTGGGGAGGGCAGAGGGCAAAGGGCAAACACCATCTTTGTTCACTCTGTGGAAGGCAGTGAGTGGAGACAAACTGCTCTCCGGGATGGATGGATGGAAAGAGACTTACTTGGAGAGGTTACCCCGTGGAAGACCTTCTTGGACTTGTGCTGTAGGTCTGAAGGGCAGCTCTCTTGTCCCACGCAGCTTCCAGGCTGACCGAACAGCCCTTCTTCACTCTGACAGCCACCCTGGCCCTGATCCCAGCTGCCTTTTCTGGGGAAAAAACATCTGCCTACTGGCATGTGTTGACACCCATGCCTTCTAAACACACAGTGGGACTGATTAGCTTTTGCTCCACAGAAAGCAAAGTGGACTTGCTGTAACCTCCTGCTGCGTCCCCAGGAACAGATTTGGCCCATGTTTATGACTGAAGAGAACAAGCACGCTGGGAAACACTTGTTGCTGAACCCACACTGATATTATTTGCCCTTGAAGCAAGGTCAGCTTGTGTTGCCCCTGCACACAGCCAGGAAAGGCAAATCCATGGTGTTCAGCAAATCTCTGCGTATAACCGGCTCATTTCTTCTCAAGATTTCATTTCGGAGGGATTCAGCGGCATTGACAGAGGTGACACTGGTAATTTCACTGCTCATATTCAGGATGTAGCACATCATCCTCTGCCCTACAAGTGAGTTACCCTGTGAATTGCTCTGTGCTTTGAGTTGCAGAGTCTGAATTATTTTGGCTGCGGGACACGGGATGTTCACTAGAGCTCAGCTAGCTTTGCGATTGCATCAGGGCTCATCAGCAGCACAGGGAGCTTATGACTCCAACACTCGTTTCAAGCTACTGTGGCTGCAAATGACAAAAATCCTCAGAAAGCTTGATGTGGGTGCTAGAGCTCCTGACATAAGCTCTGAAGAAAACTGAGACCTCCTCCAACACAGCACAGCAGATGCATAGCATGTCACCGAATCCCCAGCAGGTTAAAGAAAAAAGGGAAAAAAAAAAAGAGGAAAAGGAGATGAAATGGTACCTCTTGTTTTCACTGACATGAGGAGTGACACTTGGTGAAAGAGGGGGTCCTGACTGAAGCAGGAGTCTGTCACACCACAGGGTCTCCCGATTCTCCTGCAGATGCATGTAGCCCTTGCACTCATCACAGCACAAGGACCCTGGGGACAAGCCCCAGCTGATTCATGCTCCAAGCCAGGTGGGACCTGTCCTCAAATACACAGCTCTTCACACGCTAAGTAGAGAGACCCAGCACAAGGTCAAGTAAGGTGAAGAGGGAGACACCGCTTGGTTGAAAGGTCCCAGGGATCTCTGGATACAACAAAAGCTCACCAAGGGTTTAGAATGTTTGCAAATCCTGTATAGCAAGCAGGGTCCTGGGGTAGAAAGGGACCCACTCTCACCACTTCTGCCCCGGTGCACAGATATTTGGAGCTAGCAGTGCTTTTTCTCACTGATGGATCCCCTGAATATCCTGCCTTGGGGAAACTTGAGCTCCCCCAGTTACCACCAGGCAGAAAACAGGAGAGCTGCAGGGCAGTGTCTTTTCAGGCACCCATCTGTCTGGTCCATGCCTGCCATGTGCTTCTTGCTGTGTCCTTATTGCTGCTAATCCTTTTCTAAATACATTGGCTTAGATGGGCTGGCGATCCTGTAACCTCTCCCTAAACGTATCTGTCCACCCCGCTCCCTCCTACCAGTTTGTCTGGGTTTGGTAGGACAGGTACAGCATTTCTCTGGTGCACTGGGAGTCTGCCCCGCAGCTCCTGTATCCCACAGTGCCCAGGCTGCCTCAGGGCGGGCCTGAGGGAGTTCTTCCCCATGTAGGTATGGGAGACTTCTCCACCCATTGTCTTAGTCTGCTTGGGTCAGCTCATGCCATGGAGGGCTCTGTCATAAGAAGCCCCTTTGGGTTCCCATTTATTTCTGCAGCAAGGCTTGAACTATGATTACTGTTAACTCCAGCCAACCAAGGATCTGGGTAATGGCAGGCTGAAGTACATGGTGCAGCCTCAGGAGGGGAGTAGTTTCAGCAAGCACATTACCCTGCATTAAGCTCTCGCTATCCCTGCAGCTTCATCCCAAGAGGACTGCTGGCAAACAGATTTCACAATTACAGGAGCAGAAGAGGGAGCTGAGGGCTCCTGAAACACAGGCTGGTGCTTCTGCTGTAATGAGCCTCACAGCCAGCACACCTCTCTTCCTTAGCCATTTACCCCATATAAATAGGAAATCTGGTCCTCCAGCACTGCAGAGGATGCTATGCCCCACCTCCATACTTGGGCATTGCCCTGTCACACCTAGACTGAGGGTCTGTCCATCACCAGTGTGATGGGGCCACAGCAGGAAACAGAGATGGCTGGTCTCATGCCACACACCAGCAAGGTCAGAGCCACTAAGCATCCCGGTGCTCATCACCTTCTTCACCAAGAAACACGACAGGCACAGAAAATCTCTCTCTGGTCCCTTTGGAAGGACAGGGTGTAAGAGCAGCAGAGACAAGGAGGCCCAGCAGGACAAGCTCAGGTGGACCAGCCCAGAGGCACTTCCAAAGAGTGCTCCACTTATGGCACAAGCTCAGTGGGAAGCAGAAGACAACACCAGATTTTCACCCAGTGGCTCTAAGGCATGAGCCTAGAAAACAGCTCTGGAGTGGGCCAGCCACCTGGGTTCACTCTCTGGGCAGCAATCAAGTTGGTGGTCTCTCTCCAAGCTGACACAGCCCACACCAGGGTGACACTGCTGGAGGTAACAGCTTTGACAGAACATGAGTTAACAATATAAGGCTGTCCCTTATGTTGTCAGGTTGGTGCCCCCTTCTTTTGCTGTATCCCTCACACCCTGGCCATGTCCCTCAGCAAGATCCCACAGACAAAAGGAGTGGGAAGACCTGAAGCTGAGCAGGCACAGGATCCCTGTTGGGGATCCCTGCTCTGTGCTGGTCTCCCAGGATCCCTGTCTCTTGACAGAGTCATGGCAGGAGCAGGTTCTGAGGGCTGCTCCCCAAACTCACCCCACTTCTTCAGGTGACCACTGCACAGCATGACACAGCTGCAAGGATTACCTAAAAATAGAAAAAGCACAATGTCTGCTGTGAGGCACTTCCTCTTCTCTCCCTTCCTCCTGTCTCCTGGACTGTCACCGCTGCCATCCTGTCCTACTTACTCACTCCAGCTCTTCCCTTTATTTTCTCAGTTCCCATGCCCCACGCCATGCCCAGGACTGGGCAGTCCCTTGTACAAATCCTGTCATCTCTCCGCTGCGCCCATGGCTTTCCATTGAGTTTCTCAAGGCTCCTGGGACCCTGCGACGCACAGTTACCTGAAGTGCATCCTTCCTGGGATTCAGGCAAGCAATAAGGGCCTCTTCCCACCCCTTCCTTGCAATTCCTCTGGGTCTGCAGTGCATAATAGCAGCGACTACAAACCTGGTTGGCTGACTGCTTTCTGCCCAGGGCTATTGCTCTCCAGGTGTTTCACTCCCATTGAATTTGGCTTCAGGGCTATTTTCCCCAACAATACCGGAGCTGTATTCATCAGGGCTTGTTTGCATTGTCACTTCCTATCCACAGCCCGTCTCTCCAGGTTCCTTTGTGTTTCACTTCACATTGGAGCTTGCATCTTCTCCCAGCTAGGATTTATCTGCAAATGTAATTAATGAGCTCCTAACTCCCCTCCTGTACATCGTTACTGCTCCCCCAGTTTGAATTTAGCGTCTCTTCTCAAAACACCTCTCCCCCTCACTACTCCTGACTATCAAGAGATATCAAAAGCCTGTTGAGATCTGTACACAGATGAGGAGCTTAACCCATAAAGCAAGACAGAGGAATTATTTATTTCCTGTTCTTCTAATTTTGCGCGACTTTCTTTATCGAAGATGTGCCTGCTCTTTGCCAGGCTGCTGACTGTGTCAGCCACACCTTGAGCATGGCTAAGACACAGCTCAGCACCCAGCACCACCAGCTTCAGTCTCCAGCATCTTTGCACCAGCCTGAGTCCAGTTTCCCATGGCATTCAACCCACCTTTCCTCCTGAGATTTGCCCTCAGCTCCATGGATTAGAGCCACTCGACTATGTTGGGGTGAGAGGGTCAGTGACTAAAACTGCCAGAGGCGTGCAGGCAGCAGAGAGTTAAAATCCTGCATTCCCAACAGGGCCCCTAGCACAGCACGTGATAAGCTAGGCTGGAGCCTGGAAGAGTTTGTACCAGGATTTTCGGAGCAGCTATTATTTCCAAAAATACGAAGTCATTCCTTTGAAGGAAAAGAAAAAAAAAAAGAAAAAAGAAAAAACAACACAAGAGCTCTAATCTCCTTGCTGCAGAGTTTCACCTTCTGCTTCCCAGTCCTTCTCCCAACACACCAGCAGGAAGCTGGCAGGAGGGGGAGCAGGGTGCTGGCCCCCTCCGCATGGATCTTCTGCAGCACCGGCAGTGGAGCAGAGGGAGAGGGCTGGCATCCCAGGAAGTGCTCCTGCACCAGGACCACGATGGCCACGGGAAGATGTGCTGCAACTCCTGTGCACTGAAGCACATGCGACTTGAGCTCCATGAGGACCACTGCCCAGCAATTCCCACACTTCAGCTGCTCCAGGCCAGCTTCAAGGAGCTGTGCAAAGAGGATCTGAGAGCCCTCCACACACAGGGCTGCACGCCGTGACACTCGCCCTCCCACACAGCTCCTCTCAGAGCTGTACAGCACAGCCTTTCGTTTTCTTAATATCTGGAGCTTGTAAGGGAGGGGTGAAGACTGATTCGGCATCCCCTGTGAGTACCCCTGTGCTGCAGCACCCCCAGACAACCACAGGGATGCCCCTCTCTGTCCTCCTCACGGCTCTCCTGGAGCTTGTCCCTGCATCCAGGCATCATTGCCCACAGCTAATCTGGCTGTGGAAGAGCCAAACTGTTGGATGGAGGCAAAACAGACAAAGGTGCCCCCAGCTTCAGTGGTGCTGGGGCAGCACCGAGCCCTTTCTCATAAGGACATCTAGTGGCACTATGACAGACAGCATGCTTAACCTTGGCCACTTCATCTCTTTCTTCTCCCATACCCTCCTCCTAAACCTCTCCCATTAGCTCTTGCTGCCCATCTGCGTTCTGCTTAGTTCAGGGCAGCTGCACAGCTGGGGTGGGTGGAAGTCAGGATCCCACCACTGATGACCCCCAAGAACAGACCCTTCAGACACGGCTGGTCACTGAGATGAGGACATCTCCAGGAGCGTATGCCCAGTGCTAGGTTGAGCTGCTGCAAAAGGGTGCTAAGTCACATCAGAGAGCTCAGGAGGCTCCTGTTCTCTTGCAGAGATGCATGTGTGCAAACCCCAGGTCCTTAGGGGAAAAAGCACATCTCAGGCAGCCAGAGAGCAGGGTGGGATGGTTGTGATGTAGGGTGTCCTGCTGGGACAGTGGCAGCACACACTAGGACAGTGCAGGAGACCTCATTGTGCAACAAGCCAGAATAGTCCAGCTCTCCTTTGCACCAGTTCCCGTGTGGCTGGAGGAAGAATGGAGAAGTGGGGAAGCCTTTGACCCCTGCACAAAGCAGAGAGCCACTAGAGACAAAAAAGGGTTTCATCAGCCACATCTCAGGTCCACTCTGCATTAGGCGTGCAGGCAGCTGGGACAAGAAAGATGACCACAGCAATGGTGCTACCTGTAATCCTAAGCATAGGCTTTCCTCTAGTTGAAGTTTTAGTTTCTCCTGAGCTTCTCAAGTGCTTAAAAATACTTCCAGGAAGTCTGACAAGTAGGACTGCAGAGGTACCCTACTCACACCACACCACAGAACTGCTGGACAAGCTGACAAAGGTCTAACACACCCGAGAGAGAACAATATACCTATAGGCATGGATATTTATGGCCAAGCAGGACCCATCTGCATCCAGCCCCACACACTTGGGTGAAATCCACCCAGCCGTGGAATGAGCAGCGCGGTGCCCCAGGCGTGCATCTGAGTCCACACAGCTATTTCCCTGAGAAATCCTCTTCAGATTGTAATGACCATGGATAGTTTGGACCTGAAGAGCATTTCCATTACAGAAAGGGCACATCATCTTCTGCCTTTATTCAAATGAAAGCAGTAATGAAATCACTGCTGCCTAATACAGACGCACTTGGTTGGATATGTACTTGCTTTTTGTTTTGTTTTTTTGCTTTTCCGTTTCATGGTCAACATTTATGCATAGCTGCCAGAAAAATTGCTTTAATTTTCCATTCTGTTTAAACACCCTTTGCTAAAAACAAAAAGTATTATCCACTGAAGAACTGTGAATTGACTCCATCCAATATCTTAGGAGCAGAGCTAACACCAAATGGCACTCACTTGCATTTTTAATGTGCAGATGAAGTCACAGAAATCACTAACTTAGAGGCAAGCTCATCAAATTTTTCTTGCTAAAGCGTATCCTGCATCTACTACTCTGACTCTCTCTCCTCTAGAGAACTTAGCTGTCACTTCTTTAATGATTACCATTGGCTAGTATCAACATTTTAAGGCTTACCATGAGTGATGTGGATGAATGAATTTCTAGACTTCATTTGGCTTTTCATTTACAGTGTCAGAATGAGGCTTATTTGCCGGTGGTTTGTTTGGTTTGGAGTTGGTTTATATATATATATGTTTTCCTCCTTTTCACTGGCTGCTAACACTCGGATCCTTACCAGTGCGTGTATGACTTTAATGATGTTATGGGCTACACACAGCCTCCTGGACCAATGCACTTCCCTCAAGTACAAACCCCCAAGGATATTGTGATGTCCTAGAAGCAACAGCAACCACCCTGAAAGAGACAGTTTTTACAGGTTTACAGGTTTCTTGGTTGCACCCCCCAGCACAGCCCTCTATGTAGCCAGTAGCTGTTCGGCACACAGTCAGGTTTTACATCTGTTACACCAAATCTCTGCTGCAGGTTCAGTAAATTATTCTGCACAAGAGCGTGATCCCTCCAGACAGCACTGCAGTAATATATTCTTTTAGCTAAAACATTTGGGTAACCCTTGCTCTGGAGGAAATTTGTTGTTGTCTTTGCCTTGGGAGTGGAACTCGCTGGAGTAAGAGCTATCTGAAACCCTCTTCCTACCAGAGACAGCTGAGGATTTTTGCTCCAAGCAGAGCCTGTGGAGCTGGTGGGTGGTGGTGGGTGAGTGAACAATTCAGCTGGGGAGCTTTCATTTCATTCAAAAAAAGAAAAAAGAATTTGTCTCAAGATTTCTGATTTCAATCAAAATATTCCAGGTTTTCCACTAAAACACACGCACCAAGAGACACCTGACTGATCAAACCTTCTTGCACCAGCAAGATCCATCTTCAGCCATAACTGGCTCCCACATGAGCAATACCACACTGCCTTCCTGCTGGCCTGGCAGGGGTTGCCAGCCAGGTTCCAGGGGTCTGGCTCCACCAGCGAGTTCAGAGGACAGAAGCCAGGGCACCTAATTTGCTCCTGTTTCCTCCTTGTATTTTCTCCCTGCTTTGAAATGCTCTGGTTTGAAGCATGGGAACAAGCTTCTGGGTCATGCTTCTGCCTTCAGCAGGACATGGGAGCAAACAGAGCAGCCCTGCTCTCCCTTGGGCCTGTGGCAGGGGAGAAATTAAGGAGCTCAGTAACAGAGCAGCTCCTCACTGTGCTCTACAGCGCTGGTTGTGGACCTGCAGATGGGAAATGAGGCATGGCCAAGAAGCTCAATGGGAGCATCACCCAGTGAGGGTGGAGGAACACAACCCTGAATCCTCCAAAACCCTTGCATGCTGTTGATGCCATCAGCCTTGAAGGTCCAAATACAACATAGATATCACCACCCAGACCCAAACATTTCCAATTGGTAACATGAGTAAATGGAAAGTCCCTAGGGATGAATTAATTATGTGGCCATTCTCTTGCACTTGTAAGATCTCATCTCAGTGTCCCAAAAGTTGTTCCTATTTCTGCTGACGTGTTCACCAATCAGACCATAACTGTGGTGTCACAAACACAGGCATTCTCAGCTTTAGAGCCAGCAAACTTCTGGAAATCTCCTGCTGAAGGAGGTTTTTCTCTTTTGGTGTGCTATTCAGTGATAAACAGCCATTAATCTGGGCTTTGCCATCTATTGGGAAGCCCTACACCCACTGTTCAACACCTCATGACATGTGCTAACCACTGACTGTCTTAGGGGACTTGTTTGCATGTACAACAGGGATAGTGCTGCAGGTATACCTTCAACATGATGCAACTACCCTTGGAAAATAAGTTTTCCTGCCTCAGTCTTGCTTACTGTGGGGTTCCCTATTGTCAAGGATCAGCAAGGGCCAGATGCTTCCTAAGGGTAACCCCAGCACAGGCAGTATCCTCACCAACAGGCATAGCCCCACAGCATCTGGATACAGCAGGTAAGACCAGCTACTGGCAACAGGGTTCAAAAGCAGTTTCAGACACACTCACAAATTAACTGGGTGTATGGTCCATCCACAAGTGCAGAAGCAAGCAGAGCTAGACAGGACTGAAGGCCAGGGTCCATCCAGGAGGCAGAGCCAGAAGAACTGCAGTAGAGCCACACCTACAACATACAGCTCAGGGAAGGAAAGAAGGCCCAGGACTGCTCTTAAATAGGACTCCTGAGCCATGGACAAGGTGTGGGTGAGGATCCAGGTGAGGCTGATCAGGGCTATTAAGGTCTATTGGTGCAGTCATGGCCCTGACACCTGCCAGGACCAATGGCTCTTTCTGGTTTTATGGCCAGTCCAATTGGATATCCTCTCAGATTAGATTTTTCTTAAGAGTTTTCTCCTAATGATGGACATCTGAGCTAATTTCAGTTTGAAGATGCACCTTTGGCAGCAGGGGACAATATTATGATGAGTTCAGTGATCAAGTCAGAGAAGTCAAGCAACCCTGATGCCAAAATTAACATTATCTAAAACCAAGGTGAGCTGGAGGACTGAAATAAAGAACATTGCAACAAAAATAGGGTGTATAAACTGCTCGCAGATACACATAATCTGGCAATTCAAGCTTCCAGACTGGAGGCACTGGAGAAACTCTGTATGATGGACACCTGACTCTGAAAGGAAACCTGACTCTGAAAGACACCCTCTGAATATCCCCAGGGAAAGAAGTCCCCATCCTCACACTCGGGGTGCAGCGCAGCCCAAGAGGGGAAGAACGTGTGCCCCAAGCTCAAGGCACACCCTCACCATGAGATCAGGCAATTGACCAGGTCTGAGCAAGCAAGGCAATGTGTGTAGACATGATGGAGGTCATTCCCCTCCACTTCCACATGGATGAATGCTGTTGAGCCTATAACTTGTGTTTAGATGAGAGCAAATCTCTTCAATTATCATTTAAAGATGGATTCAGCACATCCCTAGGTGAGCAGTTTCAGAAGTTAATTACCTTTCCTGTGAAACACTTGTGTCTTAATTCCAATTTGAATTTTTCTTACTTCAGCTCCACCTGTCAGCCACTGAGTCTGCTGGATTAAAGGACCCTCTGCTATCAGAAATCTCCTCCCTGAAAGTACTTAGAGACCATGATCAAGTCACCTCTCAACTTGTTCTCTGATGAACTAAATAGACTGAAGTCCTTAAGCCTATCATCACACAGCAGGTTTTTCAGACCTTTTCTCACTCTTGCAGCTCTTTTCTGAGCTCTCTCTAATTTTTTTTTTAATCCATGATAAAAGTGTGGATGCCAGAATTCGATACAATATTCAGTAATGCTCTCCCTATACAATATCACTTTTCCATCCTACCTAATAACCCCTCAAAATATATACCTGTCACATGCATCCATATTAAATATGAATCAGAATGGTGTCCTGCTTATCTGGCTTCCCAAGTGCCCTTCTCTGCCACTGATTTTGCTGAAACACTCCCAGATCTCCACATATGGATGATAGCCTTTGTTGCAAGAACTCCAGTGCTGTGTCTCACATTCCTAAAAGGCACATGACCTGTTCGTATCCCACCTAACAAAGTAGTCCACGACTTAACATTTTGTCAGCAGTAATTTTCTACCATTGTTACTGCTTCCCATTTGGATGTAGGTATAAATGGTGGATTGAAAACTCTCTTGCTGCACTGAGTTGGTTCTCAGTGTCAGTGCATCCCCTCCTCAGCCCCTGTGAGCTCATGGAACTGCGTAGAGATGGAACGTGAAAACACAGCCGACACCACTATGGGCTTGCCAACTTCTGGTGGGGATGCCCATTACTGGGAAATGGGGCAGTTGTTAATTTGTTTATCCCAGTACTGTGATTCACTCCTGGTTAAAGGACAAAGCCTGTGGTCCCAGCTTGAACTCATGCAACCTTGCACTGCAACCCTAAACACTGACAAAAAAACCAAACCAAACAAAAAAAAAACCCAAACAAAAAAACACCCACCACAAAAGGAAAACAAACAGTTTTCAAGACTTTTCCAGCTGCTTTTTTCTCTCTCTTCAGCTTCCCTCCCAGCAAGCTGCTATCTAGGACACACAACCAGTGCATGAAATCACTTCTTCCGCCTCCTTTCCAAGGCCACCGTTGCTGGTCCAGCCCAGTGCAGAGGAGGTGGCAGCTTTATGGAAGGTAATGAGCAGTGCTGCCTTTGGTCCTGTCACACCAGACACGTGTACGCTCTGGCTCCAGGTGTCTTGGGTAACTGGGAGCGAGAGGCAGCTGTGGCAGGTCCATCTGGACTGGAGCGCCTGAGGATGAGCTGGGCTGTGAGGATGCACAACTAAAGAATTAACAGGAATACGTCATTAGATGGATTCCCAACAGGGATGCCAGAAAGTATGCTCAGTCTGTGCATCTCAGTGACCCACTTCCAAACCTTCCTATTCCCTAAATGTAATCTCCTTCAATTTATAACCACTTTGCCTCTTCTCTGGCATTCAGAAGCCATTATCCCCATGTCTACCCCAAGACCTCGCAGCTGACTTTAGATGCCACTTCTTTTTATTGTAACAATAATAACCCGTGTATGTTGGCGGGTCAGCCAGCCAACCAGCTGTGCCTGCCTGCAGAAATGAGAGATTTAGCACAGCAGCCATTTCCCAAAATGCAGCAGGAAAACCAAAAGTGTTCTGGATCACTTGGATGACCAGGGTTATCCGAGACACCAGGTTCCTCAGTCCCTCATGTCTGTTCCCTGGTCTATCCTGTCAGCTGGTGGTAAAACCCTGGGAAATCCCATGGGACCAATGGTTATCCCACCAGAAGCATGTACAAAGCTGTAAAGATTTTAGTAGGAAACGTGGAGATTGGCACATGTGGCATGTGAGTGGGAATGCTAGGGTGTGGAAGGACCAGAGGGAATGGCATAAGAAGGAAACAGGAATGGCAGAGGCAATGACCGCCATATGAGTAGGGACCACAGCACAGTTCCATGCAATTCACTGGAAAAAAGGGCTGGCCTTAGACAAGAGCCAGATTAAAACAAGGGCCAAACAGAAGCCATCAAAGAAGCAAGAGCAGGAAAACAAAAAGGACTGGAGCCCTAAATTGGCCAGGTGGGGAGGCAAAAGGCAAGGAATAAGTCAACACTGATGTCCAGTACTTGCAGAGCTGGCACAGGGTGTGAGAAAACGAGATGAACATCACTGTGAGCACACAAGGGGTGCCAAAGACTCACCTAAATATCAGCACAGGTCCCATCCTCAGAAGAAGCCAGAAGGAAGGAAGGGGATTTCATTGCCAGCATCCCAACATCTCTTGTGCCACAGCGAGTGCCGTGGATAGATCGTGTGGATACACCTGTCCTGGAACTTGTGAATGTGTGGGCATAAAAGAATGCACACAAGAGAAACCAGTTTCACTTAAAAAACAACATCTTCATCTCCTACACGGAGTTATGCTGAGTGGAGCAGTTGCTATCATTCACAACATTAGTGGGGATTTGTTGGTATGATGTTGCAGCAGAGATACTTCAGATTCCAGATGTTTCTAATTTTCTGCCTATTTGTAGTAATAGTGATAGCAATAATTTTTTTTTTTTTTTTAAATTGAAATGTTTCCCGAATGTTTTGTGAATGTATTCTAGTTATCATTATGTACACTGAAGAAGCAGATATGTGCTGTCCTGGCTTATTCCTGTGGGGCACCCAGTCCTCTGGAAAATCATCTTCCCTGTATAAAAGAGTTTCCGATTGCAAAAATGGTGATGGTGCTGATGATTGTGATAACTGTTTCTCTGAGGAAAGAGAAATATGATATAGAAACAAGCTGAAGTACAGTCAGATCTGAGTGCATTGCAGTCATAATTTAAATTAAAAATAGAGACATATGTTGTCATTCTCCAGACACTCACAAATTGCAGCCATACCATGGAATAATCAATTATAAAATTCCATTGAATTACCATTAATTGATTATTTATTCTCTGGTTTCGGATTAGGACACAATTGTTTTACCAGATGCACCCATTCTTCTGGGGGTCTTTCTGGGCTTGTGATGATGTTACCCTTCAAGCAGCAGGAGCTGGACAAAGCCTCCCAAGCAGGCTCAGAAGGAATGGGGTTTATGGATATTCCCAAGATCAGGGCAGTACAAGGCACCGAAGGTAAGACCTCACCATTTCAAACCCTTTGTCTTCCCTACCCAAAGTCTTCTCCAAGTCCAACCCCAGCACACAACAGTCTGGGAGCTCTGCTGGCTCCACTGGTTTATCTGTAACCATTGAGCAGACCATTTTGACCAGAAGCCTTTACTTACAACAGCCCATGGCTTCAGCCCCCTTAATTACATCATCATCAGTCATTTTCTGAAAACGCAGCGCTTTACAGGTATGGCCCAATAAAAACTGATTCCTCCATTTCAGCCAGAGCAAAAATGTTCAGTAATGAAGACCAGCCTAAGAAAATGACTATTACTTATTTTATTTCATTTCTTACTTAAATGCAAGCATGATTTTAGAGAGTTTGTATTACAACAGCTTTGAAGCATCCATACTATTCTTCAGTGAGGGCACAAGACGTGTGAAATAACCCATACATAATGCTAGTTTTCTTAGTGGATGTGCCATTAACTACCATTAATCATAAGCCCCTTTCATTGTACAAGGTCAGAAGCCTGTTCTGTATTCAAAAAGTAAGTGTTGTACGTTTGGGTAGGATGAAATCTGTTCTTCACAGGTATGTGTTCAATTAAGGACAATAGAAATTCGCTGCTGCCCAGAGCTGCAGAAAGAGCCTCTCTGTACATCCTTTCAGGCATCGCCATGACAAAACCCCATGTGATCACACAACCAAAGTAATAAGAGGCTAAAAGTTACCACAGGGCAATTACACCGTTATGTAGCCACTTTCTCCAGGCGCTATGTACAACATAAAGGCAATCTGGCACAGAGGCAAGGGCTATTTCACTGATTTTTTCTTATCATTATCTCTGAGTCCAATGTGTCCCTCGCACATACTGTAGCATACAGCAGTATTTTCCATTACAGTTGTGCCATTAACCCACTGATAGACTGCTTGCCTCCGAAAACTCCTTCCCAAACCCCCCAAAAGCCCCAAAGTGGGCAGGCAGGCCAGATTTTTTCACTGTTGCTTGAGAGACCACCTTGGGTTTTCTACTGACAATTGCAGGAGCCAGAGAAATGTGAGGTTTGCACGAGGAGGTTTGCCATCCCCAGTATTTCATCTACTTTATCATCGAGGATTATAGGTCAGAAACTGGGCTCCAAATGTGTTACCTACTGCTTGGCATGCATTAGTCATCCTTTCCCTCTAGAAATCACCGTGAAAGGCACTCGATGAGAGGGCATGAATAGCAAATAGCAGGTGCTGGAAGGGAGCAGGTAGCGATCATGGGGCGGGGAGGCTGAAATGTGTTCATCCAAAGTATCAGGCAAACATATTCGCACACCAAAGAAATCAGGGTGTATTCACAAATCGAACAAAGGGGGGGAAATTTGGGATAAATTAGTTCCCTTGAGGACACATGATCAGAGTCGCCCTCAATCCACCTTTCCTCTCCTGCTTGCTGTGCTCAAGCACAAGGCTGGACTGCTGTGGGCCAGGAGCTGCCTGTCTGTCTGTCCCAGAGGGCTGGCTGACAATTTCTGCCTCCCCAGGTGGCATCCACCTCTGCAGAGATGCTCCTGTGTGGCCACTCACCACTCCCTATCTCAGGAGAAATATTTGCCCACGCTCATGCTCTCTTTCAAGGCACTCAACTCTTCACCAGCATGTCCGTGACCCCAAAACTTATCAGATAAAAATGCCACCTTGGATGCAGTGAGAGGGTGAAGCATCCTCTAGGTCGGAGCAGGAGCTCAGCCAGAGTCTGGGGGGTAGCCACTGCAGGAGGATGGGCACTTCTGCCCCTCCCTGGGCTCTGCAGAGCCGCTCTCTTGTCTGTGCTGATATGAGGGAGTGAAAATTGCTTCATTTGAACCCCAAAGCCCAGCAGAGCTGATACAAAGCCTCACTGCACACAGGGTGCTGCTCTTTGCAAGCACCCTCCAAGGCCCTGATGCCCACCTGCCAGTGCTGAACAAAACACCGAGAGCTCGTTATTCGGCTCAGAGCATCACTAAAACTTCTCCATGCTCTTGCACAGAGGCTGAATCGCAAATGAGAGGAATAAATGAACACAGGCCCCCAGTGAGTGCTCTCACGTCAGCCAGGAGGGAAGGGAGCAGGGCGAGGGGTGGAAGAGCCAGCACCATCTGCTGCTCCAATGAGCCAGCAGCCCCTGCAATGGGATACCAGGGAGGAACCAGCCCAGATAAACCAGCTTGGCCCCATGCTGCTGCCCATGGGGCTCTGCCCAGTGGGTGCAAAGGGGTGGATGGTGCTCCTGGAGCGGTCGGAAAAATCCCAATAATGTCCTTGCAGGAGTCCCCAGGTGTCTGAGCTGGGAGCCCCCATCCTTTTGCACCTGGCCACCCAAAATGCAGTATCCCATACCGCTGGACCCTTCTGCCAAACATGGGTGTGAGCAGCCAGGCTCAGCTCAAGGCAATCAAACCCCTGACCTGGCTTTCCTGCATTGGGCCAGTAGCTCCAGCCAGGGCCCTGGGAAGTGTAGGGTCTGATGGTGAGGCATGGCTACTGGGTCCAGTCAAAGAGGTGTTAACGAGGTCCATGCTGTAGTTTTTTATCATTTCAGAGATGCAGAAGGCAGAGGGATCACTGTATTCCTCCCACCTGCCTGCAGGGCACGGGCCAGGCAGCTTAACCAAAGCACTTTGGATCCAGCCCGTGTCATACATGTCAGCTAGCACTGGGTTTTTTGCAGATGCAGTACAGGCCTAATTTACAACCCTTACATCTGTGGGTACCTGACATTTCTTGAAATGGCTCTTTCCAATAGCTAATTCTGCAGTTCATGAAAATTTGTTTGCCCTTCCTAATCTTCCTCGCTGGCACGGCCTTTTGTGTGGGTCTGCCTTGGCTGCAATCAGAGGACTTCCCTCTACGTCTGATCCTGACAACCTTCACATTTGTCAGGGCCCTGGTACCTGCCTTTATAATCTTGCCAAGGAGTCCTCCAGTGGTCTGTGCATACGGATGAGCCTCCTTTGACTCGGAAGAGAGGGCCACAGCTGTGTTCATTTCCACAACATAGCACGGCGACCTAAATCAACCCTGAATGAGGACTTACCCTTTCAAGGCATCCCGCCATCGAGCACCCGGCAATGAATCCCAGCCAGCCTGACAAGACAGCTTTTCAAAACCAGTGTCTGTCGGTCATCTCGATTGCAGGAGGCAAAAGCACAGGTCACCTCTCTGTGAGCGCATCGCACTGAGAGTATCTGTCTTCAACATGTCCTATCTCTTTAGCCAATTATCATAATTTTCTTCCCTCTACCTTCTGCTTCTTTTTAAAACAATTTGTCTCACCAGGTTTCCTTTCATGCCCTGCTACTGTAAGCAGAGGTTCAGAGGCCAAGGGCTCTGGAAAGATGTGGCTTCTCAGGCAGAGCAGGATTAGCAATTGCTCCATCACCCCTTGCCTAGCTGCTTGCAACCACTTTTCTTGCCACCTCAAGCACTATTGGCATAAGAGCAGAGATAAATCAGTGGTGCAGGGGTGGCATGGGAGCCATCAGCCATCACACTGGTGTCCCCATCTGTGACTACTCTGGTGCCTTGTCCATCCAGACATCTCCATCTCCTGTGACAGAGTGCTGCAACAGAATACGTACATGCATAAATAAATCACCGGGGCCCTGATCGGAGGGTTTAATCCCAGAAAAGTTATCAAATATTTATTTTAAAGCAGAGAAATAAATAGGCAAAAACACTGCTGGAAGACATTCTGCCCTTACATCAGTCCCTTTGCTGGGCACTGCTCAGCTGATGGGGAGGCAGACTCAGCCAGTGTGGCCCTGGTGGCATTGGTGATCCAGCAGGACAACAGCCAGGAGCCAACAGGAGAAAGGAGAAATCCTCCTGCCTCCTGACAGCCTGTCAGACAGCCTCTGCCCCGTGCTCAACTCATCCCATATTATTGCTCCCGCCTTGAGTCCTCCAGGCTTTGCTGGAGGTTGCCCAGGTCTGACAGCCCCATCATCATTAGGATCAGTCTATTACTCACACGATATTTTAATCGAAATCCACTCTTTTTGAATGTATTCCTGCTGGAGAACTGCCCCTCCCACCCCCTGCCCCGTCTGGAAGAGTGGAAATCCATCCCTCATGGTAGTGGTACCTGGGGAGACCCATCCCTTACCCTCCCAGAAAAGCTCCGCTGTACCTCCACTGTGCTGAGGTCTCCCATTTAACTTGGTAAGCGGATAGCTTCTGCTTCCTGACTCTTGGGGGTCTGTGTGAAGCTGGTGGCGGCACCTGTGATGTGATCTGAGCCAGTGTACACTATTCAGTCACACTTCAGCCTGTCGGGAAAATAAACCTGAGAGCGGACACAGAATCAAAGCCTCTCTGCCCAGCTTGCAGCACCCATGGTTATTCAGGAGATCAATCAGGGCTATGAAATGCTGTCTCTCCCAAATCAATGAACTCAACTAAAAGGTACCTATTCATTATTTGAGCTCCAGCTCGGCCTCATTGCACTGGCAGAACAAAAACCTGTCTGATAATCCTAACTACAAGACAGCAGCTGGGGAAAAGCATTGTCCAGCCCGCACAGAGTGTTACGATGGGAGTCATCAGCCACACCACGGCTCCGGAGGCACGAGTGCTCCTCAATCACAGCCTCATGCTGCTGGGGACAATATTTCACACCAAAATACCGGCACCTTTTCCTTTTAGTGCCTCTGCAAATTGCATTAAATACGGACACGTTGTATTTGTTTCATTTTAAGCATGAGGAATTGTGACACATAATGCAACAAACAGCCAGGAGCTTGGGAGGAAAACTCCTTTATTGCCTGTGTGGGAGTAAATAAACTAACACCATTCTCACTACCTTTTAAAATTTACTAAAAAGGAAGTTGGAGGGGGGGGGTAATATTTTGTTTTTGCAAAGTTGGTACGGACTTAACAGTAACATCTCTCCTATGGGTGGATTCACTTGTATCCCTTCTCCAGGAAAAAGATATATCTTTTCCAGATTCAGCTGAATCACTACTTATGTCAGCTCTTGTGAATTTTTGGGGAGGCATTTGCTGCTTTTTTTTTCAAACCTTGTGTCCTGGTGATAAAGTGAAAGTGTAAAAGTCTCATCTTTTTTTTTTTTTCCTATATTTTATTTGTAATTATATTTCTCACTGTCACAGTTGCAAAAAAAAAATAATAGTGCAGCCAGGACATCCTGACAATGTTCTGCAGACGCCTTGATTTGAAATTTTCTGCCTCAGTTTCTCCTGAAAGCTCTCCAAGTGATGGTATTGGTTGAACAGAGCATCTCATGGGTCAGAGGGGGAAGAACCAGGACTCGCTGGTCCCTTATGGGGAGACCTCTGTGCAGCACCCTTTGAAATCCTCTCCTTGTTCACACCCACAATATCTTGTCCTCTTATGAAGATATTGCTGATCTCCTGCCCTGGACAAATCCCCCACATCTGCACACTCAACATCACCAGAAAAAAAAACCCAAAACAAACCCCAAATAGCTTCCTAAATTATTTGCAATTGTCGACATCCCAGTTGGCTCACTCTATACCACCTGGAAAATTGGCTATAGAATAGAATAGAATCATTTCAGCTGGAAGAGACCCTTGGGATCATCGAGTTCAACCATCACAGTCCAACCAATCTATGACACAGGACGTGCCCTAGTAGGAAGGCTGGATGTAGCTATCCCCCTTGGGTGGGAATGTTTAGCACCCAGGCTGTGCCTGGCTGCTTGGCCTCAACGCCAGAAAACTGACTTGGCCTCTTTCATTTAATAGGACAAATTCAGAAAACAGAGACCCAAGGTCTGCATCTGTCATCAACGTGAAAATCAGAAATTTTATTTCCTCTAAACCCAACTGGGTGGACATGGGCCCATGGCAGAAGCTGACCTGGATGATGTGGTTCCTTGCATGGACCACCGAGCGTCGATGCCTCTCTCCAGCTCTTGCCAGGGTGAATAAATATATATGACTTGTCAACACACCCTTGAAGGGACTAACAGGAAGGGGACCAGCACTGCTGCCAGAGCATCTCCACCTTGTTCAAGTCTCTAGACCCTGTGTCACCCTTATGCAGTGGCAGCTGAAGACTCCTCAGCACAGGAAGGACATGGACCTGTTGGAGCGGGGCCAAAGGAGGCCACAAAGGTGCAGGGAGAGCAACCTGGTCTCGTTGAAGATGTCCCTACCCAGTGCAGGGGTTGGGACTGGATGATCTTTAAGGTCCTTTCCTGTTCAAACCATTCTACAATTCTATGCCACAACCTGCCCATACACCTCGGACACTGAGGATGCAGGTGAGGAAATGACCTCACACCGGTTCAGAGGTGAGCATCAGCGAAGTCATGCACGCATACAGCTGGATAAAACAATATTGCCTGGGATCCCTAGGCTTTTATGGATGCAGCAGAGGTGTGGACCCCTCACAAGATGCTCACCAGGGTTACAGACGCAGTGCCACGAAGCTACTTAGACCACACTGGGAGTAATGTCCTGTTTTTGTCAATTTATGCAAAGGGAGATATTTTTGTGTCAGAGAGAGCACAGTGTAAAGTCATTTAGACAATAAAGGAGTGACAGGATTTCCACAGGAGAAGAGATTAACCAAAGTGGGATTATTTTGTTCTGAGAGAAGATGATTAAGAGGTGGCATGATTGAAGTATTTAAACTGGCTCAGGGTTATTATCAAATTAAGCTGTACTGGAGATTGCTGGGCAGCCATCACTCAAGGGCAGAGCCGAGGGCTTTGCAGCAGCCTTTCCCATAGCAGAGGGCATGGGTTTGTCTGATCCAGTAGGACAAGAGTAGATGGAGACTGTGTGGAAGGGTTTGGGTGGTCTAGAGAGCTGCCTATTGCTTACAGATAACCTTAACATTTGCACCATCCCCATTTCAGGATCCAACTTAAACATATTTATTATCCCCTGTGCTTTTAGATGGATGGACTCATCATCCACCACAGCCCTGTCTTTCACTCCTACAAATTACTGTGAACTCATGTACTTCTGTCACTTCTTCTCTCCAGGCTGACAGGGCCAGGCACCATCTCCTGGTGCAAGCAGACACTTGCCAAGCAAGGAGATGTTCTGAGGTCTCACACCTTCTCTGTATTCTGGGCACAGCCCTGGTTTGTGCTTCATTGCATGGTGTTTCTGCTGGTCTCCAGCTCTGTCTCTCACTGCCTTTCTGTCTCACTCCTTCTCCTTTGCCACTTTGGATCCTCTGCCATGCCCACTGTGCCAAAACCATGCCAGTCCTCTATAACCTTCAGGCCAGACTGAGTGGCTCTGTTGGATTAGCAAGCTCTAATTGCGTTGCAGAGGGTTAATTTAGGGCCTTCTTGTCATCTCTGTCTAAAATTTTTGTTCCAGATCACAATCAGATTTAGTCTCTTTCCAAGGCTTCAGCACCCATAATTGCAAAATGGCCTCTTCAGACCCTGATGAGCTGCAAATTCCTCTATGGTTTGACCTTGTTCCATATGCTCTGGTTAAGAACCTCTCTCATAAGCATCATTTTCATGTCAAGTGCAGCACTCCTCAGATTTCTTCAACAGGACTTCAAAATTATTCTCCTCTTCCTGAGTTAACCAGAGTGCTAAACCATTCAAGCCCCACTACCGTCACTGTGGAGGCTAGTTTTTAGCTTCTTTTAGCCAGCACCTATTTTTTAGCTTCTCCAACCATTTATCACATTTGTGGGGAATTTCAGCTCTGACTTCTGAGGGGGCTTCAAACTGCTCCTTCTTCCCATCTTCCAAGTCCCTCTTTACTTCTGGACGTGTTTGGGAGGTTCTACAGAGGTAATTTTGCATTTATGCTGGACTTATTTGCAAAAACAGATCTACTGTTCTCACCAGACTTCCTCTGTATCTCTGCTCCTTTCTGTTCCTCCATCACTCAGGGCAGGAGATGCTGCTATAGCAAACTGCAAAGAAGCTGCCTCCTACCTGGACCATGCTGCATGTCACCAAAGTAACCATTGGCTGCTCTCGTTGAGGGATGAAGGTGGGGAACACAAGAGATGCAATGCTGTCAGTGTTTCCCTGAAGCAGATCTCAGTCCCATTTTTGGTAAGGAAAATGAATGCAAGCCTGGCCCACAAACCACATTGAGCCATAGCCAGCTGGCTCCGCGCCCAGCACTGGAGTCCTCAGCACAGGAAGGAATGGACCTTTTGGATCAAGTCTAGCGGAAGGCCATGAAGGTGATCAGAGGGCTGGAGCACCTCTCCTATGAAGACAGGCAGAGAGAGTTGGTGGTGCTCCATGGAGACCTCAGAGCCCCTTCCAGTCACTAAAGGAGCTCCAGGAAAGCTAGGGGAGCATTTCTTGATCAGGAAGGGGAACCACAGGGCAGGGGGAAACGGTTTTAAACTGAAAGACGAGAGATTTAGATGAGATAGGAGCAAGAAACTCTTTGCTGTGAGGGTGGTGAAACACTGTCCCAGGATGCCCAGAGAAGCTGTGGATCCCCTGCCCCTGGAACTGTTCAGTGCTAAGTTGGATGAGGCTTTGAGCCACCTGGTCTAGGAGGAAGTGTCCCTTGCCCAGGGCAGGGGGTTGGATTGAGATGAACTTTAAGGTCACTTCCAACTCAAACCATTCTACAATTCCATGATTTTTGCCTCTTGATGTAGTAGCACCTAGTAGCACCTAGCACCTTCTACATCTGAAGAATATACCCCCCAGAGTCGATTTTGTCTCCCCATTCATTCACAGACTGTCTATGCCACCAGTCTGCAGGTGACAGCCACATAGCCAGCCGTCAGCAACGTCGTACCAGCTTCATCTGCGGGCTCAGGCTGCAGCGTGTTTGTCTCGTCTTTCCACACAAACACCGCCCCAGCCTGAGATCACAGGTTCCCAAAACACCTTTGGGCTTTGTCTGGGGATGGGAGCAGCCTCAAAAAGAAGAAAAGAGTTTTCTTCTTGATCGACAGTAGGGTTTTCTTCATGAGAGCATGAACAAAGGGTATAAACGCAAACAGACTCGCCGCCTCGCAGAGGAGCATTCTCCAGGCTGCCTTCTGCTGCATGCCAAGAGATCAGGCCTGGTTCCTGGGAGGATGAGTAAACAGCTCATCAGAACTCATCAACATCTGCACAGTCTATCTGGGAGACACAGTGTGAATGCTTAAAAAGGGCATCGTAGCACAAAAGCTGGTTCTGCCCCGTTGGGCTGGTAACAAAAGCAATTAGCTGGTGGAGGTGGGAACCGGGACTTTGGGCTCTGCTTATACAGCTGATTAGGGGATCATCTGTCAGTCTTGGCCTCTCCTCAGAGCAATCCCCCAGCCACGGCTACAAGCCAGAGCAGAGAGCAGCTCTGAAGAGCCATAACTTGGCATCCGTCTGCAAGACTGGAGAGTTCACACTGGCTCTCTGGCTTCATGTGAGGGACTGGCCAGTGCATTCACATGCTTGGAGCTGCCAAGAAGGAGCTACTAAGGGTGGGGTGGCTTTTTTCACTTCTTTCCACAAAATTGTCTTCTTTCCTGGCAGGACACTCATTGCAGTTTTTTTCAGTCTCACCTTTACCATTGTCCTTCAGGAACTCCACCTTCCTGGAGATAACATCCCCAGGACCCCTTCTTGCAGAGCAAGGTAGGAAAAAACTTGCCTGGTTCATACAACTATTACTGTCTGATGAGAGCACATCACAGCCAACTTGTTGCTTTTCCCCATGACAGTCTCCTTCTTGCCCCTTCTCACCAGGATCCAACCAGAGAGACACCACATCCCAAAGTGCTTTTAGTGTGTCTCTGCCCTTTCCCTGTGTCAGGCAGAAGCTTCTGTCAGGGCATCTGCTCCTAATGGATATGCATTGAAGGGCATCCTTAGAGAACCCACTAATAATTCTGCATTAGTGTCCTCCTGTCACTGCTCTGTCTGCTGTCTGCTGTTGATAAGCTTGGATGCTGATGCATGCCAGCATGATGTCTGAGTCACCCAGGTCTGGCTTCATCAAGGACGAGGGACTAGCAAGGAGAGGAGGCACAAACCAGGGTGGGAAGGACCTGCTGCAGGACATCTGGCACAGAACAGGACCAGTGGATACTTTGGGAGGCTGTGGGGATGCAGGTGGAGAGACAGACACTTGTGCTGCTGGTGCAGGGCCAGCATACCATGGCTCTGCAGGCAGGAGGGAGAGTAAAACTCTTTGCTCCTTGGGTTATCAGGCCGGTATCATTTCTTCTACCATCATCATGGTGTTTCTTGGGAGCTGGATTAATAGTGAGCTCTTTGAATTTGACAGTCTGTGGTTTAGGAAAACACAGAGCCTTGTTCTAGAGCAGTGGGGAGATCTCAACACCAAGGTCTATCAGCAAGGAGAGATCCTCTACAAACTTCTGAACACCACTGCCTGCTGAATCTATGCTGGTACCTCCAGCCACAAGCATAAGGTTCGGCTGGCGCTATGGGAAAGCAGCCTCTTTATCCAGATAAAATAGAGACTGAACTAAAACACAGAGAAGAAATGGAGAGAGAGTGAAAAAGAAAGAAGCTCTTTGAGATGAGCACAGGGATGTTTTGGCCAACGAAAACCCAAGAAAGAAATGGGGTAAAGAAACCACTAGAGAGGTCACTGCATCACGAGAGGTCAGGAAAGGCATAATCCATACAAGAAGGACCCGTTTTTTTTCCAGGAGATGGACAAGAGGACAGTCCCGGCCCTGGGGTGAATTCAGAGCTTCCTGCTGAGAGGGAGAGACTCTGGCAGAGGCATTGGCACAACCATCAATGTGCTTGTGCACGGGGGGACCCAGGCTGCACAGGGAGACCCGGAAAAGGAGGGGTACCAAGCAGCAGGGAGCACAGGAATAATATGAGAATAAGCTCTCATCAGACCAAGGGTTACCATAGCAAGGAACAGAAGGAAGGGGTTCAGGGTCTATGGGGGTGAGGGCTGGTGAGGAGGAGCCCTAGGGGGAGAACCACAGTTCACTCAAGCCCTCCCAAAGGAGGAAAGAGGAGGAAGAGCTGCCCTTGGAACCACAGACCTTTCTTCTGCCCCTGCCCCCACTTGACATTTGGAGTGTGAATGTCTCTGTGTTTGGTGCTTGCAGAGATCATTTCTCCTGGAAGGAGAAGGAGGTGCCGACAGCAGCAGCCGCAGGGACACAGCTTTCCTCTAATGAACTAGAAAATAGTTTCCCTTTAATACTGATTATCCTGGAAGCCAGCTGAAGTGAATGTGATTTACATAAAGATGAACACGCTCAGTACGGTCTTCCTTGGCAGCATTGGGTGGCTTAGCAGCGGCAGCAGCACAGGCTGGGCCTCAGCTGGGATGCTCTGCAGCATCCCAGGGCTGGCAGCCCTTGCCAGGTGCCTCTGCTTCCCAACAGGCAAGGCAAGAGCTGTGCCCTGCTCCAGCAGCTTTGTCTGTCTCTGCAAGGGCTTGCAGCCCACCAGGAGAGATTGCTGCTGCAACCCCCCAGACCACCTCTCCCACCTCAGCCTGGCTTCTGGTTGTGATGAGCTACTGGGTGTGACTGCCACCCATCTGCCATCCCCAGCAGGACCCTCTGACTGCAGCAGGCAAATCTGTGGCCATGCAAGAAACCAGGCTGGGAAGACGATCTGGCTGGGAAATAAAGCAAAAAAACCCGTGACCCAACTCCCTGCATGAACACTGGTGCCAGCACAGAGAATCAAGCAGGAACAAGAGGTTCAATAGCTGCCTGGCTTATACCAGAAACTGAGACTCCATTTCAAGTCACTTGCTGGGGACCAAGATTTGAAAAGGACAGAGTTCCTCAGGTTCCTCTCAGCCTTTCCCATGTTATATTCATGGCCAGACTTTCATCCTGGTCTTAGATCTTCCACATCTGCTACCTGTTTGTGCTGGAAATCACCTGCCTTGGATGACAGGCGCTTGGGAGAGGTGGCTCAGCTTTCTCTCTGCCAGCCCTTCCTCAGGCTTTGCTGCACAAGGATGTGTGGTCAATGTGTGCAGCCTCTGTGCCACCCCACCACTTTAGACTCTACTCTCCCAGGCTGCTTGCCCAGTGAGTGCCTGCGCAGCGCTGCCCTTACTCATTCCTGAGCTCCTTCTGCACCTTCTGCACCTGAGGACATTTTCTTCAGGCGCAATGAGTACGGAGTTTTACACCCTGCTAAATGCAGGCCAGCAATCCTCCACTGTGCATGTGAGCGCTTGCCTGCGGGTGGGGGTAGAGGGGGGAGATGGCCACAGGCTCACAGAACTTGGGTGGGTGGCACATGAAAGAGAGGCCCTATCTGCAGAGTTTTTGCCTGCTCACGTTCGTGTCTGTATGTCCCGGTACAGACATTCTACTTGCCTGCATCACCAGCACATTTGTGGCTGTTGTGCTACTTATCATGGTACTGCTGTGCACAGAGCATATGCCCCTGTGCCAAAACACATGGACATACCATGCCTGCACCATATGTGACAAATTAGAGGGGGGAGGGATGTCTACATGAGCCCTTCAGACAAGGAGGCATTCAAGTTGGCTGCCTGTTAAGTACAGCATGTGCCCACACTTGGCCGTGAGCATGCAGCACATGCCAGGGCAAGCCACCAGCCCGGAGCAGCGGGTGCCACCTCCGCCACACCGGGTGATGCTGCGGGGAGAGTCAGCATTCCCCACTGCTGTGCTGTATGCCTCGGTCAGCAGTTCTGACTTCCCCTCAGATAGATTATGTTGTCGACTAATAAGCACATAAAATATTCAGGAGCTTACCGCACTGCCAGAGGCACTGCGGAGATGAGTGTGCCAGGAGATGGATGGGCTGTGGGCTTGGGAAGCTTGCTCGGCACTGAGAGCGTGGAGGGGGGTGGGTTGGGTGCACGTGGCCAGGCTCAGCTTTTGGGAAGTGGATTTAATTCTCCAGCCAGAAGCCTAGTCCTACACAGGGAGGTATTTCTGCCTCATCTCACTGGAGGGAGGCCAATTAGCAAGGACCTGCTTCTGGAGAGGACTAAGCAGGGAGCAGAGCCGTCTGCAGTCCCATCCCTGCTCCCCAGTCCTTAGTTGATCTTAAATGCACACATAGCCCTAGTGCAGGGATGGGAAGACTGGCCACCGGCGGGCAACCACCCCTGGGAGGGTGGGTCCTCAGTCTCCAAAAAGCTCCATGCTGGATGCCAGCACCACAGTGCTGACCACAGCCTGACGAAGTCCAGGCTTGGGGCCCTCACATCACCTGGGGACTCAGAGGCACCACGTATGGTCTCCAGGAACTTTTTCTTCTGCCAAGACCACATATGTATTGAGGGGCTAGGGGTGCTACAGGAGCAGATAATGTGACAGCCAAGGCACGGTGCTGGTTGTAGCAAGAAGTGGAAATGGGTCCAGAGAGAGGAGCACAGCACTAGGAGTCATATTCTCTGCACCCGCATTCTGGACATCACTGCCCAGCTCAGGCAGGAGGAGAAGCTCCTGGGGATGCTACGGCTGGTCACACCCATGTTGTTTCTCCATAGGACCCTTCAGGGCTGCATCCCATCTTACTGTCTGTAGGTCACCTATTACAAGCCCCATCAACTCTCCTGTCATCTTGGACCAGCAGCAGCTAGCACAGGTTTCAGCACGGCTGGAGTTCCTGCTGTGAGCCCCTCACAGCAGATAAGTGACGGGATGGAAGGAGGGAAATTAAAAATTAGTCCCCTGCCTGTCTGCCTCCTGCAATGGAGAGTTAAATGGACAGCTATTTTCCTGCTTTCGTTACTCGTCCTTGAAGGATTTGGTTTGGGGTAGTTTGATCTCTTCTTGGTCACAGGAGGAACAACACCTTAGTCTTCATATTGCAAAATGTCCACAGGGGACATGCTGGACACAGACATTCCTCAGCATAGAGGGTGGTGGAGATGTGTAGATGATGTTCTCCTGGCATTTCAACCCTTGTGTCCATGTGCATTACTAGTCCCTGTAATTGATGTTTAGTTAGTGCCTCCTGCCCAGTGCCAGGATCCCAAAGGAGAGCTGCAGAAAGTTCTTGGCACTTGCCATGCTCTGCCTGCAGCTCCCAATTCACCCTTGAACTAGTCTAACTGCTGCTTCACACCATCACAGTCATGTGTGAGACACTTAAAGGGGGGAGGTTTGTGGGGTCAAGTGCTTTTTGCATGATAGAGACTGCCCAACCCTTTTCTTCTCCCTTCCCTGATGCCAGAAGCTACAAGGGACACTCATCTCCACCATCCAGGTCCTTTATGCTTGCTTTCTGCCTTGCAAGTGCGTTGGCATAAATGATAGCAGATGCAGCCAAGGAATGAAGTCCATCAGGATCGGCTTTTAGCTGTACATCACTACACACATGGCTTTGTGTCTCTTCCACAGCTCTTTCTTCAAGGGATGGATGCTCTGCAAAACCATCCCACCTCCCTTTTGGGTTGAGGTGAGCCATCGGGCATTGCCCCTGGCCAGAGAGGGACTCTCTGTGTGGCTTTAGAGCTCTTTGGGCTGCCCTTTGCTGCAGTCAGTCTGTGAGGACCGAGGCTGGTCAAGGACAAAGCAATGATGCTGCTGCTGCCTGCACACAGCTGTGACCAGAGGACAACAGGCAGGCAAGGTTGGTGTGTGCCACCTGCCTGCTGGGACTAGGTTTGTCAGCGCAGGTTGTGTCCTGCTTTGAGCAACACAGGACTAGTTTATCCTCTATTGCACTTTTTGAAGACTCTAGAGTCTGAATTTGTGAAAATGGCTAGCATCAAATCTGGGGTGCAGGTTTCAAGGTCTCCATGTTTTTGAGCTCACCAGGTGAAGGGATGAGGAGGAACGAGACCTGGACACTCAACCCAAGCTGCCAATGGGGTTATTTCATACCATGAATGGTGCTTTCAATATAAATTAGAAAGATTCCTGAGGAGTTCTCTCTGTCTCTCTCTCCCCCTCCCTCAATGGCTGCCATACTGGGAATCTTTTGCCCCAGTGCCAGTCCTGAGCCCTTCCCTTCCTCCTGAAGCTGCAGTGCCCGCAGTGTCCTACACTGGCTGTCCCTGCTGGGGGCGCAAGGCTTCCTGCCGAGGGAATGGCCTGGGAACAGTCCTGGTATATTTTACATTGGTATCGGGATCAATACTGGTTCTTTAGTGTTATTAATGTTAATTATTTAGTCTTATTCTGTTAAATCTGTCTGTATTTCAAACTTCAGATCTCCTTGTTTTTTTCCTATTCTCCATCCCAGGTGGGGAGGGGTCATTGGGTGAGAGAATAGTTGTCTAAAGGACAATAAATTGTTGTTTGGTTGGCATTTGTGTAAAGGCAGAAGCCTCAGCCAACAGTTACATCTTCTACAGGCTGAAGGGGAGGCACTCTGGATGCCTACGAAGGCCACATGGCAGCCAACAGCAAGCACAGCTTCACAGCTGGCATCTCCCCTCTTGGAAGAAAGGGGATTTGCAATCACCCATCAAAGGGTGAGCAGCCTGACTCACTGAAGACCCACAGAGCTCCCCAGTGTGGAGGCAGCAAGTGGGTACCAGCAGCAGCGGGCACCGCAGGGTGTGCGGAGACCAAATCCCATGGGCATCCCGTGGGATTGGGGGCAGCCAAGGGGATGTGGCAGCTTGTTCTTGGCACCAGGAACACACAAGCACCTTGCACCTGGAAAAGTACAGGACACGGGGCACAGGGACTTAGCAAAACATACCACCCAGCTGTGGCACTGCAGGGGGATTTTGTTTTGTAAAAGGATTTTATTCATAAAACCACAGCAGCAGCAAACCAATCCTTGTCCTGAGGGCCCTGCGACGTGTGTATAAAATAAATTAGAACAAGGTTTGCATGCAGAGGTTATAAACTGACATAATACTGGTTAGGAACTGGGAGGGAGAGAAAGAGCTAGAGGGAGAAAGAAAAAGGCAGAGGAAGAGGGAGGGGAGAGCCCTTTCATAATTCACAGTTCCTGAAATAAAAATAAGGCTGGAATCATGTTTTGGGTAGAAGGGAAAGTGCGTAGGAAGTGTACACTTGCCAATCTGCCAAAAAAAGTTGCTTTTTATTTTCTTAAGAAGGCAATTATGTATTTTTGTCATCCCCTTCCTACTTTGAAGCAGTTGAACCTGCTTTGCTCAAACTTTCCAGAACAATTTGCCCTCAGGCTACTGCCAGAACTGCAACACTTACACCCTAAAGATGAAAGTGGGACTGTGCCACGGCACTGGCTCCACATACGCAGAGCAGAGGCACCTGCAAACCGATCATGTCTGCGCCTCTGTCACGTGGGGCTGGGACCCACCAGCTCCTCTCACCCCTCCAACTGGGTTTTGCAAAAGAAGGGGAATTCTGATGCTTCAGTTTGTCTTGACTCTGGTCAGAAGCTCATCACAAAGAAAGCTAAAGGGATGCTAAAATGTCTGTGAGTCCAGAGGAGTATTTCCCACTCCTTCTTCTCCTGGAAGGTCCCACCTTAGGAGATAAGGGACCGATGGAGGACAAAGCCCAGCTGAACTCAGGTCCAAGCAGGTGCTCAGCAGACCCTGGATGGGGAACATACACGGGCTTCTCAGGGTCCAATGCTGAACTCATCATTTATGGAGGGGAATTTGAGGCTGCTCAGTCTCTTTCAACCCTATCTCAGTACCTACCCCTCTCCACCCAAGGCCCTGACTGTCTCCCAGGCTCCCTAGCTCTTTAGAAAACATTGCACCCTTTGGATGTTTGCTGAATGGCTTTGGGTTTTGTTGACTGTTCCACTTGCTGGATGGCATGGTGTTGAACCGCCTGGGTTGTACCTGAGCTACATGATAACTCGCAGACCTGCCTGGAAGGGCAGAGTCTCAGCAAGATTCCCTCACTCTTGGACTCCTGGGCCTCCAACTCTGCCGTGTCACTCACACTCACTCCTGCTTGAGGTGTCTTCTGTTTCAAAGCAGCCATCTGCTCTCTTGCCTGAAAAAGAAAAAGGTACTTGAGGCAGTAGATTGCTGAGATCTAAGGGTGCCATTTCACAGCTGCCCTTCAGCAGAAAATGAAATGGTGTTTTGGTGATTTTTTTTCAGCTTGAGCGTTTTTTGACTTTTTGGGGGTGTTGTTTTAACAAGTGCAAGAAGGATAAAGCTGCACAGAAGAGGAAGAGCATCAGCTTGGTCCTACATGGTGTGAGCTGACCAAGTAACAGCATCCTAAGCCCCCCCCCCAGATACATATGCATCTTACCATGCTGACAGCAGTCTCTGCCACTGCTCCTTGCCCCACCTTGTCTGCAATATCAAATGCTGCCTATAACTTACTAATAATGAGGATGTGTACCTTGGAAAACAAGCTATAGCCTGTGGGTGGGATGGGATCAATTTTCTAACTCAATGTAAACACTGCAGTAACTTTGATATTCATGATATTCATATCCACAAGGCAGTAGCTGGGCATTAAGGTCATGAGATAGTAGCATTACAAACAGCACATTACAAAGATGCATGGGCTTGAAACCCCCGAATGCAGATAGGAGTGACCCAGCTGTGCCCACCCGCATCCCTTGCTGGTGCGATAACTCTGTCTTCCTCCTCCTTGTCCCGTGCGTAGCCTTAACACTGCTTTGTATTTATAAATATGACAAATATGGCTGTGTCTGTGTTGGCATGCAGAGAAGAGGTGCTGGGTGTGGGAAAGGCAGCGGTGAGGGATGATGGCAGAGGAAAAAGCAAGGGCTTTTTGCCCTTTTCCCCGTTCAGCAGGACTTTGTGTCATGAAAGTATCCGCCTGTCCCTCTTTTTTCCCTCCAGACGAACGGGCAAAGGGATGCCTTGATAATTAAGAACTGCACCAATTAGAGCTGTGCTACAAATTTGATGTGACTTGCAGAATGCATACAGTCCCTTATTTTCTGTCCCATATTCTCTTCTGCAGAAGATGGGGGTTTTTTTTCTGATGTGCCTATTCTTAGAAAAAAATTAAGGTTGCAGAAGGAGCAAAACTGATGAGGAGAAGGGTGTGATCACGAGCATTATGATGAGGAGAAGGCAGTAGCAAATGAACTTAGTGTTTTCAGTTAATTGAGTGACTGTCGAAATTCCTAAATCCTGATTACAGATTGTTTGGTTGACTTGACATGTCCAAGTCCCCGAGCTTTTAATTCAAATATAAAGCTTGATTGGCAAATTAATAAAAGGCTATGAATGAAATTAATGAAAGATTAAAGACCAACAGTTGATGCTGATATAAAAATTACCCCTCAAAAACAGGCTATACAGCAGTAAGAACAAGTTACCACTATGTTAATATTAAATCTGATATATCATTTATTCATCGATTAGATATACTGATCCACAGTGAAGTTCTAAAACCTTATGCACATTTGTTGAATTTTTGCAGGCACTGTTAATCATCTTTATTTTCTATTCCATAATTTCTAAAATTACTATTAAGCTAGTTTTCATTAATAAATCGTGTAGTTGAGCACTTGAGTTGGTAATTTTGCTAAGCGGAATGAGATCTAAAGAGCTATTAGGACCATGGAATGAGTAATTGATTAACTAAAATGACTTGGTCAATGCGCTCTGAATCCTCTAACTAGCACATTGTTTCAATGTCAGCCTCCACATCTCATATTGGCTGGGAAAATTGATAAAAGGGACAATCTGAGGAGAGTTTTCATCCGGGTTTTGCTAACAAAGCCCTAAGCTGAGCAGCCCGTGGAGTTTTGCATTTAGGCTTTGCGAATTCGTGTCTCCAGTGTATAGATGCAGGTTCAGAGCCTGTGACAGAAAAGAAAAGAAAAAAAAAGAAAAAGAAAAGAAAAAAGAAAAGAAAAGAAAAAAAAAAAGAAGGAACTTATTACTTGGTACGCTGGGATGGAGGAAAAGGGCTGAGGCAGGCAGCCTATTTGCAGAGATTTAGTGTGTCACTTTAATTGGGCCGGACGAGGTGTCAGCCGTGCATTTGAAGGGTACAGTAAAAACACAGAGCAATCTGATGGAAAAGAAAGGCCTTGGTACTCCCCTCTCCCCGGACGTGACCTGCGTAGGATTGGTTGCCAGATCTAGGCTTTTCCTCACTTTAATGCCAATATTATTTCATCCAGCCAAATAAACTGTAGATCAGCAATGGTTCTCAATGGAGAATACCCCACTACTTTAAAAAGAATTTATTTTTTTTTAGTAATTACATTCAGCTTTATCATTACCTGTTGTCTTCTCTGCAGCATTTTTGTTAATATCCTGGAATTTTTTATGTACTGTGCTATTTATTGCAATGCTTCTCTCTGTGTCTTGTTTTTGGCAGCTGATAACTAAATTCTTTTGTTTCTGATCACTTATTCTTGTTTTATAGTGCAATAAAAAATAAAAACACTCCAGTAAAACTGAGTAAATAGAGTATATGCAACCGCATGTGCATGGCTTTCCTCGCCAAATGAATGTGTGCACACATCCCTGCACCCCCAGCTCATGCTGCTCTTCCTCCAGATTTCAGTGCTGCAAAGAGTCCTCCTGCAGTGGGGGATTAAAACCAGCAGCTACACACTAGCCCTTGAACCTCAGATCCATCTTGGCTGACAATGATTGCCTAAATCCACTCTGGCTGGCTGAGCCCTTCAAAGGTTACCCCACAAAAAAACCAAACCAAAACCCCAAAAGCAACTTGTTCTGGTCATGCATCTCCTCTCCTCCACCCTTTGACTCCCCATGTGCATGGTGTAAGAAACACAATGAGTTCCTGGGTTCTGTCCTTGACATGCTATCCAGTTGCTTCCCAGCCCCGAAGTCATCTGGTCCCCAGCCTCAAGACAAGACCAAGCTCTGAACCCAAGAACACAGAGCACTCTCACACTCCAATTTTTTAGGGAGGGACAGAAAACGATGGATGGAGATGACGGAGATGGGAATGGAGATGGAGACCTGAAAGCCATCCCACCTGCTACATCTGCTCAAGCAAGCCATGGCTCCAAGGTCTCCCTCTTTTGTCAGGACCTGCCCTTTTAAACTCATAGAGGAAGAGCAGAAACCTGTTGTGCAGATGTCACAATCATCTCCCCACAGCTTACAGCTGCAAATCACATTTCAGCAGAAGATGATTTTCACCTTCCTTGTAACTAATGAAAAACCCTTTGATTCAACGTGTTGACATTAAAGCTCAGGCTGAATATCTCTCCCCTGGAATACAAATGGAAATGGGGACCCATGCTTTTCCAGACAGAGACAAATTGAAAGGACTGGTTCATTTCTTCTGTGGATGTAACCTGTATTGGTTTCCTTAATAATAAACTAGCAGAGAGAGTGCAGTTTCTTTGACCAAAATCGTATGTCCCTATTTAGGTCAGATCTGTCCCAGGCACTGTCTTGTCAACAGAAGTGATGAAATCTCAGCCTACTGAGATGGCAGAGACTTGGCTGGTGCAGCCAACTCTTCAAGACTTTACCAGGATAGCTGGGCAGGCACAGAGCAGCAGATTTAATCCTGCCAACCATCTCCCTTCCCTTGCTCTTGCATACACCCCTTGCAAAGGACCCTGCAGACCCTACCAAGATGCCATCCAAACTCTATTTTCAACATCTTATCTGGTGATGGACCTTCTCTCAGTACGATCTTTTTATCATCTGCTGGAGACAGGAGGATGAGAGGAAGTCAGGCACCCTCTAACCATGTGAAGAAGTGAATGATTAAATTAGTCTGCACCCTTCCAACTCACATGCACACCAGGGGAAGTGGTAGGAGTGCATGGCCCTGAAGACAGTCCCAAAAATGGTCCCACAGGTGCTTCACTGCTTCTATGCTGTGGCAATAACCTGCAACATGGGATATGTTGGTGACATTGATGAAGCCGGTGGTGTATGGGCAGCCTTCTCATGTTCCTCCCCTCCTCCAAGCACCATGTGTGATGTGGAAGGGAATATGATGGTCTCTGCACTTCTCCCAACAGCCTACATAATCTCACCTTCCTCTCTACACTGTCTCCCTGCTCTGTTGCCCATGCACTCACTGATCTCCCACCTGTGCCCCCCTGAATGGCTGCAGTCTGATTCTGAAGTTCCCAAATTCAAACAGCACACCAGTGTCTCTCTAGAGGATCTCATTTTATCCTACCCTCATCCAGCCTCAAGTTTCCACAGACTCACTGAGTATCTCTCTGGCTTTCTCCCAGTGTCCTGCACTACCCCAGAAATGAAGACCTGTATGTATGGGGACAGTACATGGGAACAAGCTTTGCTACTCTCCTGGGGTCTTGTTCCAGAGGTGTCTCCTGTAGAAGCCTTCTTGAGATGCTTCTGGTCCAGCTATGCATGATGGCTGCAGAGATGTTGAAGCTGGAAGCTAGTCCCTCAGAAGCAAATAGGAGATCCATTGTGGAGCTCTGTGGCATGTACATGTACAGGGAGGCAATATGTCCCTATCTTTTCTGAGCACTGTAAATATTAAGTGTAGATTTGAGCATAAATCTTATGAGGAACGATTGAGGGAGCTGGGACTATTTAGTTTGAGGAAGAGGAGGATGAGGGGAGACCTCATCCCTCTCTACAACTGCTTGAAAGGGCATTGTAGAGGGTTGGTGCTGGTCTCTTCTCATGGGCAATTAGTGATAGAACAAGAGGGAATGGCTGCAAGCTGCAGCAGGGTAGGGATAGGCTGGACATGAGGAAAAAATTTTTCCCAGAGAGAGTGGTCAGTCAGTGGAATCAGCTGCCCAGGGAGGTGGTGGAGTCCCCATCCCTGACTGTGTTTCAGAGTAGATTGGATGTGGTGTTGGGGGATCTGGTGTAGGGGAGAACTTGTAGAGTAGGGCTGATGGTTGGACTTGATGATCTTGATAGTCTCTTCCAACCTGAATGATTCTATGATTTGTCTGAATCCTTTTGTCTTCGGGTGAGGCACATGGTTATCTGGCAAGTGCCCGACTGCTTTCTCCTTACCTTGTGCAAACAACTCTCCCAATCACAAAGGAGCAAAGAAACCTTGCATTTTTGGAAAGGTACTTGGGAGCAGCTGAAGTGAATCACTGCCAAGCATAAAGACATTTAAAATGGCTCTAGATACCTGCTAGATTAGTAAGATGAATCACAGTCGTCATGACCTCTACATGTCTGGCAAGTTGTTCTCTTGTTACCTAGTGATCAATCTGTTTTTCATGAACCCAAAATAACAATGTTTAGGAATACTTTTTTTTACATTCTTGAGCTCTGTGTGAGTCACTAGTGTTGAAGCAAAAGGAGGATGAATCCTCTATATAGACATGCACGTGGCTTGGGACCAGGGACTTCTGAGCAAGGAACAGTTCAGCCTCTGGGTCAAGACCAGTGTTACCTGGACATCCCTTCCTTTACTGGGGTGACCGACTTGACACAAGGTAAATGTTGTGGACCTGAAGTCCCCACTGCCCACCCCATGTTGTAAGCACCTCTTCATCCCCATTTTATCTCCTGAGCTCCCTCCTGTCATCTCACTTGCCTCCCTAAGAAGAGTCTGGCTGGGATCCCATGGTAAACTCAGTGGCTGCTGCCAGCCTTCTGCCAAGCTTTCCTCTCGAATCTGAAATGAGAGCAGGTTGAAGACTTGACATTTTTCAGCAACTAAGCCAAAATATAGGGGAAATGATATTTTTACCTTTTTCTCTGTGCCCTTTTGTTTCCTCATGTCTCTTTGCCTCTATCTTCGTTTTTCTCACCAAAAAAAACAAAAAACAAACAAAGAAAAAAACTCAAAATCAAAATCAAGCATCACAATAACTGCCCTTTCAATATGTGCTTGTCCAAAATGGCTCTGAGCAACAGGGCTAACAGGGTCAAAGACTTGCCCTCAGAGACTCTTTAAAAGGAGCAAGTTGCAGTGATATTTTTAATGTTGAAAGCTGTGTTTTTCTCCCTTTTTTTCATAGGCATATCACAGGCATTTACTGACAGTTCAGATCTTCCCCGGATGTTTGTTTGCAGTGGATGTATGCCAGCTGTAACTTAGATACAGTTAAATATTTCATGTAAAACCAGGATTGCTTCCCTTCTGTGACCACCCCAAACAGCCACGGGCAGGGTGACTTATAGATGAGATTCCACTCTCCAACTGCTGGTACGAGCGCTGGCAGGAGCCCCTTGGGCAGCACAGAGGCAGGAGCTCACATTTCTGGGAAGGCTTACATCCTTTTTATATATTTTATTTATTTATTTATTTATTATTTTTAACTTTTTCACTGCAAGAACCAAAAATAATCTAAAGCAACCAGAAAGCTGAGTTTCTCTGCTGAAAGAAGCACTTGGCAGCAGCAGATGTACAGGAGAAGGGGGAGCAACCAGGGAAACCAACAGTGTTGATTTTTTTCTGATCTCCAAATCCAGCTCGTGGCTTCAGTGCTCCCATCCACAGCGCCCATGGGAGATCCCCCCAACAGCAGCCAATGTTGGGCAGAGCAAAGCAAGAGCTGCAGATGAACTGTCCAGAACTACACCCCATGCTCATGTATCTGCATCTAAATCAGTGGCTGGATCTTCGATGGTCCTTTGACCTCCAGCCACTGTCCCTGAAGGGCTCAGCCCAGCAGTCCAGAGCCCAAACAAGCCTACCTGGGGACCACAACCACTGCCCTGGTGTACCCCACACATGCAGGCAGTGCACAGCATTCTGGCTGTGTCCTGTACTGCACAGCCACATGGGACAACCCCAAAGCCCCTCCAGATCACTTGTGCATCCTCACTTTCCTCTACTAAGGGGACTTCGCTTGCTTGACCCTCATTTTTTATCACCCTAAGACCTTCTTCCTCCATCCCCACCATGGAGAGGGCCAGGTCCTGACTTACCACTGTTCCTGGCCTTGGGGCTGAGCTGTGCCTTTCTTCCCTGTGGGAGGACAGGGAGGTGATTTCCCTGGGACACCTTCCTGCAAGCACAATGTAGGCTTGCCAGGGATGTGGCACCAAACACAGCATCAAATGCCAGGCAAGTGGAGCCCTGTGTCAGCAGAGCTCACGTCAGGATGGGCAGCCATGGAGAGGACCAGAAATGCTCCTTATTAATACAGAAATTTATGCTGCCTATAAAATACATTCACAGTGACATATTTAGTAACCCAATTAATACTCTGCAACAGACATTTTAGTGTAACTAATTCTAGTCTGTATGCTCCCTTTATAGTGATATAAATGGCTTTATGTTGTGCTATTGATCTCTGTGGCCGCAGGATTTTGCAGCACACTCCTCCATTCATGCCAGCCATCCTGCGAAGGTCCCCAGGCTTTCAGTTCCCCAGCAAGTCATTTTCTCTTGGGATGCATGGTGGGGAAGGGGTTTCCCAGTAAAAAGAGCAGTATCCTGCCCTGTGGGGACGTTCCGGGATGCAGGTTTGGCAGATGGGAAGGGATGGGTGGCTCCAGCCCCACGTGCCCTCCAGCCAGCTCCAGCCAACAGCTTCTCATTTGGTGCCACACAATGATGGGGACATAATTTTGTCTGGGAACCATCACCCAGGCAGGGCCCTCCCACATGTCTGCAGTGATGGAGGCTATGGTGCTTGCTTGCAGCTCTGTGGCAAGGTTGCCACGGAAACCAATAGAGTTGATTTTTTTTCTGGTGTCCAAATTCAGCTAGTGGCTTCAGTGCTCGCATCCTCCGTGCTCGCAGGAGATTCCCCCAACAGCAGCCAATGTTGGGCAGTTACTCCCCCAGCTCAGGCTACATCCCAACCTCTGCCCCCAGCAGAGCCCACCCTGGCCCTGAGTGTGACTGCAGCCAACCTACTCGCATGTGCTCACAGCTTTCCAAGGCTTCCCAGCCATCCCCACAGGACACGTTGGCAGGCCGTCACATCATACCTCCATTCCCTGCCCTCAAAAACACCACCTGGGCAAGCATCATCTCCAACAGCCTGAAAAGCTCCATGTCCTCAACACAGCATCAGGTGCTCAGGAGGGTCAGCAGAGGAGGTCGAATGTCTGTGAGCATTTTCTGGAAGAGGTGCTGGTAGAAGGGTCTGGAGAAGAGCCATCATAGCTCACTGTAGGGATGACATGGGAAGGGCAGATGTGATGCATGGTGTTTTGTGGAGGGAGGGGAGGGTGGGTGTGGTGCTGGTTTATGGTTGGGAGGTGTCAGGGCCCAGCAGTGTGTGGGAAGGGGACATGCATGTCAGCAAGGTGTCTTCAGGCAGAGAGGCTACTCTGCCTCCTTACTTTCCTGCATCCAAAGGCTGCACTTTCATTATTCATACCCCTTCAGGGGAACTATCTCATAATAATAAAAATGTCAGAAGGCATACACAAATACATACATACACTAAAGGAGGAGTTGCCACAATGCACAGAGCAACGTGATTTATGGGCTCCTGGGCTGACATCTTCATTTCCCCCATGGTGTGGCAGTTGTTCCCTGCTCCAGACATGGCAGGTTGGGTGCAGGGAGGTCAAGGGAGGTTGCCCTCAGCCTTGAGGCTCCTGGGTAACTGGTACATGGGTACTGTGGCTCCCTGCATTCATGATCTAAAGGCCCTGCTTGTCTGCAGGCTCTGCTGGACCCCAATAATTTTAGTGTTCCTTTCTCCATCACCCTTTGCTCCTGTCCCAAGCCTGAGTTGAGTATCCTGAACTGCCCAGGCTGCAGCAAAGCTCTGCCCTGCAACAGATGCATGGAAGTGTCCCCATCAGCAATGGAAGCTCAGAATCAGCCCAGCTTTGGAACCACCAAAGCTCACTTCAGCCCTCTTCCTCTGCATGAGCATGTGGTCCAAGTCATCCTGTCCTGACACAGAGAAGGAGAGTGAGAAAAGGCCAGTGTTTTCTCCCTGCCCTCAGCTTTGCTCCTAGCTGCAAGGGGTTGGAGCTGTGACTCTGAAGCATGGAATTGTGACTCTGAAAACTGCTGGTTGATGGTCAGTCCTGCAAGCTGGGTACAAGCTGATTTGTTGAAAAGCAAGAAGGACTGGCCAGAATGCACACTGGCCACCACACCTTGCAGAAGGAAATCATGCCCACCACTCCCAGGGATGGTGACATGATGAAGACACCAAGCACACATATGCACATGGATGTCTGCCATGATGATGTCATGATGAGTGCTTGCTGCTCTCACAGTTGGCTGCTCAGGGGGCCTGGCAAGTAACACAGAAGGTCTAAGGACCAGGCAGCAGGGAAGAGTTGGGATTAATCCCTAGCCCAGGCATCACTGTGTGTATCTGCATGGATGTGTGGGGTGCCTGGCAAAGCCCATATGGATGTATGTGGCTCTTCTGTGTATGTGGGCATGTGTGAGCACATGCATGTTATGCTGTATGTACATATTGGTGCCATCATATGGCCAAACACACATGTGTGTGTACATACATGTGCCAGGGCAGGGACACGGCTCCTCTGAGAAAATAGCAGAGTATCTCCCTGTTGCAGGCTGTCTCTTTCCTGGTGAGTAATAATCTCTTCACCCAGAGTTGGGCACATGTAGAGTTAATGCTGAGTGCACATTTATGATAAAACAGTTGATTTATTAGAACTGTCACCCACTAATCACTGGGGGAATTGGAGCACTTGTGCTTCCCACAGAGGCAATACCATGCTCCTAATGCAGATTTGTGATGAACACCACACCAAGAATACCCTGGGATGTACAGGGGCAGGCGTGAGCTGCAAAGAAACAGCACTCACCTGCACATCTGGCCAGCTGCAGCTACGCATGCACCCCTGGGAAGAAGGAGGTTCCCATGGGGAAAGGAATAGAAAAGCAAGGATCTCTCATAAGCAGAAGCCATGAGTTTCCTAGGACAGGGCAGAAGCTGTTTGCTTCCTAGGACAAGGCAGAAGCAAAGTTGTTTGGGATAAGGATCTTGAGAGCTCAAAGGTTGAGTTTCCGTGTGGATTTGGCTGCAAATCTGGTTATCCCCATCAGGGAGAGATAAGTCTTTCGCTGCTCCCACGGTGATGGAGACACCTGGGCACTTGGGAAGACATCACAGAGTCCTTCATCCCAAGGAGGCACTGGCTGCACTCCTTGGAAAAAGAAACACACTCCCTCCAATGTGTCCCCATGCCCCCCATCCCCGCGTGGATTGAACCAAGGAGGGACATCACCACCCCTGTATCCAGCTCTTCCTGGTCTGCAGGAGATCTCCTCACTTCTCATGCCACGAGGCGCCTCACTGGATTCAGCCCCACCAATGCTCTCCTGTTCACAGGCTGGCAGCCCTGGGTTGAGTCACAGAGAGAGGGTCCCCTGTTCAGAGCAAGACCTATATAAACAACACCAGGCATTTTCTTGCAGTCTCCCACATCCTGGTGGGACTCACAATGACCACGAAGGATCCACCACTCTCTGTGTAGCGATGTGCAGCCGTTCATCAGATGAACTTCCACACCCAGCAGCCCCGGGGGTAAAGGAACCATTACATGGCATTGATGATGGGATTTAGCCTCCATGCAATGCTGTGGGCAGAACTGGATCCCATGGGTATTTTCATTTTCAATTCCAGCATCGATTTTCACCTACAAGCCATCAGTTCTCATTACCAGCAGAACCCAGCTTTTGCCAGTGTAGGAGTGGAGGGAAGCTGCTAGACTTCTACCTAAGGCTGATTGCTTGTACTTGAGGGCATATTATGTCAAAAATCAGAGGAAAAAAATTTTGCCAAGCAAACCCTCAAGTACCTCTGAGGTCCTTCCTTCTAAATCAATATTGACAATGCCTCCTGCTCTACACCTGGGATGGCAAGAGATAAAATCAGCAGAGGGTCTGATTTTCCTCTAATATTGCTTTGGATGTCATCTCCAAACAAATATTTCCAAATTTGACATTTCTGGGAGTTCTTCAGTTGTGTCATGACAAAAACTCCTGCCAGGAAGGGGGTTTGGTATTTCCTTTGCCAGGCTGACACTTATTTCTTGAGAAATATTTCAGAACGTTCAAAAGTATAAGGTTTTGTTTCATCATTGTCTTCAACTTGGCTGAAGACAATAGTCTTTTTGCTGGAAAGTGTTCTTGTACCAGGTTGACCATGCATCTACCCTCTTTCCAGGCAAAACATATGGGCTGGCACTTTCTATCGAGAAATTGCATTTGCTTGGTCTGAGCAGCCTTTGCCAGACTTTGGCAGCTCATTTCAGGGGATACCATGAAGAAGCTTCTTGGGTAGCTGCATCAGTCTCCCATTCCCAGCTCCATATATGTGTAGAGACCAGGCCAAATAAGAACTCTTGATCAAATATGTTTTGTTACACAGCTGCTGGTGCAATTCTGGTGGTTCTGTTGTGGTAGAGTTTTTTCCTCACTGCATTTTGAAGTGAGAAGATGTCCTCTGATGTGCTCAGGCTGCAGGTATTGAGGTGCATAGCTTTATTCAAGAAGAAGTGCTTGCATGGAGACTTCAAACCACATCTTCCAGATGCCACTGGAAGGACGCCAGGCCAAAGTCTGCTCCCAGCTGATTTTTTACTCCCGGCAAGTCTTTACTTTCAGCAATGCAAACAGCATAAAGACCTCAGAAAATGTCAGAAGGGGTATAATCTTGAATTTGATGGACTGTTTACAATTATTCAGTCTTTGAGTGAGAGTGCAGAGCCACATGGTCTTGGGAATAAACTTTGTAAGATCTTGTCTAGACTACAAGAGGATTAATGGCAGGGGGAGATTTTCTTTGTCTTAGTGATTTTTGGACAACTTCAGTCAATTGCAGTAAGCCTGGATAATTGCTGCTTGTGGCTCTTCCCCAGATCCTATTAACAGCAGCAATTTTAGCAATTTCTATAAACAAACCAGGTGAAGATGACTGGTTCTGCTGCTTATGATGTAGCCGTGGAGCACCAGCAGGTGTTGGGGGACCTCACATCTGCAAACAGGAGGTGGGTCCATCAACACCCCCCCTGCATGCTGGTGGAGGCTTCTTCCCTCTCCCAACGTACAGGGATACTGCAAAAAGCTCTTTGTGGCAAACTCATGCCCACTAAAATGTACCTGATTCTTTTGCTGCTTGTGAGTACAGGGCTTGGGATAAAACATCCTCCCGACACAGCTTTTCACGCTGGCTTTTTGTTCCAAACATCATTCTTGCAGGTTTCTAGGTACAGAAAGGCAAGTATTAATGACTAACAGAAGTTTTAATAAATCCTGATGAGGTGTTTTTGATGGATAGATCACTTGAGGTTGTTTATTATTGTGTCTTGTAATTTACATAGCATGTTTTATTACTGTGTTTACAGTAATGTATAAAATGCCTTCAACACACTTCACCATAGACTAAATATTCAGAGGCTCACTGGGAGGTGAATTCAAACGTTTCACCCCTAATTTTTGGAAATACAAGGTCTTCTGTCCATCTGCTTCGCTGGACATCTCAGCATTGAGCCTCAGTGTGCCATTCCATGAGCACAGGTCTTGTGAGGAGCAGCTGGGGGTGTTCAGCCTGGAGAAGAGAAGGCTGAGGGGAGACCTTCTCACTCGCTACAAATCCCTGAAAGGAGGGTGTAAGGAGGTGGGTGCCAATCTCTTCTCCCAAGCAACAAGTGATAGGACAAGAGGAAATGGCCTCAAGTTGCACCAGGGCAGGTTTAGGATGGATATTAGGAAAAATTTCTTCCCAGAAAGGGTTGTCAAGCCTTGGAAGAGGCTGCACAGGGAAATGGTGGAGTCATCATCCCTGGAGGTATTGAAAAGCTGGGCAGACATGGTGAGAGTCATGGGTCAGTGGTGGGCTTGGCAATGCTGGATTAACAGTTGGACTCAATGACCTTGAAGATCTTTTCCAACCTAAACGAACCTATGGTGCTGCTCTGTGTGGCCCCATAGGCGATGCTGTGCCCTCACTGAGGGGCTGCCATCACTCCTGTTTTTCAGTGGGGCAAGTGGAACATCATGGAAGTGCAGACCCATGCCCACTGAGCAAGAAAGTGGCTTTTCTTCTTTTTAGGGTGGACACCCTAGTCTATGTTGGTTGTGCTGTGGTCAGAGCCCCTCAGGGCCAAAGGCAAGAGAAGGGGAGGCTGGGTCAGCCCTGGGTGCTGAGTATCCTGACAGCTTTTACAGTGAGGTGAGACGTAGCCTTTCCTTTTTAGTGTGACTAATGTCAGCATTTGGCAAAAATAGCTGCAGCGCCATTCTGGCTCCCCAGCCCGATGTCTGGAGGCTGCTACGCATGTTGTACTCAGATTGTATCTTGCAGAGAAAGGCTATTGTACTCCAGGACTAAGACATGAATTTAACTTCTATTTTTTTATGCTGTGGCTCCAGCAAGAGACTGCAGCTAAAAAGCGACCAAGGCAATTAATTACCAATGTCTGTCGCCTAGTGCAGGACCAGAAAGAGAGAAAAAACAAGGCAGGGAGCAATGCATTCCCCACAGATAGGAAAAAATGGACTGATGTATATTTCTGCTGACATGCTCTAGCACTGGGGAGTCTTTGTTCACATGGGCTTAAGAACAGCTAGGCTTGGCTAGACAATAAAAGGGGAAAGGAAGAAGGCCTCATAAAGGCTCTGCAGGTTGCCTGCCTACAAGGCTCTCTGCAGAACCGATGTCTGGTGCTGGGAGCATCCATGCAATTCTAGGGCTCTGTAATGTCACCCATCCCAGGTCACAGCAATCACACTCCTCACTGAGCAATAGTCTGGTGATTGCAGTCTATGGTCAGTGCTGCTGGATGGAGGGATTTGGAGAAAAAGGCCATCAGAACCTGTAAATCGTGGAGCCAGAGCCACCAGGTATGATGGAGAAGATGGTTTTTCATTTTGCAAATTTGCTTCATAAACTTTGCAGGCTCTTCCCTTAAAGCACTGAGCAATCCTGCAATAGTTTGTTGAAATTTTGCATATTTTTCTGGCTATAAACATGGTTTCTGGTGAGCCAGCAATATAAGTAACACATTTCCAGCAGGAGCAGTGCACACCTCTGGTGGGCAGGCTAGCTCATTTCTAGGGTGCCTCTGAACTTAGTGGGAGTTAAAGCAGGCAAAGAGACATAAAAAAAATAGTTTAAAACTCCCAGAATTGTGTTTGTCTTACTGCAGTGAACAAAGCACCTTCGAGTGACTGAAGCCAAAGCCCCAGACACCTCCTTCTTCGAAGGCAGCTTGTCCACATAGTGAGCTGGACCAGAATTTGTCCCCTTCCCAAGATGGTGCCTGGATGGCTGCTGGGCTGGGTTGACCCTCGCTGGGCAAGGGAGGAAAGAAGGGAGAAAGAAAGATCAAAGCATGCAATGCTGCCCATACTAACTATGAGGCATCTGACAGCTGTTTCTTGATTCCTCAGTGGTTTCCCGACCATTCACCCTCTCCTGGCTGGTGTGAGCCTGCGAACACAGATGTTTACAGCATTCACTGATGATACGTCAAAGGACGTATTTCTCCCCAAGTTTATTCACTGCGTCAACTTGAGAATGGAAAGTCTTGACAAATTTTTAAATAATAGCAATTTTGTATGCATTTGACTATTTCTGCCCTGTATGAGCCAATATAAACTCTATCTCATTTATCAATTAGCATTTATAAAGTCCTTATCACCATGGAATCAAAACACTGTAAATGGATTAAAAAATAAGCAGGCTGCCTGGGGGAGTCAGTAACTTCATCTACTCCGGGTTCTGTGAAACAGTGTGATCTCATTGTGGTGACAGGGACACGCACAATTTTTAGACACTCTACAAAATTTGAGAAAGGAGTCATTGAAAATAATTAGCCTGATTATTCCAGAATTAAGCAGCTCTTTATTCTGGACCTGAATGTTCATGCAGGGAGCTATTCTGGACGGGTTTGTTCTCCGGTAGCTCTGCTTACCAGCTTACACTAAATGATTTTACCAGCCTCACCTACATACCGGTTCCCTGTTGTGGAGCCATTCATGTCAACACGAAGTGCCTGGAAAGCAATGCCAGCACAGGATTGCTGATCTTCTCAGCCACTTTAGAGTAACTGATTGCAGCCAGATGAAGGCAGTGGTCCAGCTGTCACCAGGAGGAGCAGGAGGTGTCCCCAGGTGCTTAGTAACTTGGCATTAAGGCCAGCAATTTACTCCAAAGCCGACCAACCGCGAGTTGCATCCCCATTTCAACAGTGGGAAGCAGAAGCGGGCAGCAGGAAGCCTTGCTGCCACGATAACCAAAGTTAGGCTGGCAAATGCTGTCTTAACCCAAGTTGTAGGCTTGCAAAGACCATTTTAGGGTTGCAGCTCAAAGAGCAACGTTTGCAAACCAGAACCTGTTTTCCCATCTTCTTCCTTTCTCTTCAACATCTTCTCCCACATCTTCCCATTTTTCCAGCATGCCCCACTTGTGCAGGAAATTTAGGACTACCACACTACACTCACACATGACAGTCACTCCTTGGTCCTTCCTTGGCCAGGGGTGTACAGGCAGCAAGCAGAGCTCCTGGAGCTGTGGGAAATGTCATGGGCTAAGCAACAAGCAGCCATCTTCACTAATGGAAGAGTGCATTTTGGGGAGCAGCCCAGGTACTAATCACCTGCAGCATCTGGGTTGTGGCCACCAGTACTATCAGCCATTAGTTTAACAATCTAGCAGCCAGAGTAAACAATGCATGGACAGGACTGTGCTGGATGTTCATCCCCTCCATCACACATGACTAGTAATTCTGATTATTCTCTCCTACTGCTCAGGGTCAAGCAAAGACCAAGAATTGTAGAGCTGATCTCTGCCCTGGACAAGTGAACCTCCACAATGGGACACTCCTTTTCTGTGCTAACGAAGTGCCACACAATGTTGCCTTAACCTGTCAACAGAAGAAAAATCTTAAGGAGAATATAAGCAGCACACATTTTTATTCTGGGGATGTGTTAAAATAAGAATATTCATGAGAAATCATTTGTTTATCCAAGTAGCCTGAAGCTTTCATAAGTGAAGGAATGGACCCGTAGTAGCCACGAGTCAATATTTGTCCAATATTAGCAGAACAGAAGTGGTCATTTTGGGCATCAAAACAGTCATCATACTTTGATTTCAGAGAAATTTGAGCGGTTCCTTGCTGTGCTGTAAAAAAACCCAACCTTTGTAAATGCTGAATGTCAGATCAAGGACAGAGAGCCCAAGAGCTTAGAGGCTATTCTCCTTGTGTTTACACACTGAGCATTTTCATGCTAAATTTGCTTTGGGATGCAGGTGCCAGATGAAAATCACCATGGCTATGTGATGCTAATTGCTTATGCAGAGTAGAAACACACTGCTGGTTTAAATTTGCTTTAAAGATGTGGATGGGTTAACTGCAGGGTGGGCCGAGCACTGTGTCCGTACCAGAGTGCTCTTTAATCTCCCACTTATCACATAAACTTCTCCATGAGGCTCATCTTGCCCACTGGGTTCACCATGCTTGGTGTCTCCAGCCTCCCCTAGACATAGCCTGGGCACACTGTGCTTGGGATTTATCCTGGATGGTTGCAGGGTCTCGGGTCTTTTTCCCTCTTTGCAGTGGGCTTGCATCAGATCTCTGTGCAGGATGACTTCATCTTGAGTACTCACCCGGGAACTAACACTTTCTGCCTCGCATCATGCCACCACCAGACCCCCATCGTCCATCACTTGAAGCAAAAGTACAGCACTGGTAGCAGAGCCAGGCTTCCTCAGAGCAGTTATTTTTCCCTGGAAAGCATCAGCAGTGATGAGCAAAGCCACACAGCTGAGGAGATGGGCACACATCACCACCAAGATGCCCTCTGCATGAGGGCAGGGAAGCTCTGCAGAGGGACTTGGATAGACTGGATAGATGTGCCAATGTTAATGTCATGGGCTTCAACAAGGCCAAGTGCCAGGTCCTGCACTTGGGCCACACCAACCTCATGCATCACTACACACTTGGGGAAGTGTGGCTGGAGCTGTAGAGAGTTTTCTGCTGGTCTCTTTTCACGGGTAATTAGCAATAGAACAAAAGGGAATGGCTTCAAGCTGCAGCAGGGTAGGGTTAGGCTGGACATTAGGAAAGAATTCTTCCCAGCAAGAGTGGTCAGAGCCTGGAATGGGCTGCCCAGGGAGGGGGTGGAGTCACCATCCCTGAATGTGTTTCAGAGTTGATTAGATGTGGTGTAGGGGAGAACTTTGTAGAGTGGGGCTGATAATTGGACATGATGATCCCAAGGGTCATTTCCAACCTGAATGATCCTATGAAAAGAGTGATTTCACACTGGCAGAGTGGCAGGGGCAGGGAGGGGAGCATGTTCATGATGAGCAGGTCTTCAGCAAACAGCTGTAAAGGGGCTGTACCACAGCTGCTGTGCATCAGAGCACAGGAGGGCACTGGGAAATAGCTGAGAGTGCTGCAACATCCAGTGCTCCTGTTGGGAAGCCTCTCCAGCTGCCAGTGCTGCTGCCTCTATCCCACATCTACATTCTATCCCCACACACCCACCATCCCTTCTTTCAGGCACCTGGTCCACCCCAGTCAGGCTGCTGACCCCCTGCATCCCTCACCCCCTGCATCCTCAGATGATGGGATGAGGGGAAGCCTTGGACCTTGCAGGGCAGGACAGCACTTCACCCGGCTGCCCCCCTCCTTCTGCAGTCTCAGGTTTGCTGTTCACGTTTTCTAGGGCTTGCACTTTGTGCCCAAGCAGCACTCTGCTCTCAGGAAACCTTTGCATTAGAAAACATCACCAGAGAAGGGGCTGCAGGTCAGCCTTCTGAGGAGGAAACGCACAGAATACCTTTATTGCTACTCCCTCTTAATGCACAGCAACAATTTGTATCTGGGTGAAAGATGAAGCGAAACAGTGCTAGAGCTTCCTTAATTCTTTTATTTTTAGTGCAAGTGCATGATCTTTGCTTAAACCTCAGGTCACTTGGCTCCTCTTTGAGGCTCCTTACAATCCTTCTGCTTCCCCTGCCACAGAGAGGAGAGGGCAGTACAGGAAAACAGGGTCCCGTTCAGGAAGACCTCCATCCATGGTGGGAAACATCGCACTCAAGGATGCTCACAAATGCCTTCAGGAGCCAGCACAGCAGGGGCAGCTGGACAGGGTTGCCTGGTGGGGAGTACAGATGGGTTGCAAGGAGTTGTGCTGCCGTAACACTAGGCAAGGCTGAAGGTGGAGACATGAAGACACAGCATGAGGCACGCGCAGAGTGACACAGAGTCACATCTAGTTGGGGAAGGGCAGGGGAATGGGGTACATGTCCCTCTCCCCACTGGGGAGGGTCTATACACAGGGCCTCCTACACCTGCTGGGCACAGAGGAGTCAAATCTGAATTGAATCCTTGTAATTGAGCAATTAAGCACAAATGGGCTGTTGTGCCAGGCTACAAAGCAGCAAAGAAAGGAGGTGCCCGAGTCCAAAACCTAGGGCAGCCCCTGCCTGGAGCCTGGCTGGGTGCCTGGTGCACAACACAAAAGGCAAAAAACGGCACATCCTTCCCCTTAAACCAGACAAAAAGCAGCACATTTGTGAAGTTTTACCAGGATAACCAGCCCAAGAGACAGTATCACTGCAGCGAGGGCACGGCAGGCTGTGTCTGGCAAGAAACACGGATAACCCTCTCTCGTTCCTGATGGTTTTCTATGCTGTTTCTGAGCTCTCACTGTGGAGTCCGTGTTCCAGCCAGCTCTCATTTTCTTCCTCCATCCTGACACTGGAAAGCAAGCGCTGTCAGCTCAGGTATGCAAGCGGTTGATGTATAGAAAGAACCTCCCCAGTTCAGGCTGGGCATGCCGGTTCTTGCTCTCCAGGCTGACTGCACACTGCATCTCCCTGTGCCACTAGCTACTGTCTCTCTCCTCGGCAGCCTTCTCTCCCCCAGACTGGGCTGGAGGCTTCAATTCTCTCTTATCTGCTACAATTATCCTGGCAGACCCGATTCATCTCCACTGCCTCCAGTTCTGGTTCCTCAGGGAGCAGCATCAGGGATACTCAGTGACAAACAGCCTCCTTCAGACAAAGTATAAGTTTGAACCAAAAATATAGTAGCACTTAAGAAAAAAAAAGGTATTAAAAACCCCCTCAACCACCCTTTTATCCACCCCCACACCTCCCACACAGGCCCCAAAACCTAAACCCCACCACTCTGCCCGTGTACTGCTCTCCTTAAGCCACTGCTGGAGCTGGTGTTTCTGAGGCTCCATGTCTACATGGGGAGGTCTCTCCAGCAGTAAAGGCAGGCTGTGATGGGCACAGGACCTGGGGAAGGACCCTGCTCTGCAAGCAGGGAAGATGCACCAAAAAAACATCCCCACCAGCCTCAGGAGAAACACTGAGATGATGACCTGAGCTGATATCAAAATGAAAGTCTGCATCCTCTGGAGTGGGGCCAAAAGAGGCCACAGAGGTGTTGTCAGGGCTCCCTCTGCTGTGAGGACAGGCTGTTAAGCCTGGAGAAGCGAAGGCACTGGGGAGACCTTAGAGCCCCTTCCAGTGTCTGAAGGGGGCTCCAGGAAAGCTGGAGAGGTGCTTTTTACAAGTGCATGTAGTGATAGGATGAAGCGCAATAGCTTCAAACTGGAAGAGGGGAGATTTAGATGAGATGTCTGGGAGAAATTTGTCACTCTGAGGTGGTAAGACCTTAGCTCAGGTTGTCCAGAGACTCCGTGGCTGCCCCATCCCTGGAGGTGTTCAAGACCACGTTGGACTGGGCTTTGGGAGGTGTCCCTGTCCATTGTCTTTAAGGTCCCTTCCAACATAGACCATTCTATGATTTTTGTGATCTTGAAGTATGAAGCCACAAACCAGTCTCCCTTCAGACAATGCCTCCCTGACAATGACCAGGGGCAACCACATGCATGTAGTATCAATGGGTTTGGAGACTGGCTCCATGTATTTTATACCTTGATGGAAAGCAAGGGCTTTCTTGATGGAAAGAAGGGCAAAAGGGAAGGTCCAGGAAACTATAGACCTGTCAGTCTGACCTCAATACCAGGGAAGGTGGTGGAGCAGATCATCTTGAGTGTTATCACAAACCATGTAATGAACAACCAGGGGATCAGGCCTAGTCAGCATGGGTTTATGAAAGGCAGGTCCTGCCTGATGAACCTGATCTCATTCTATGACAAGATGATCTGATTGTTGAATGAGGGGAAGACAGTGGATATTGTATACCTGGACTTTTGAAAAGCATTAGACACTGTCCCCCACCAAATTCTCATGGAAAAGCTGGCTGCTCATGACCTGGATGCACGTATGATCTGCTGGATCCAGCATTGGCTGGAAGGACGGTCCTAAAGAGTGCTGCTCAATGGAGTTCAGTCCAGCTGGTGGCTGGTCACAAGTGGTGTTCCTCAGGGCTCAGTGTTGGGGCCATTCCTGTTTAATATCTTTATCGATGATGTTGACAAGGATATAGAAAGCACCATCAGTAAGTTTGCAGATGACACTGAGTTAGGTGGGAGTGCTGATCTAGATGAGGGCAGGGAAGCTCTGCAGGGGGTCTTGGATAGATTGGATCATCAGGCCAATGTTAATGGCATGGGCTTCAACGAGGCCAAATGCCAGGTCCTGCAATTGGGCCACAACAACCCCATGGATGGCTACAGGCTTGGGGAAGTGTGGCTGGAGCTGCCTGAGAGAAAAGGACCTGGGGGTGCTGGGTGAAAAGCAGCTGAATACAAGCCAGCAGTGTGCAGAGGTACCCAAGGAGGCCCATGTCATCCTGACTTGCATAAGAAACAGTGTGACCAGCAGAAGTAGGGAGGTGATTGTCCCCCTGTGCTCAGCACTGGTGAGGCCACACCTTGAGTCTTGTGTCCAGTTCTGGGCACCTCAGCACAAGAGAGATGTGGAGGGGCTGGAGCGAGTACAGAGGAGGGCAATAGAGCTGGGGAAGGGCCTGGAGAATAAATCTTATGAGGAGCTATTGAAGGGGCTGGGACTGTTTAGTTTGAGGAAGAGGAGGCTGAGGGGAGACCTCATCACTCTCTACTACTACTTAAAAGGACATTGTAGAGAGGTTGGTGCTGGTCTCTTCTCACAGGCAATGAGCGACAGGACAAGAGGGAATGGCTGCAAGCTGCAGCAGGGTAGGGTTAGGCTGGACATTAGGAAAGAATTTTTCACAGCAAGAGTGGTCAGAGCCTGGACTGGGCTGCCCAGGGAGGTGGTGGAGTCCCCATCCCTGACTGTGTTTCAGAGTGGATGAGCTGTGGTGTTGAGGGATCTGGTGTAGGGGAGAACTTTGTGAAGTAAGGCTAAAGGTTGGACTTGATGATCCCAATGGTCTCTTTCAACCTAAATAATTCTATGATTCTCCTGATGAATTGATCACATTTCTGCTTTGCTGTGGATGGAAAAAAATGTGCATGATTCCACCAGGCTCTTCCTCAGCAGCAAGCCTGAGGGCCAAATGCACAGTGAAGTCAATGGAAACCTTATTTACTTTATAAACCCTATATCAGGCCCTGGAGCTTACACCATTTAATGCTCAAGCAACTATCCTTTGCAGGGTCAGTAGTTTCCTTGCTAGAGATTCGATCTGTGGTTTTTCCAAGTCTGTGTGCTACCCCCAGCTTCTCCATTGCAGATTTAGTCTTAGAGAAGCTCTCTGGACCCAGTTGAAAAAATAATAATTGAATTATATGCAACATTACACTCTTAGGTTTCATTCATTTTCACATTCAGAGGATCTGTAAAATCTGAAACGAGATATCATCTTCAAACTGTCATCCTGCCCAGCAACAACAAATTCAAACAAAAAAGTAAAATATTTTAAATCAAAACCTGTAAATTACCTCAAATAATCTTATTCAGATTTTTATTCACATTTCAGAGTGCAGCTCCCACAGTAAATTAATAACACATAAGTTTGAAATATTTTCAATAGGCTGATATGGCAGCATTTTTCATTTCAATTAGGAAGACTAGTGCAATTAGACTCCACAGCCTCTGTGGAAAGGAAACACGTTATTTCCTCAGGGTGAAGATCTTACCAGTATTCATCAACATTCACATATTTAGGAAATTCTGCTAGGTCAGCCCTTAAGCAAACTGGTTGCCAGTGGAAGTTGGTGGCACCAGAGAAGGGATTTATTAATGTATTCTCCAAATATTCCCCTCTGCCCCTGAAGGAAGAGGGGAATCAGACCTGTCTCAGCAATATTACTCTTCCTTTCTCAGCTGGCTGAGTTTCCTCCTTACAGGTCTGGTCCAGGCCTGAGGAGTAGCAGAGAGGCTGTTCCATGGGGGCACACAGGTGTTCATCCTCTCTCCCTTAATTACCAGATTCCTGGCCAAAACTTTGAATGAGGACTCCTGCTCTGAGACCAAGCCAATTTTTGGTATCCAAGTATCACAGACCAGAGTGGTGCAGTACCTTCAAGGTCAAGAAAGTGTTGAGGGTTTGGTTTTTTAAATTTATTTTCCTCAACCCTTGCCTGACAACCTCTCCTGAACCTCACTTTGATTCTCAAGTCCTTCTCCTGCCCTTTGGCACACGTGGCTGAATCCCAGCTCTGTACCTGATCTGGATTTGGAGAGTAGGAGGGGAATTGACTGGCCTGCCCCCACTCCCTCCCCAGTTATTCAGTGTATATGAAGTCCCCTGGGCAAGAGCCCTGTAAGAAACATTATGGGATAGTAGGAGCAAGGGGAGGGATCAGACACGGGTTTCTGCAGAGCAGGATAGCCACAGGCATAACACGAAGAGCAGGTCAGAACTGCTTTCCCAAGCAAGTGGAGCACCCATGGGGAGTGCAGCAAGGGAAGCAGACAACTGGCTATCAGAAAGAGGTCTGTCAATGAAAGCCTTACAACTCATCTGTCGTCTTCCTTTAAAATGTCATAGTTCACCTCTACTTGTAGAGCAACTTGTAGGACACTTTCAAGCTGGATCCTTTGAACTTCACTAATCTCAAGCAGCATTTGCTGGGGAGAATTCTGAGTTCTCTCAAGTCTTAGCTTCAGACAGTTTTGTAATGGTTTTGGCCATAAATGGCGTAGCAAGAAGCTTACAGAAGTTGCCAGTCACGGAGAAAATCCCTAGTCTAGTTCAAAAAGTTTATTGCCTGGCAACTGGAGCCCACAAATTTAACATGAAATAAAGCAAGGCTTCAGATTTAAGAAGCTGGACTAAGCTAGTCTCAAGGTTTATGTTATGAAAGTTGGCAGAGGAGAAGCTGCATGTGTGAGTCCTGGCTTTGCACAAAGGTGCTGAGAGAGCAGGGGAAAACAATTGTGAAGTTTAGGATAAATGTAGCAACCAGGGAATTCCTCATTAAAAATAAAAATGAGCAGGAAGATGCCCAATGTCTACATAGCTGTGGGCTCTGAAGCCAGTGGCTCCTACCATCCCATCCACACTTGCCTGGACAGAGAAGTCAGCTGCCCACAAGTGCTGCAGGTGTGTCTGGCATCATGGAACACAGCCAGTTTGGCCAGGGATTAGGCATCCAGCAAGGTGTCCAGCCCCACAGAGGAGCTGGCAGACTGGGTGCCAAGGAAGTACAAAGCAGACACCTTCCCCACATCAGCACAAAGAGAGCAACTGGTCTAACACCAGTTATCTCGGGGACGGATGATTCCGGAATTAAGGGACAAACTTCAACCAAGCCAAGAGATGCCACAGCAAGTGGCACTGGAAAAGGCAGTGGGGAAAATGCCAGGAGGTGTGGAAGAGAAGAATGAAGTTACTGGTCCTCAGCATCATCACCTAGAGGATAGGACAAAAGGTGTCAGTAGTCATATGGAAAAGGCAAATGTTTAGATTCTACCTTCCTCTTTGAACAGGATGCAGAGAAGAGAGACAGAACTTAACACTGTACATCTAGGAAATCAGATGGGAGAAACAGAAGTATCCAGGAGAAGGCAATGCGTGCAGGGTGTTGAACTTTCCACCTACCAACGCTCTGTGGGCTGACCATCACCCCAGAGGAACATGACTGTTCTGGGGTTGCCACAGCGAGCTCTTTGAAAGTATCAGTCACAGGCAAAAACAGAGGCAAAAATAAACAACCAACAAACAAATAAAGCAGTAGGAAGTGCCAGGTGAGGACTGATAAGAAAGCAGAGGAGCTTTACACCGCTGTGTATGTTGTGCCTCTGCATCACCAGTGCCCTCAGGCCCACACTGGGGAGCTTGCAGAATCCCCCAGTAACCAAAGGACAAATGTCCAACCAGGTTGTCACCCCAGGAGAGAGGGAAAGGGGATGGATGAACGTGGAGGAGGGATCAGCCACGTGTCTGGAGACATTTCAGATGCCTTTAACTCTGCACACCCATCGTGCTCTCCTGTCCCACTCCAGGCATGTCCCTGCTGGGGCGGCAGGACTGAGGGGGGCACACAACATTTACAATACAACCAGTGCAGTATGGCTTATCATTTCTTATAATGATGGGTTTGCCATTTCAGGGCTGCTTTGAAACAGAGATGATTCAGCCAGAGCTTGGCTGAGACTTTGGCTCATTTACTGCAATTACCCAAAGAGGAGAGCTCAAACCCGGAGGTGAAGCTGTCAGAATCAACACGTGGGCTTGTTTCAGGCTGGAGAATAATGTAAGGCATAAGGTCACAAGAAGATGGTCTTGCCAATGTAATGTCCTAAAAACAAACAATAATGTCCTAATCATAATGCCCTAAAAACCAAAAACCAAACACAAACATTTTCACATGATCAGAGCTCCTGGGTTTGAGTTGCTGGATCCTCGCGCTGCAGTTTTGGGTCTGTTAAACTGGTTGAATGGCCTATTGTGCACTGGGATGGGGAGAGCTACGGGGTCAGAAATGGAAAAAATGGGAAAACGTGAGTCTGCTCCTACCCTTTACTTTTGAGCTACACTAACTACCAAGCAGACAACATTATCCTTGCTCTGTTTTCCCCATTTACCCACAGGTACACACACAAACAGATCAGGAGGTCAGAGGTCTGCCATTTTATGGACAGATTGATCAGACAAACCAACAGGTTCTAACCTGTTCTTGGGCAAAACGTGTCCAGCCATGACTTCTGCCTCAGATGGCAACCATTGGGAACAAAAATCTGCTTTGCCATTGGCCTGGAGTGCAGTTCCCTTTTTCCCGTGCCTAAATAATGCCCTGGCATACTTTACAGGAGTGGCTCAGCAGCACAGCTAAGGCTTTCTCAAAACATCAAAGAAACAGAACAGTAAAACCCATCAAAATTTCACTAATCAAAACTACATGTAATCGTCAAGTGAAGGCAGAAATAACAGAACTCGGGCAATCTCTGTGAACCCACAGCTTCACTCAGACTTAGCAATTAAGCATCAGCTGCTGCCACCAGAGTAGCTGTGAAACTGAGGGGTAAAAGTCACATCTCGCCAGCACCAATTAGCTGCTAATGAAGATCAGCAATCCCCCTGGTGAAGGGAGCTCCAGACAAAACTAAGACCAAAATACCACCCACGGTTTATGCCACCATAAACAAGCGTCTCTGCTGCAGGAAGGTTCTCCATACCCCTGCCCAGCTGCATCCTACCAGGGCAAAGTAGCCCATCAGATTAAACCCAGCTGGAGGAGAAAAAGAAAAGGTTTTGAAGTGCTGCTTTTCCCAGGTCACTCAGCTGCACCAGGGAGGGAGCCAGCCTATAATAATTTAAGCAGTACTGCCATTACGTATGAAATCACAGCCTTAAAGGAAGTCAGTCAATTTAAACCTGTTCCTGAAGGGGAATAATTAAACACTCCAAAGATGTGGGAGAATTTTAAGCAGTCAGCAAGGATTTAAGACAACATATCATTCTTATGCAGAAGAGGGGAAAAAAAAAAAAGAAGATAAAATGTAGGCAGGCAAAGCAGACCTTCAGTGCTGAGTGAATGGATAGACGTCAGGAGGAGCCACAGTCAATCTAAATGGGCTCACCTCTCCAGACTGAAAAGAGATTGAAGTTTTTAAGAAAAGCCTGTGGTTGCATGGTCTAGCTTGACAAAGCCACGTATAACCTGAAGGATGATGAAAAAAGTCTCAGGAAGAGGAAAATCCAATCATAACTCCAGAAACAAGGTGGAACAATCCTGGAAAGTAAAGGGGCCAAAAGGCTTCCAAGGGAATTGCTGCATGGGCCATGCAGGTGTGTCTGCTGACAGGTTTTCTAGACCTGGGAAAGTGTGGGACCAACATAGGACCCTCTCCTACAAAGAGCAGCATGCAGATGTAGCCAGAAGTATTCTGCAGAAAGAACTCTAATAGGGAAGCAGTGTAAAAAGTTTTCCAGGTCTGAGAAAACCCTTGAGACTACCGGTTCCAGCAGACTGCAAAGGGAAATTCAGATCCATCCTGGGCTCCCAGGCGTGAAAAGCTGTGGGGATGCAAAGCACCCGAGATCCTCACTGACAGGTTTATCAGGATCATGTGGAAAAAGAAGTTTCTGAGTACTTAGTGGAGCCACTATTACCATTTGACAGGTATCTCTGAAGTACCCTGTCCTCCAATATTTTCATTAGCCACTTTCAGAGAACTAATCAGTTTGACTTTATTATTAACCCGAGGAGAGCTCACGTACGCGGAGCAGAGGTAGGTTCACAGGGAGAGGCAATGAGCCAGCACTCCCCAGTGAAAACGAGAGCAAAACTGTCAGCACCTTTTAGAGTTTCAAATGATACCTGCATGCAATATGGATTGTAGAAAGGTGCCTCTGTGAGCATTATTCAGCAGCAATAGCTCAATCTTAATACTACGGTGAAGGATAGGTTCAAGACTCCAAAGATAACTGAACTGATCTTAGTACAAGGCACTAGGATGTCAAAGAAGGAATCACAGAAAACAAGAAAAGCTGTACATTTATGAGATCAAAGCTCTGTGTAAGCTTTTTCAAGGCAATTAATACATTTTGGCATCCCAGTCACGTCTGATGCAGGAGATAGGCTGGACTTCAGGAGAACTGAAATGGTTGTGTGGGGTCATCAGGAAGGCAGCTCACCATGCACTGAATGTGACACCCCAAACAGGTGTTAACCTAGATATAAAATAAGGAAATGGCTGGAAATATCAAAGGTTTTGTGTTTAGGGAACTTTTGCTCTTTCTGAACGTCTCAGAGTACTACAGAACTCTTTAAAATTGGTGAATAAGTGAGAATTCTTGGAAAAGGCATGAAGGAAAGAAATTATGCCAATTTGTAGGTGGCTGCAGAAGGCAGAAACAAAGATCTTGCAGGAGGATGGAAGGAAGGAGCATGAACTCTTAAGAAATTCGATGACTTTTGCTTCAGAGGGATAAAAGCAATCTATTAGAAGATCACACATGCAAAAATAAACACATCAGACATTTCTTGTTGATGGGGGATGAACATTTAGCAAAAGCTAGAGGAAATATCTCCAGGCATCACCCATTTCAGAATGCCTTCAGAAAGAACATGAAGATGAAATGGTAAAAAAGGAAGCAATTTTTACAGGCAGCCTAAGGACACAGTCCAAGACACATCAGCATTTACAGATTCTCCAAGAGCTTTGAAGTGTCCTGTCGTACTGCAACATCTTGACCTTACTGATCTCGGGCTCCCATTCAAAGGTAGTCAAATCAAAGGCAATGACAGCACTCAACAAGGCTGCGACATGACTAGTAGCAATTACTTGAATCACAGGGTTCAGCAACCAAGTCTGCCCAAAGCTCACTTCAGCTGAGCCCATGAAGTCACAAGAAATGGATGGACTCAGGAGAGAGATGAAGAAATCCCTCCACACCTACCACGCCTCTCAGTGCCCAGCATGAATTTTTTGTGGGAGTGGCAGTAAATGCGTGGCTGCACAGGTCCCCTCACCCACTAAGGAATCACATCCCAGCCCTGCTGCCACTTTAGTACCTCCCTAACAGAACTCTGGGTTGCAAACAGCTTGGCAAGGTCATCATTTGACAATACAGCAAACCCAACCCTGGGGCCCTGCAGTTCCAGCTGAAAAACCACCACAGCTTTATGGTACAGACACCTGATCTGACATGCATTCACTTTACCAATTCCAAATACATCCAGGAGTTTTTGATGGCCTGGTTATGGGCTGGTCAGGTCTCTTATGACTGTGGCACTCCACGGATGCCATAAAGCCAGCATAAAGCCCTGAATCTGGTACAAGGCCTGCTCTGTGTCTGCTGGCTCCATCAGCTGATCCAGCTGGAATTTGCACAGTGGTGTTCCAGCAGTGCAGAGGTTTGGTCTTAGTGATGGTGAAAGATAGTCAGACACTATTGAGAGAGAGTGGCTTTGAGCTCAACTTTAATACAAGGCATAATCTCTGGACATAATGGGCATTCCTGACACAGACAAGTGCTGTAGGGCTCACCAATGCCTTTGGGGACTGTCCCTTCCCTTACAAGGGCAGTCTAGAGTGCCTTATTTCTGCAGGCACCGGGGTTCAAAAATCATAAGTATTGTTGGCGGCATCTGTGGTTCCTATTACCATGGACTCTGGTCCAATTTTTGTTACTGTCTCCCACTCCAGCACAATCCAAATGCTTGTGGAAGGGGGTTAATTTCTTAATTTAAGAATCATTAGTGAGAGAAATTGCACTGTGCAGCTGTCTCGGGTCTTTAGTAAAATATCTCCACCAGCTAAGGATTTGTGATTCAAGTTGACCGGCTTTGTTCACATATATTTGACACCAATAGCAATAGTCATTTTGGGTCAATTAAATGTTTTCTTCTTCGTTTACCACCATAAATCTTTATAATATATCTGGCAGCCCAAGTCCATCTGAATAGGAGCACAGCATCTATAATGTATGTGAACTTGCAAATCACAAACAAGTGGATAAACACTGAAAGGTCTCACTTTCGCATCTGAATTGTTCATCCCCATTATTTGCTCACTCATCTAAGGGTCTTGCAGAAGTATTAGGTGCAGTGTTTGTCTTCTTCTAATGAAATACAGTTTCAAATACAGTTTTTAATTGCTTCTTGGTGCCCCTGAGAAGTCAGCTCCGTCAGCACAAAATTATTAGGTGTGATTATGCAGCAAAAGCAAATACTGTTGCTGCATGTGCCGGCGTGCCCACCCTCGCTCTGCTAAACTGGCCTGGGCAACAGGAGCAGCAGAGATGCAGGAGCAAGGACTTTCAGATTCTGCTGTAAAGCAGCCCTCATAAGTGCAATTCCTCAGGAGCTTTTACTCTGCTTGTTAGCAGGAGCTAATACCCATGTTAATGCTATTGTTACTGTGCCCTAGAGCCAGCACGGTTACAGCAGCAGGCTCTGCAATCACTCCTTCATTTGGTTGTGTAGGCATGTCTGCTGTTTCAGTTAATAACCTCAGATTTGGCCTTAATTCAACACAGCCAGGTTGATCAAGCTTTTGACGCTGTCTCCGTCAGCATTCTCATTTGGAAGCTGAGGAAGTACAGGCTGGATGAAAGGACTATTAGATGGCTCAAAAATTGGCTGGGCCGCTAGGCTCAAAGCATGGTAATCAATGGCTGAACACCTGGTTGGCAGCCAGTAATAAGCAGAGTGCCTCAGGGGTCAATACTGGGGCTGATATTGTTCAATATCTTCATCACCTGGGTGATGAGACAGAGCGCACCCTCAGCAAATTTGTGGACAGTACTAAATTAGAGAGGATGATTGGCACAACAAGTGGTAGAGCTCCAATCCAGAGGGACCTTGAGAAACTTGATGATGGGGCCAACAGAAACTCCACAGAGTTCTACTAGAAGTGCAAAGTTATGCATGTGGGTCGTCATCACACCTGGCACCAGTCCAGGCTGGGAATTGCAGGCTGCCAGGGCAAACAAGCCTCCAGCACACCCTCATCCTGAATAATGCAAACCTCATCCTGGGCTGCTCTACTGATGATCAAGGCCAGTAAACTGCAAGAAGTTACTATCCCCTCTGCACTGTAATGGGGAGGCCACTCCTCAGTTTTGGGCCCCCAAGTTCAAGAATGACATGGGAAAAGCAAAGGTGAACCAGCAGAGGATATTTAGATAACTGGGATTTGTGACTTATGGGCTATGAGGAAAGGGTTGGGAAAGACAGGCCAGTCTAGGCTGGCCAAGAGTAGGCCAAAGAATGGTCTAGTTATACCTTTCACCTGCCTGAAGGACAGGCAGGAAGATGGAGACACTCTCCTCAGTGATGTCAGCTGATACTACAACAGCCACACATAAGAACACTGAAGGCTCAGGCTGGACCTTAGACAAGTCCAGTTCCCATGAAGGTGGTGGGCTCCAGGGCAGGCTGTGGCTAGACAGGCTCTTGGCTGGACAACACCATAACCTGATCTGGCATGACCAGTAGTCCTGCTCCAAGCACTCAGTTTGACCAAAGGCTCCTTCACAAACATCTCCACAACTGTTAAAGTCTAAATTTCTGAGGTGTTTTTGTTTTCAAAAAGGTAGTATATATTCAGAGGTGTTGAGAAGATAAGGGTGATGATCCATTTCAGTGACTGTCAAACCCGAGCCCCTATCTTCTCACAAGAGCAGGTTGCAGGAGAGTGGTAGAAGTTGTAAAAAGATGCATTAATCTCAAATTAGAGGCAAATAAGAGAGATACAATACTTCCCAAGCTAAGTTACTACACTGATTTACTGTGCTAGAAGTGTGAATTTTACTTCCATTGTTATCTTCTCATCCAGCCCCAGAAATACAGCATTGTTTCTTTCTGTGAATAAAGTTTTCTTCCAGTATTAGCCCAGGGCAATAACCAGAACACCTATCAACTTCCTAATATCATTATAAAACTTTCTCCAAGTATCAACAATTTATTTTGTCACAAATCTTATACCTATAGATACACCACCTGCTCACATTGGGAAGTAATTTAACTAAGGAAAAAAACAAGCCTTAGAACTCAGGAGAGATTAAATTTAAGTTATTACTTACAAAACCTTGCTTTACTATTTCCCTAGACCCAGGGGACAGAACCCAAGACTTTCTTGTTGAAATACAGAAGCCCTTCCTACCAGTTACTACACTGGCTACATGGCCATAAGGCCCCCAAATCTTTCCTCTTTTATGCCTCCTACTTTACATCTCTCTCTTAGTCCTCATGGCTAAGAGCCACTCATTCCACTGGGATTAGAAAAAGGTGGATTGCCTACACTATATGGGCCTCAAAAATACAATTAATTAGAAAAAAGGAATGCCTTCAACACCCTCCTTGGGGGATTTCATTGCAAGTGGTGAGAGGCTGCTGCAGGTGCCTGAGGGATTGCCTCTGCCAAGCCACAACGATTTCTGAAATCCCACCTTGCAACTACTCTTTGCAAGGATGTTTTGACCTCTGGGAATAAATACTGCAAATTAGTGTTCTAACTTTGCATCTTTCTACAAATTAATTCTGTTGAGACAGTAGATGATGCTGCAGCTATAACCCACCTCTCCCATTCTTTCTTCCACGATAAATCTCTGACAGGATCTCCTGATGGGCTTTTAAACAGGAGATACCAAATTATATGTTTGCAAGTAATCATTTAAAAATAATAATATCTTAGAAAAATCTACAGCATTGTTACAGAACAATGGATTTAATTATTGATAAATGAGCTATTTGCAAGCAATTTCACTTGCCTGCACCGATCCGGTGAAACTCTGAAGGATCAGAAAATGGGAAGAAGCTCTTTGAGGGTAATTTGGGTTCCCACATGAGAAAAAGTGAACAGAAAAGGTTATTTCTTGAGAACAATGCACAATTAGGAAGTGCTGTCAGCAAGGTTCAAGGCCTGGCCCCATTTACAGGCACACAGACCAGAGAACTGGGCTAACAATCTCAGGAGGACAGAGCTCAGTCTCCCAGTTTGAGCGCTAGGACACATTACAGGGAAAATTCATGACTCTTTGTCGCACATGGGAGAAAATGTAGGCAATAGGTTCGCAAGAGCACGGGTCAGACCAAAGTACTGCTATGTCTTAAATGTTTACCCTTAGAAGAGGGTGCAATAAAGCCCTTTTTTTCTCCCTCATGCTCCAGAAATGGAGTGTAAATCATGACCAGCTCTTGTGAAGGGCATTGCTGAAAGGAAACAGAAGATTCCCAGTGCAGCAGGTCACGCTTTGTACTGTTACCTCTGCTGCCCATCTTCCACGTACATTTATGCTTGATTTCATTCTTAAAGCTTAATCATATCTCCAATACAAACGGCAGTCAGGCCTTTTCGCACCAGGAGGCCCAGGTCTGTCCAAGTTCTTCCCTCCCTGCTCCTTCTGCAGGGTTTTTCATGCAACCTTTGCAAGTGCAAGCTTCCAGCTTTGCATGAGAAATTTCAAAGTCACAGTCCACTCTTTCCTGCTTGCAGAATTCCTCCCCTCCAAGCCCTTGCAGCCTGTCTTGGTCTGGCTCAAATCACAAGACAGTCTCCCTATCAAAAGCAATAACAAAAGGATGGAAGGACACCAGGGCTGAAAAGATGCTGTGAGGACAGGCTGAGATAGTTGAGTGTGTTCAGCCTGGAGAAGAGAAGGCTCTAGGGAGACCTTAGAGACCCTTCCAGTCCCTAAAGGAGCTCCTGGAAAGCTGGGGAGGGATCTTGGTCAGGGAGAGGAGCCATGGGATGAGGGGGAATGATTTTAAACTGAAAGAGGGGAGATTTAGATGAGATGTTAGGAAGAAATTTTTCCCTCTGAGGGCTGTGAGACACTGTCTCAGGTTGCCCAGAGACGCTCTGGCCGCCCCATCCCTGGAGGAGTTCAAGGACAGGTTGGACGGGGCTTGGAGCAACCTGTTCTGGTGGGAAGTGTCCCTGCCTGGGACAGGGGGGGTGGAATCTTTAAAATCCCTTCCAACCCAAACCATTCTATGATTCTATCTTTTGCCTCCGTTATTTTCTGCCTGGTACCACATTGGCCTTTTTTATTAACTGCACCACATTTTGAATTCATCATGCCCATGCTTGGGAGAGTCTCATCAGGCCCTGGGCTTGATGCAGTACACCTCATTTTGTCAGCTCAGAACTGCTTCAAAGCTGTCTTTAGATCACCCCTACCACAGCAGGACGCCAGACTATCAAATCCAGTTATGGCTCTGGGCTGCCACCTTTGCACAATCTGCTTGATGCTGGGTTGGGTTTTACTCACCTGCATACAACTGGTTACCTGGCTCCTTCCTGCTCTGCCAGACCCATGGGTGATGTGGAAGCTGTGGCTGCCCCATCCCTGGAGGGGCTCGAGGCCAGGCTGGGTGGGGTTTTGAGCCACCTGATCTGGTGGGAGGTGCCCCTACCCAGGGCAGGAGGGTGGGGTTGGATGATCTTTAAAGGTCCCTTCCCACTCTAACCATTCTATTAGCCACCTCTGCTAGCACAATGTTGTGTGGGAACCAGAGGAAAAGAGGGCACGCATACAAGGACCCTCCTCCTGCTGCAGTGCACCATGGCTCATCTCTCATCACACACCATGCTCAGGCACCCTCTTATCTTTCAAAAATACGGTCAACTTTCTGACCATAATCCCCACCTAAGTGTCCTCCAGCTAGCCTTCTGCCATAAATTGGGACAGTAATGTGCTGTAATCACATAATTCCTGTCAGTAAAAGTAAACAAGAATGGCTGAGTGATTTCCAAACAACACACTAATGGCCAAAGCAGAGAAAAAAATCTCCTGCTTCACTTCTCCTCGAATCTTTCTTGAACGAGTCTTTTGCTGTTCATACTTATCATAGGTTTTCTCCTCATTTTTAGGTTTATTTACTCAGAGCTAATGAATAACGCTGTGAACATATGCTATAAACCACCATTAAGATGAAATTTGGAGAAAAGAAAATTACTTTGGTGTAAGAGCTGAGAGGATGTATAACTAGTAAATGCCCAGTGCAGATATTTGAAGGCTTCCTAGGAGAGGTCTCTTGAGACTTCTTGGTCAAATAAAATGAGGCATTCTGTAGAAATTATCTCTTCAAAGTTATGCTCATTTTTTTAACAGTTTGATACAGGTGCTATTCAGGGAAAAGAGTCTACCATGGACTTTTTCCACATTTAAGTCTTTGTATCTCATATTTACTGATTACCACAGCTGTTGAAAGCAGCAAGGTAAGCAGTACCAGCAGATGATACCTTGGATAATGATTTTAGTGTGGGTTTTGATCATCTTTCAATAACAATTGCAAGCAAATATACACATGTGAAAGAAACATTTAGGAAGAATTTAGTACACCACCAACATAACACTTGCTGGAAAGTTGGTTTTGGAGAGGGGAAGCAAATTACTCATTGTCAGAATGAAAGACATCAAGGAGATTTTCCAAAGCACATCTGTCTAATATTATTCAATTTTTCATTAGTGACCTGGATGCTGCCCTGCAGAGGATGCTTATTAAACTGGCTGGTAAAAAGGCCAGAAGGGGCTGCAGACATACTGGAGGACAGGACCAGAGCCCAGAATAAGTCTGAAAAGGATTTTTTTTTCCTATTAAAATAACACTGTCCAATGGGATAAGTGAAAGTCTCTCTACTATGTTTGCAGAGCATTAGGTTGCACCAGCTCCCAAACAAATGCTGAATAATGACAGTACAAGCAGGATCTGAAGTCCATTTCAACAAATATCTGCTGCTTTCCAGCAGACCTTGAGGATCTGGTGGCCATAAAGGAAAAAAAAAAATAGCCATACAAGAAACAGACAGGGAAAGCTAATCAGCTTGAGACAGTTCCTAAGTCTGCCAGCTCGGGAGATAGTCACAGTGAAAATGTTCAAATCCAGGACCAGGCATCTGAGAGAATACAAGACATCGCTGAGATACAGGAGCTTGGCATGCCAAGGAGCAGCTGGAGCTGCAGAGCATTGCACATTAGCTTGGGGTTCAAAGGAGAAGCTGCCATAAACCCCTGGAAAGCAACACAAGGCAGCAGCCAGGCAACTGCAGGACAACGTTGCTGAGCCGAGCATGGCACATGAGGATGGAGTGCTTGCCCTGAGGAGTCAGTCATCCTGGCAGGTACACAGGTGGACATGGTTTCCAGAGGACATCTGAAGGCCTCTGGGGCAGAGAGCAGTCTTATGCACATGGAAGATTTCCTGAAGGGAGTCTGCAGACACAACTTCTTTAGCTCTCTTCAGCTCTCTTCAGAGGTGCAGCACAGTTAAGCACAAAAAGACATTTCCTGATCAAACCAGAGGAATTTATTGGTTTTAAGTGGTGAGGCTTGAGTTGCTCTCAGAATGATTTTTGCATAGAAAGTTATTCCCTGCTTCTCCTGGTGGGGATAAGCAGTGGAATCTCTAAGGCTCTGAAAGGACAGTTTGCACTTGCCTGTTGAATTCAGAATGTATTTTGGTATGATCTCAACTATTGATTACTTTCCTCACTCTAATATTGCTGCTCACAATTCTGGAGTCACATCACTCACAGAACAACAAGTACCCTTTAAACAGAACAATATTTTCTGTCATTTTAACTGAAGCACCGGAGCTGGAAGAGGGAAAATGCCCAACAACCAGGATGCAATTCAGGTTTTCTTGGGATTCCAGATGACAAAGAGTACAGAGAGTTAAACATGTTTGACAGCTACAAAGGAGCATCTTTCTTGGAGTAACTGATGGTTTTCTTAGATCTAAAGGAGATGCCAAACTAGTTTTTCTTTCTGTCAGCCCAAGCCAGTGACCAGTGACGTAAGCAAGCTGCTTTTTGCGGTGTTACTGGTAAAAGAGAAAGGTAAAGCAACTCAATCAAGTAAAACCATTTGGCAAGCCCAACAGGACCCTTAAAGGGAATCAACTGTCCTGAGATTTCGCCTGGTGTGAAGTGGCTGACCTTCAGAAAGTCAGGGGCATCATCATGTACCAGACAGCTTTTCAGGAAACCTCACCACAGCCACTGGCTGGGGCTGCTGATGGAACAGGACTTGAGATTTTTTTTCCCCTTCCCAGGTCCCTCTGTTCCCCCACACAAACTGTATTTGCCTCCTTTGTGAACTTTCCCTTTCCCCTGCTTTGTGAGCTTTTCCTTTCCCCTGCACCCAGTAGATAGCATCTGTGTTTCCAACCCACCTCCCACTGCCTGGGGCTCATGCTCTTGCCTGGCCTTGGTAGCCCAGTGGTTTTAATCCTTCCCTGGACTGTTCAGCTGACCTTGCTTTTCAGAGAATTGTCTGAGGCTAGCCGTGGCTTTGCTTATTGTAGCTAGAGTCGAGTCCAATGGATAGATGAAGCGACTGTGAAGCCTTCTGTGTTCATTTAGATGCCAGTTTTCAAACAAAAAACTGAATTCCAAACATCTCTGCAGTCTCATTTTCTTTATGTCCAGCTACGATGACTGTAGTACCAGCTGTTTGTTTCAAACTATTTCTGCCAGCATTGTTTCCTCATCTTTGTCCTCAAACAATAGCATAAAAAGCTCTAGTTTCATTTTCTCCCTTTCATCCTTGCATTAGCTCTGTAAACAGACTCCTTGCTTCCTACTCAAGTAAACTCTTTGTCTTGAAACCTCAGCTGTCTGGGACCAGCATTTTGTTTTCTCTTTTCGTAGCTGCTGCTTTGTTTGTTCATTAATGGCACTCAGCTCTTCACTGTGATCCTACATCACTTTCTTCTCTGCTGGTACAGTCCTAAATTTAATGATGGGGGAGTCATCTCTGAAGGCTGAGCCACAGACTCGGGTTCACAGGGTGAACAGCAGACTCACGGAAAGCATACAGCTCAAGAGGTGCTTGTACCTGGAGAGGTATTCAGGAGTGCATAGCTGGCTGTTAAGGCAACGCTGAATGGCCAAAAGAGAAACAATTTCTTTTTTTACTCTCAGTGATGGCCAACTCCGTTTTCTCTAAGGGCCTCTGTCCCAGCTTGCACTCCTTACACCAGTTCTCTCAGTTCTACTTAAGAAAAATCTTGTGCTGCTCCTGTGTGTTCCGTGGTTTTAGCTTCTTGCCATCTAGGCTCAATGGGTTCCATTGGATTATGGTAGAGGCAAAGAGCATCTACAAGAGTAAGAGTGTGGGAAGCACTCACAGAAGTTCACTTCAGTCTACGACTGTTTAGTTTTCTCTTTACTTTAGTTTTCAGGGACCCCAGGAGTATCCTGACTCCATTCAAATACCTCCCCTCTGAGCCCTGTGAGCTCACTCTCCCCCTGCTCGCAGCCTTTACTTCTGAAAGTTGGCCTGATCTACCACAGGAGGCTCTCCATTTAGGGTTATGTAGTTGTCTCCATCTGTCTCCACCCAGAGTCCTCCTACACATCACCCCCTATCCACCTTTGATTACTAGGCCACATCCCTTCCAGAAAGGCCCTTGCTTTCCATATATAAGCCTTCAACAGCAAGTGATACACCCTCACTCTGCTCTACTGCCTAGATCTAATTGTAGGTAAAACCCATCTTGGCATCTTCCATTTTCTGGGCTCAACACCAGCAGTGAAGCATGGGGTCCCATTTCCATGGGCAGAGGACCATCAGTGCCGAGAGCAGCCAAGACACTGTGCTGGGCTTCCTGACACCTTCCATTTCACCCATCACCAGATGGCTTTAGTGGTGTTAGGTTGATGGTTGGACTCGATCTTAAAAGTCCCTTCCAACCAAGGCCATTCTGTGATTCCGTGGTGAAGCAGTTTCTGTTGCACATATACCTACCAGTGGGCTCCAGTGACCACCTCTCAGTTCTAGAATCAACTACAAAGCACCCTAAAGTAATCAAAACGGTCTCAACACTACTGTGTCTTCTCTGCAGTTACCAAGCAGATAGGCCCTCCACTTTTACCTGCTCTCAAACACCACTGGTAAGGGGCATAAGACGCAGATGTTGTCCTAGTAGATGTGATCTAGCTTTCAGGCTTGGAATGTCAGTCAGATCTCACCAAGCAGTAACCATTGTCAGCTCAGTGTACAGTGTAGCCACGGATGCCATTTGTCCCCCAGCTGACAAGCTACTCTAAAAATACTGCTGGTCTTCAGACAGTGTGGGAAATGCTACCTCCACCAGGTCCTCCCTGGCCTTGAACTTTAAAGCTTCTCTAGGGAGGATTTTTGTGCTGTCTGATGGTAGAGGTCTCATTCTCATCAGCTTCATCCCCAGCCAAATTCCCATTGCTATGCAAGCAACACCCTAAATCTCCTGCTACCCTGAAAGGAAGATAAACAGCTGCTAGTTCATTATCAAGGCTTGTAAGTGGTCCACCTGGAACAAGAGCAGCTAGACTTTTCATGCCCCACTTTAAACACCTCTTGGAGGCTGTTTTTTAAAGTCTACACATGAGCCTACTTATCACACCAGCCTCTGTTAGAGGAAAACTCATTGCCATTCTTCTTTAAGAAGTTCCACCCCTCCAGGTCTTGTGTTACACCTCTTGGCACCTCAGAAAGCCTTGTTGTCACCCTCAATGTGAAGACAATGTCCTCTCACACTCAGGGCAGCTTCTCAGTAGTACCTGCAATGGGCTGGGTGTCATTCACAGCTGCCGTTGCCCAAGCATGAGCTATCCTATGCAAAACTAGCATTTAGGTGAAGTTTGACTGCATCAGAAGCTGTTGAACCCTTTATCACTTAGTAAATAAGCTGAGCTCACTGTGTAATGTCGCTGCAGTCCTGTTTCATCTTCCTGCCCCTGAACAAAGCCAAGCTAATGGTTTACATCCTCCCAGCTAGTGAAAGATGCTCTGTTTATTCCTTCATGGCCCTCACATTTCGAAATACCTGGACTCTAGGCAGGCTCTGAGCAACTCATTGGCATGGCCTCAATGTAGAAACACTACTCTGGAAATGGCAACCCAGATTAATATTACAGGGATGTAACAGCAGCAGCTGAAATATCCTTAGCGTCCCATTTTTTGAAGGCAGGTTAGAGATCAGGCCTTTATGCTCCTGAAGTCAATACAGGCTAACACACTACTGTCCCTCAAGTTCAAATAGATAGAAGTTCATGCTTTTTGATACTCCCAGCAGCATTCCTGGAAGAAGGTTTCACAGCCTCTAGAAAAGACAAAACACTACCTCAACTATTTGCCATGTATTCTATTCTCTAGACCAGCTTTCCACTGCAAACCCCACTTCACAGCACACTTTTCCACTGCACAGCACCACATCTCCAAGTCCACTAAAGGCATCTCCTCCTCCCTTCTGCAAAGACCTGCACATGGTATTCTACAGTGGCCTTAACAGAAGGGATCTTGGATCATCCCATCTCTTCATTTTGTTACCCATCCCAGCACTCACTGTTCACACCTCTGTCTTACAGCTGCTGGCCAAATGGCCACTCTGTGCTTGCTGCATCAGGAAGTGTCTGTCCATGGGGTCCAAGGACAGCAACACATTTCTGCAAGGTCCAAGCTCCTCCCTGTGCAATCCAGGTTCGGTATGTATTGGCTTTATTGCCAATTATCACTGTAATTATCACTGCCAGCCCCAAATCTGACCTTCTAACTTCCCCCACCCCTCCCCAGCCAGTCCCCTGCAATAGCCCTCACTTTTATAATCACCCACCAAAGTAGCTGTGCCTCTTTTTGGTGGCTTTCCATCAGCAGTGCCATCCAACTGACTGAAGTGAACCATCCATCTTACTGTGCTCTCAAGGTTCCCTCCCTCTGCCTGCATGAAGAGATGCTCCCTTTCCATCTCCTTACTTTTTATTGTTGCAGCATCCTCCCAGTCCATCAGGAAAAGTACCTATATGATCAAATAGCATCTTTCCAGGGCCCTACAAGCCCACCAGCTGTACTGCCTTCCTCTACAGCATAAGCTCTTCAAGCTTTTATAATGGTGGGAAAGAATCCCTTCATGTGGCACACAGGTACCAAGAAACTCCAGTTTCTCTCCTACCCCTACAAGCACTCTCCAAAGACTTTCAGCCCCCACCCTTTTGCATATAAGTCCTTTCTCCCCCTCCATTTCTTTTTCCAGGCTACAAGCTGGATGAGGAGACCCTACTGATCAACTACTTCCTCCTAATCAAGGTTTACCCCCTGCTCCTGCCCAAACCTTAACGTAAGAGACATACCCTGACCAGCAACCACCTAGAAGGACCATAGACCACAACAACACACACTCTCCAAAACAACAGACCCACATTGTGCCATCAGCTTTTATAGAGCTCAAACAGCTGCTCATTAGTAAGGCCTGGGCATTATAAGCCTCCCCTCTGCACACCAAGCTTTCTTCTGTCTTTCCAGTAGGGACCCATTGTGGTTCACAGTGACAAGGTGGCTGTCATCTTCAGGTGGTTTCCTACGCTGCCCCAAGGCCCCCAGGAGTGGGGAAGCAGCAGCGGAGTGCCCAACCAGCTTGCAAAAGAAGTGGGAGTTGGTGGCTGCTCTCCTTCTCCTCTTCTCTGAAAACGTGCTACTAGAATTTTAAACAGATTATGTAAGTGGCTCTCATTTAATCCATCTGAACTATCTTCTTTTAATCACATATGAGATCAAAGCACCTGACTCTGAAATGAGCGGAGAGCAGCACAGGCTCTCCCTTGTGCAAGCTGGCCTGCAGTGGGTGAGGAGGGGACAGCTTGTGGGAACACATGCCAGGGCCTAATGGGTTTTCAGGGGTTTGCTTTTTAAATCCTCAATATCAATGGGGGAAACAAGTGCTACTGTCACTTCCTATGTATTTCTTGTGGCTCTTCCTTTGTGCTTCTGCATCCCAGAGGTGCAGAAGAACATGCCTGTGCCAGGGATGTGGGGGCACGGTAGCTCGGCTGGGAAGCTGTTCTTCAGACAGAGAGCAGCTCTCTCTCAACGAGACTTATATAGTTTACCTTTTCCATTTCTTCTCCTGAAGTCTGACATTTAAAAATGTGTAATTGTGTTTATCCCTGGCAAGCTGTGAATGGCTCCCCGGGCTGCCCGTGCCTCTGCACTGCTGTATAAATTACACTGACAACCCCTTATTACAAAGGGAAAAATAAGTTAATGGAAAAGCAAAGCAGAAATAGATGGATAAAAATCCCAAAATGCCCGAGTCAGCAGAATTGCCCCCACGTGAGAGTCATTGCCAGTATTTAATTACAGAGATCGATCGTGTGGGTGAGTGTGAGTTGGTGTGTGTGCACGTGCAGGGGAGGACTTGGTATGTTTATACTCTATTTATTATTTTTTTTAGTAAAGTATTATCAATATTGCACTAGAGGCTGCCCTGGCAGGGTGATGAGCAGCGTGGCTCAGGAGGGAGTGCACAGCCTGCCTCAGGCAGGTTCCCCACCTCTCCATTCATCTGAGGCAGCCTCTCCTAGCTGGTGGGGAGCCAAAATGCCTGGCTGCCCCTTGGGAAGAGAGCTTGGGTGCTGCAGAAATGCCAGGACCGTCAAGGCTGCGTCTCCTCCATGCAGGCAAGGCTCTGGATGCCGCAGCACAGATGAGGCTTGAAATCCACCTGCCTCAAGGCACAAGCAGCAAATATGCACAGCAGCACTGAGAAAGAGAAATCGCATTGTCGTGATGCTTCAGGGAAATGGCACATTTAGATGGAGGCTCAGGAAGAAGCAGTGAAGAGCCATGAGGGTCAGTCACCCCAAGTCACTCCTGCAGGATGGTGAACTGGATATTTGGAGAAAAAACGTTGAACAAAACAAGCTGGGGTGTAGGACCTGCAGGTCAGGACTCAAGAAGCTTCGGGGAGTTCAGACATCCTGAGGATGCTGTGGACAAATGGGAGCAGCAGCAGCAAAGCTGCTCTAGGCCCCTGGGGTTACGCGCAACCCATCACTACTAACATCCATGGACGTTCAAGCTGACCACAGAGCTGGGGAGCTATGGAGGGACCCTGAAACCCTGAAGGATGGTTATGAGGGAGAGGCTCAGAGGAAGAGCAAAGCTATCTGGCTCTGCCTAAGCTTCCTAATTCAGATAAAGGAGGAAATGCTGCTGGCTATGGGACTGGGAAATTTCCCATTACTTGTGGCCAAGTTGGGTCTCTCTGAAGACCAGGGACTTCTGACAAGGCTCTGCATCCCTATGTTTCCCCTATTAGTCACACAAAGCATAACCATTGGGATAAAATGTCAGTCACCAGTCAATATCTGAGCAGGCTGCTGGTGGAAATCAGAAACAGACCCCTGAAAAAATGTTGTTTCAAGCAAAATGACTGAACAGAGGAGGAAATGCTTGGTTGGAAATGCTCACCTCTACCAACAGGAACTGGAAGAGTTCCTCCCGGGACTCTTGACCAGGAACTGCCACCACTGAGTCCCCAGCTCCCTCCTCTGACCCTGACAGTTGCTCCCCCCATCACTCACGTGGGCAGTGGTCCTTGGCCTTTGGGGTTTGGCCACAAGGTTGTGTAAAGCAATGTAAAGTGAAGACGTGCAGACTTTAGCGTGGGCTCCACTGCCAGATTGATTCAAATTCAACCATCCTGGGAGCAGAGCAAAGAAGTTAACAGCTGCTGAAAATTGCACACAGCTCCTTTCATTTCCACACATTTTTCTTGCCTAATTAGAGCGAGGCGAGGGGATGGGCAGGAGCTTCAAGACGGTGGGAAGCTGGACAATGTGACTTATTCCTGCAGGAGGGAGGAAGGGAAGGGATCTCTTGCTCCCCAGGAGACCAGTTGCTCCTGTCTGGTCTTACTGAGTCTAGAGTCAGAAGAAGAAACCCCTTATCTCATTGCACCCACATTTGTTATTTGGACCACACAGGATTTAAGAAAAAAAAAGGTCTTTCTGCTCCCCATCCCTTTCTTTGGCCATGTGCCCTTGCTGTAGTGCTGTTGCTCTGATTTTTCATACCTCTCCCTCTGCAGCAGCTTCCAGGTTTCACTCCTGTAAATGTTAACCAAGAATTCAATGCAAAGGAAATAAAAACCCCAAACAAAACAAGAGGAATAATGTCTATTTTTGTTCAGTTTTAAGGCCGGTCTCATGGCCCTAGCGTCTTCTGGATAATAACTGAAAATCCCTTCTCCCTGCAGTCTGGACACCAATCAATACTCCACAAGTAATTTCCAGTGCTAGGCTTGCTTGTTAAAGCCCTAACATTCCCTTTCCTTGAGAAGTGGGTGGCACAGTGAGTCACGGAAAGCTCAGCAGGATGCCACTTCTACCTGATGCAGTGCTGAAGCCAGGCTTGAAATCAGAAATCATCCAGAAAAGCTATTTTCTCAGCCTAGGACCGAATCTCAGTGCTTGAGTGGAGAGGCCTGAGGTCTTTTGCTGGGCAGCAGGTCCCGAAGGACCTGATGGTGCCATCCCTCCTGGCTCAGCACTGGGGACAAGATCACAAGGGATCAGGAGCCCATCCTCATCTTGGGGCTTTTGAAATGTGCTTGTGATACGACCATCACAAGTGACCACTCCTGCCCCTTGCAGGAGAGCAATGCTGCACGTAGCCTCTTGCTCTATGCAGGAGCACATTATGAATGCATGCAAGACTTAGCAGGGCTGGGGTCCAGCAGCATCCATCCATCAACCTGCATGAATCCTGGCCCCCTTTCTTGCCCCCATGCTGCCAGGGCAAATGAAGAGCTGCCATAAGGCCCTTTGCAGGAGCAGGCACCAAGCTGCTGCAGGAGCCTAACTCTCCTGTCAAGGATGGTGCATTCATCAGATGCTGTGGGGACTTTTCCAGGACCCAGAGCCTGGCCCTGGCATCGCAGTTAGGACATGGCTGCAGTGAGGAGCTTGTAAAATGCCTGTCTTCCTGCCATAATCAGGCTAACCTTCTACTCAGTCAGGAAGCCCCCAAGGGAGTTCCTCAGACTGACAAAATGCCTTTCTTTTAAAGTTGCTTTGCTTAATTACTTTGGGACGTGTTTAAAAATATGACGTGCCATGAGCCTTTGAAGTTCAGAGAGACTTTAGCAGGTGCAGTAATCCCCTTACTTTAATCCTGATGACCAAGATATGTTGGCTGCCCTTTTGCATGGTCTAGCGGGACTCAGGTAGTTTAAAAGCCAGAGTCTTTGTCTGCTTTCCTTGGATGAGACTTTCAGAATCGCACTGGACTGTCTTCACCTTGGGTGGACCCAACACCTCGCTAGTTTGTCTACACACAGCAGTGGCATATTTATATCTTCCTAAAAAACTCGGGTGAGCTCCCAGGGGGACAGTTGTTCTTCCAGCTGTGCTTGTGCCAGGCTCATTTTCCTGCAGGAGCAGAAAGGTTTGATCCACCCTCTGACAACGTCTGGACCTGTGCAGCTGGAGGCAGGTTGGGGGCTGCGAAAGGGAGCAGGCAGTGGCATGAGGATTCTCTCGCTCCGTTATCAGCCAGGGAGAGCACTGCAAAAGCTGGGCATTGCTGCCATCCTTCAGTCAGAGCAAGCAGGGAAAGAATTCATTTCACTTACGCAACCTGCAGGAGCTACTGCCCAAAGAAAAGGCCGCGTGTAAGACTAATTGAGAGCTGAGCTATATGCAAGAAAGGGCTGAACTGCTTTTCCTTTGTTAGAGGGGTCCATGGGCCTGCCTGTCTGAGAGTGGGGAGGCACAACAGCAATAATCAGGAGCAAGCACCAGAAAGCCAAGGGTGGCCAAAGCAACACTTTGCAGCCCTTATGTTCAGAGAAAGCAGAGACTGTGTGTGGTTTGTTGGGCGGTGTGTTGGCTGGGGAAGGAGGCTTAGGAAGTCTGGTGGCAACAGTATCTCCTGCTGCACCAGTCCTCCTCTCAAGGGAAGTGTCATCTATGGCGATGCTGTGGGTTTTTTTACATAGAGAATAAATTGTACCAGAAATACCTGGCTCCCTTGCAACTTTCCTCTGTATTGGAAATAGCTGCCAAAAGTCAGGTCTGAGTATTAGCTAACTACTTCAATCAAATCACATAACTACATGATGTTGAATAAGCTGAGAAATAAAGTCAATTGTAGAGTAACAAATGATGTATTTACTGCAACAGAGGGGCTTGAGCTTTCAAAGCTTACAAAATGTCTTCTCTTTTTATCAAAATTAAATTTCCTTGAAATCAATGTATTCCTATGGAAATTCTTTATTACAACAAAATGCCATTTCAATGCCTTTTTTCTGGTGGAAATGCTCTGTTGGTGTGTTATTGACACGGTTCAATTACTGCACTCACACTCGCAGCAGAACTGTGCCAGACAAACAGCACCCAGGGCACAACCTCTCCCCCTCCAGACAGCCTTTTGTGTCTCAGTAGACTCCATACCTGTACTCCAGAATGGACTTGGAGCATTCTTCTGACATGTCTTGACCCATCCTGGGTTCAGAAGTCCCTCCCTTGGGAAGCTCTCCAGATTCCCTTACCCTCTTGGGTTCATCCAAGACCATTCACATGATGAGGTCAAGTCCTCTCCCCAGCTCCATCCACGTTGGGCCATATGAGAGATATGAGGGTCTCAACCCAACCACCATGTGTGCTGAGCCCAGCTTAAGGAGAGGTACCAAGACTTCTTGACTTTCTTCTCCAGGCATGGAAGTAATTCATCATGCTCCTCTGGCAACAAATCTGCATCTTCTGCCTTTGCATTTCAAACGTGTGATTTCTTATGCTCCAGGGATCCCACATGCCCAGTAAGGTTGTCACCAGACAGTTTTATACCCAGCCTGTCTGGTTGTGTCACAAAATGCCCTGGACCTGTTGGAATCACAGCCTCTCCACGCATTGGGCTACCCAATGTTCAGCAGCTTCAAGCTTAAGGCAGCTGCTCCTTGTATTCTTTAATCTAGTAAACCAGTATGAACTTCATAACTTCTTTGAAAGGGATCACACCAGCTCCAGCCCTAACAGGCACCCACCATTTGAAGCTCCTCAGTATGTAAACTGTTGCATTCATGGCAAGCCCTACACTTCAGCAGCCGTTCCCCACTCCTGCAGGGGGGAACCTCCCCTCCCCAAATGCACCCTGCAGCCACCCAAATCCAGCCCTGCAGCCACTCCCTCCAGAGCCAGGGCAGATGCAAAAAGGATTAATTTTAACCACTTCAATAATTTGCTTGAAATAGACAAAATATTTTTTTTTGGGGGGGTGGGGGGCTCCATTTTCTGTATTTCAACCTGATTCTTTGCTGCAGCATCTCCTTTTCTTGGCCATGACTCACATTGGAGCAAGAACGCTGGAAGCTTTTTCTCACAAATAATCCAAGTAACCTGTAGACCTACAGCAAATTAAAAGAAGCTATTTAGCTATGCAGATACACTCGGCTCCATTATTTTTTCCCCCCCCCAGGTTTGGCAGTTCATTAATAACAGCCCACTGGTACAGAGAAAAATATCACACCGAGCAATCAGCAGCACACAACATGCTTGGGATGCTTGTGCTTTTGCTGAAAGGAAAAGGAAACCAACAAAAAAAAGGCACATTGGGTCACAGAAATGCAGCTTTCCAGCCAAGCAAGTCATGTCCAACATTTTATTTCGTTCATTTCGCCCCTTTCTCTTCTTATGAAATGTTTGCAGTCTTGACATTAGGAAAAAGTTTTTCCCAGAGAGAGTGGTCAGTCAGTGGAATGGGCTGCCCAGGGAGGGGGTGGAGTCCCCATCCTTGACTGTGTTTCAGAGTAGATTGGATGTGGTGTTGAGGGATCTGGTGTAGGGGAGAACTTGTAGAGTAGGGCTGATGGTTGGACTTGATGATCCCAAGGGTCTCTTCCAACCTGAATGATTCTATGATTCATTTAGACCTGCATGTACTTGTTGATTGACCAGCTCTGTTAATCATTCTTGTCAAACTACTCCAGCCTATGTGTTCTTAGCCACTGTTTGCTCTGTTGCCTCAAGAACTGGCGATTTGGCTTTGCAGGCTGAGGGTAATTTACAGTTTCTTTGTATATTCACATGCAGAAAAATGGTCTTGAATCATTACTTGCGGGACCAAAATGAAAAAGAGTCAAAGGAAAAGATTATGGCACAAAGATTACAGTATGAAATGACTGATTTTTATTTAACACATTAGCCAATATACTTTTTCAAATACAGGCTCAAGCCTACTTAAGGCATAGTTCAAGTTAATATTGATATTTGAAGGAAGAAGCATTTTCATATTAATCACCTAACTATTAAATGTCTGTTATGAGACAGAGCTTATGGGCTACATTTCCAGACACATTTTCAAATGGTTCAGGCTAACTTTGATCCTTAATGATGGAGAGCAATTATATAATGGGTTCAGAAACACTTCTAAGGCATAACTTGCGTGGGGTTTTTTTTATTGGTTTGGGTTTCTTTTTTTTTCCTGCAGTCAGACAATATCTCAATAACATTTCTGGGAAGCAAAAACAACCATCCTTGTCTCACCCTGCATTTTTGCTCCACGGTTGCAGATTTGCAGCCTGATTCGCAGCAGGCCAGAGATGAACATGAAATAGCTGACCTACACAAGCCTTGCAGCAGTGCAAAACCCCACGGGGCTTCTCCTTCAGCCAGAGCTGCACTAAATTGTCTGTCACAGGCAGCAAAGGAGCGTTATCCTCAGCAGGGCAGCTGCCAGGTGGTCCAGGCCCTCGGCTCACACATTACCATGGTAATCACATCCAGTGGGGCAGCAGAGATCGTGAGAAAACCCAACACCAGGCCAGCAGCATGGGAAAGTTCTGCTTAGGGCAAACCTGGTGCAGGTTGGGCACGCAGTGGGGTCTGCTGCCATGGCTGGGATGGGACGGGTGGCCAACAGTCTGGTGTTGGATGGGGGAAGGTAGATTTCCTGCCAAGGGGTCTGGAAGGGACTGTGCATCTTTTTTTTTTGAGGGGGGGGGTTGCTACCAGCACATGGAAGGGTCATGGTTGGAGCTATGGGTGAACAAGAGCAGAACTGCCTACGGGGGAGCTTGTGTGTGTGAGACTGTGCATGTGTGTGTGTGTGCACATGTGCATGAGTGTGTGTGTGCGTGTACGTGTGTATCTCCTATCAGGAGAGGCTGAGGGAATTGGGTATGTTTTGTCTGGAAAAGAGGAGGCTGAGGGGACACCTCCTTCCCCTCTACAATTCCCTGAAAGGAGGTTGTAGAGAGATGGGTGTTGGCCTCTTCTCCCAAGGGAATAATGACAGGAGCAAAGGAGATGGTCTGAAGTTGTGGCAGGGGAGGTTTAGAGCAGATACCAGGAAGAATGACTTTATTGAGAGGGTGATTGGGCACTGGAACAGCCAGCCCAGGGCAGTTGTAGAGTCACCATCCCTGGAGGCATTTAAGACATGTAGATGTGGCACTTCAGGGCATGTGGTGTGGTGTTCGTTGTTATAGTGGGGTTTCTCTGGGGTGTGGTGTTGTCAGTGTGTAGTGGTGGGTGGTTGTTTTTTGGTTTGGTTTCATTTAGTTTTTTGTTGTTTTGGTGGTGGTGGGTTTTGTTATGGTTGGACTCAATGATCTGAAAGGTCCCTTCCAACCATGAAGATTCTGTGATTCTGTATGTGTGTTGCATGTGCATGTTTCTGTATAGAATCATAGAACGGTTGAGGTTGGAAGGGACCTTTCAGATCATCCAGTCCAACCATCAACCCAACACTGACAAAACCACCGCTAACCCATGTCCCTCAGCAGCACGTCTGTCTGGCTTTTATTACCTCCAGGGATGGTGACCCCACCACTTCCCTAGGCAGCCTCTTCCTCTGCTTGATAACTTGGTAAATAGTTTTTCCCTAATATCCATCCTAAACTTCCCCTGGTGCAGCTTAAAACCATTTTCTCTTGTCCTGTTACTTCGGAGAAGAGACCAACCTATACATGTACAGTGTGTGTGCATATGCATCCCTGTGGGTGCACATGTGCTCGTGGGTGGGTGTGTATATCCATCCATGTGTATATCCATCCATGTGTATATCCAAGCCTAGCTGTGTGGGCACACAGCTAGGCTTGAATCTCCATGTGTATGCCCTCCCAAACCTCTGCATCCCCTGCAGGGTGCGCCTCTGTACATCTATGTACCTCTGTGGGGAGGCCAAGGGGTGCCACAGTCATGCCTGTGCTCTGTCTAGCCAGGAGGTGCTCAAGCACATGTGCTGAGGCTAAAAAAATTGTAACAGATATTCATTTCATTGTCACTGAGGGACAGGCTGCCAATATTGCAAGCACAGCACAGGGCATCATCAGAGGGACAGGCTCACACTCGTCTTTTCTACACTTTCCACACTTTCTGCATTTTCTAGATGAATGCTGACCTGTGCCAGTGGGCAAAGGTCATGGGGCAATGGGAGCCAGCACCTGCAGGGATACAGAGAAGCATCGCACCTGCAGCCAGGGCATGAAAATGTCCATCCAGGTATGAAAGAGCCGGTGTGCTTTTGAGAGGGTGAAGGATACGATGGGGTTTTGAACAACCTGGTCTAGTGGGAGGTGTCCCTGCCCATTGCAGGAGGGTGAGACTGGATGATCTTTAAGGTCCCTTACAACCCAAACCATTCTATAGTTGTGTGACACAGGGAGTGGCAGCATCCTCCCTGCCCTCCTTCATCTCACAGAGCTGAACACATAAAGCTGCTGCTCACCTGTGGGATATGGCTGGACCAAGTGCCATAGGTCTGGGAGACACCTAGGGTTCAAGCTGTGCTTCCTGGCTGTATCTCAGTCCCAAACTGGACCAACACGCTGGGATACACCAGCTCTCTCTGTCCTTGGGTTTCCACAGGGTTACAACCCAGAGGCAGGGGGAAAGCAGCAATGCCAGGGAAAGACAACTGCTGAGGATTTCCCAATGCATGTCCAATACCCACCTGACCAAGGCAGCTCCCTCCTTCAGCAATTTCCTTTCTTCATTTGTATGTCTTTGCCACAAGAGCTGCTTGGCGATGATCAGGTCCCCATCATATGAGGCATCCACCCAGGAGGGTCTGTGCTGCATTTGGCAGTGGCTGCAGCTGCCCAGCCACATCCTGCACTCCTCAGCATAATTTTCCGCCCCGCAAGCAGGATCAGCATAAAGCCTCAGCACCACAAAATGAGCAGGGATGGGTTAAAGCAGCCTTTTACAGCTCTTGGCCCTGCCTGTCCCCAAGGTGAATGCTGAATGGGAGGACATTTGTGCAGTGAGTAGGTTGGGAACCCAGAAAATCACCTCCAACTGGGTCACGGAGCAGCCAGGAGGTAAAGTACAGAGGGTCTCTCTCTGCTGAGGCTGAGCTGCAGTCGGTGGCTAAAGCATCATTAGGGTGGCTGTACTCCCAAGCAGCATCCTCTTCCTCTGACAGGGTCTAACTCATCCAGCACACAGGGTCACAGGAAGGCTGTGACTATACACCCAGTGGTGACAGTCAAGAAGACGCACAAGAAAGTGAAAAGCTTTGGAGTGCTGAGCTGTTTGTAAGCAGGAAAACAGCAGAACTTCACCCAGCTGAGTGCTGCCCTTTATCTGCACTTTACCTCCACAGCAAATGGAGTAACATGCAGTTTTTGCCTGAAAAAGGTTGTAGCACATATGTGTGAATCCCCCTCTGAGGAAGAGAATACAGGAGCTGGGCTGTGCCACCGATCCAGAGGCAGACACTGAATGCTGGGATGCCCAGCAAAGAGATCTCCCACAGAGACACACCATTCTGCATTTACACGTGTGCCTACATTTCTGCCTTTGGAACAACACGGGTAAGCCCCCAGTTAGGGGAACTCATCTCCTCCCTGCACAGCAGGTCCCTGCTGCCAGCTCAGGTTCATGAGAGAGGGAAGAAGAGCAGGGCTGGGTGAGGGGTGTGAAACAGGGGGCTGGAGGCATCAGGAAGGATGCAGAGCAAAGCCAACCAGAGTGGGAGAAAGGTCCAACATAGTCTCTATCATGGCACTGTCCCCATGAGGCAAACCCCAGAGATGTCCCAGGGCTGAATCCTCCCGCAGGTGCCTCAAGCTCCAGTTGGTCCCTAAAGGTACCCCTGTGTATCAAGCAGTGTCTGGGATGAAACACCCATGGAGAAACACAGGCACCTGGAGAAGAATCTCACCAGGACCATTGTCACTTAGTGGGGACCCCCATGCAGCATCATTCATCTTGCTCACCTGTCCCCAGCGAGAGCACAGGGACAGCTGGTCTCAGAGTATTTTTGCTCTGTACATCATTTTTGGGCCCCATGTACACCAATTTGGGGCTCATCTCTGGAAGTTACACCATAAAAATTACATAAACCAGGCTAGAAGCACTTCAGGAACCCACACCATCTATTCTACCCCCTATTCCTACCCCAGAAATCCAGGTCCATGTCTCTATCTTAAACATGAGAAGGAGAAGCCAGGGTCTTAGTGAGACACAATGTGCAGTGAGATGCCTGGAAAGCAGGGGAAGGTTTTGTTGAGCTGATCACATTAAGCCCTTCTGTATCTGTTCTCTTGAGTCCTTCCAAATTTTTCCTCTTTGAAAACTGGAGCGCTTCCTTCTGCTCAGTTTTGGTATCTTAGTCTCAGGTTTCCCTGTCTTGCTGGGTGGCTCATTAAGGAGCAGATAATGAGCTTTCTCTGCCCACTGCTGATAGCGGCTGGTACAAAATTGTTAACAGATATATTGTTTTTCCAAGTATTTCTTGAGCATTTGGCTTAAATTGGTGTTAAAGTACAGAGCAGAGGAGATGTTTTAAAGAATCCAGATACAAATAAAGTCTCTTTGCTAGGCAGGGTTTGCCACCGTGTTGTCAGAGACACCCCAGTGCCCCACCAAGGGCAGTTTCAGGGGTGCAAATGGTACGTAGGTGGCTAGATCCTGCTGAGAAATGTCACAGAGAACAGTATCCTGTCCTGAAAATCCACTGGGTGCAGCCAGATCCACTAAAGGTCCAAGAATTAAAACCCCAGGAGCTTAAACTCCATCCATACTGAGGCACCTGTATGAGCAATCTGAATGAGCAGAAATTTTGAGAGAACCAAGGTCCCACAATGTTCCTGTGCCACCTCTGCCACTGCTTAAGGCAGGAAAACTGCTCATTTCAGGTGGCCAGATTTTCAGAGTGAGGGGAAAATGACGATCATTAGACCTACTTTTTCACCTGAAATGCAGCCTTTTGGTGTTTTTTTTTACGTTAACACAGGATATTTTATATTATGGGCACTTAAAAGTCTAGTTGTTTGGATGGTGACACCGATTGCAGAATGCCAGCATAAAAAACACTCAATATATAAGTGAGTCTCTATGAGTATGATGTCCTCCATGTCATGGGTATGCACCTCGCATCTCAATTAATTTAAAGGCAGCTCTAACCAATCTGGACCTGACTCGGCTGCCCCTCTCCAGGCTTGTAATAGCACAGCTGGGCTGGCAGGGTCAAGATCTCCGTGCTCAAATTCCATATGCAGGATGAATAGATCTGCAGGAAAAATGTGATGTGGCATTTTTCAGAAGTGTCCACCTGCTTCACCTGCTGGAACAGCCACCAATGCTTTGGCCAGGTGTGGATTTGCAAGCCTCAGGTTCTGTGATATCACCTGATAAAAGGCAGGGCTTGGGAATGCTTTTTAAGCAAATGTGTTTTACAGCTGCTCTGGTTTCATACCTTGGTCCTTTCTCTTTTGGGAGGAAAAACCTGGGAAAGCAAAATGAATAAACTCACCCACTGCCTTTGGAAAGATGGAAAGATGAGAATAAATCTTATGAGGATCGATTGAGGGAGCTGGGAGTGTTGAGTTGGAGGAAGAGAAGGCTGAGGGGAGACCTCATCACTCTCTACAACTGCTTGAAAGGACATTGTGGAGAGGTTGGTGCTGGTCTCTTCTCACGGGCAATTAGTGATAGAACAAGAGGGAATGGCTGCAAGCTGCAGCAGGGTAGGGTTAGGCTGGACATTAGGAAAGAATTCTTCCCAGCAAGAGTGGTCAGTCAGTGGAATGGGCTGCCCAGGGAGGTGGTGGAGTCACCATCCCTGACTGTGTTTAAGAGTTGGTTAGATATGCTGTTGAGGGATCTGGTGTAGTGGAGAGCTTTGTAGAGTAAGGCTAAAGGTTGGACTTGATGATCCCAAGGGTCTCTTCTAATCTAAATGGTTCTATGATTGATTCTTCCCATGGAATCCAGGAGATAGGAGCAGCAGCAGCATCCCTGTTTGCTGTCACATAGATGCAGCTCATGCCTGAGTACTGGGGGTGTGTGATTCAGAATGGGGGAGCAAGGCATGATTGCTTCAAGGGCCTGCACGCAGGGTTGTGCAGGATCGTTGGCAGCAGAGCTTGTCAAAATGGCATGGGTGTAATCTGTGCAAGACACTAAGTCTTTAAGCACATGGTGGCTACAGGACTGACTTGGGTGCACTAAATACAACAGAATTGCTACTTCATGTGCTTTGCTGAAGGGATGTGAGGGGGGAACTGTGGAGGGTGCCTAATGGGTATCGACAAGCTTTGGACCCAGGGTCATCAAGGTGTCAGTTTGCATCTTAGCCTGAACTACTCATCTGACTTTTTAAGAGAGGAAGAACAAAACCAGCTAGTCATTTTCACATCAACAGCCTCTGCCAAACAGCCTCAGCAGTGCCTGGGAACCAACGCATCGCCCAAACAAAAGGAAGTTCTCAGGCCCCTGCTGTTTCTCATGCTACTTGAGGATGTTCAAGCTTAGAGATCTTACTGTGTGTAATGTTATCAGTTGCATTAATCCAACTTTACAAGGTGCTGCATCCTGAAGCAGCCTCCCAGCCTTAATGCAGCCCCTTAGGAGGGCCTGGGGAGGGTTGTACACCAATGAAATTAAAAATGCAGCAGACATCGCAGAGTGCAAGAAGTCCCCAAGGCACAGGTAGGTCAGCCAGCCTGGGCACTGGAACCCTCACTTGTGGCCCAGCCCAGGAGATATGCTTCCTCCAGAGTTCACATGGCTAGGGATCAGCTCATCATCTGCTCTATTGAAGCTGACGCCTGTCACTTCCGATGCTGGGCGAGACGGTGCAGAGCCTGGAGCATGGCACTGGCCTTGGCTCCCAGCTTGACCTTGGAGCTCACACTGCCCATGCATCCCCACTAATGGAGCCAGTGCCTGCTCCTGTTGTGACCTGAACTGGGATCAGACGGTGGGTAAAACCTCCCCCAATACCGGGTGTCTAAAGCCATGACTGACTGCTTTCAGGGGATGGTTTGGTTTTCTGAAGAGAAGGAAATGGAGTAGGACTATTTGGGTGCAATCCCAGGAGGTGACATTCCAACTTAGCTGGAATCTCCATTTGAGGACCAAGGTGAGAAGAGAAACCCAGTGCATCTGTGTCTTCTCTGTAGCAAAATAAGTACAGAGGCTCATCTACAGAGATCACAGCCATCTAGACTGTCTCTATAATCAAAGGAGAGATTTAGAGGACCCCAGAGAGTGATTTCGTCAGGCTTGTCTTTGACACCTCCAGTGCAGTGGGGAGAAACCACTCTGGAAACATCTGTCTGTCCCCAGGGTGATGATGGGATCCCACACAGCAACAAGGTTAGCTGCTGTATGGTGACAGGCAGATCACACCAACACTACCCACCAGGCCTTCTCTGCAGCCAACAGGACCGGCCTCGGGTGGGAGGATGCAAATTACAACCAGGTGATGGTGAGTTCCTGAGGGGCTCTGGATCCCCTTTCCTGCAAGTGGGATGCACCCATCACACCAGAAGTTGGTAACACTTGGTAAAAACTTTCTGAGTTTTACTTCCCTCCTGTATGAGCATGGAGAGTGCCAAGCACAGCGTCGCATAAACCCGCGTCTGCACAACAGACATCTCTGTGGGGAAGCATCTTACCACCTGAAAAACATTAAAGACAGGATTTTGTCAGCAATGTGGGGGTAACCCAGCACCAGTCCTGCCAGCAATGGGGTAGAGGAATCCCTGGAGTTGTATGGGATCCAGAAAACCTCAAGTGGTGCTCTCCATCACCAGCAGCAAGGAGGTGTAGGTCCCCCAGGTGAGACCACCACCCTCATCTCTTCACAGGTACTTCATGTTCAGAGCCCATGGTGTTGCCTTTAGGTAAAGGGCTTTGAGGAGTTGGAGGTGCCAATTTGCTCCCATGCTGCTGCAAGGCTGTGTGCCAGTGGCAATGACAGGGATGATAAGGTCACAGGAGTGAGACCCCAAGGGTTGCACCTGCAGGGACCCTCTTGGGTGGCACTGCTGGAGCAAAACCCATCCTGTGTGAATGGCGCGCTACCGTCCTTCTGGCTTGTGCCAGGAGTGCTCTGTGTCCCACGTGAAAGGTGAGAGAGCGTTTAAGCCACTTTTAAAGCTGTGTAAGACCTTAAACCCTTAGTGTCACATAAGGACTTAAATGCCTTAAGACTGTAGCATGTCATAAGATGGAGTTAAAGCAACATAAGCCTCCTTTAGCCTCCACGGTCCTTGAAGGGCAGTCTTTTGGGAACACAAAGGCTCTTACTTTAAAGGTCCCACAAAAACAGGCTTGCAGAGAGTTGTCCCTTCTGCTAGGCTGCTTTGAAGGCTCCCTTTTTGGCCCTGGCTGCATCAGGCTGTGTGCATGCAAGAGGTCTCTTCTTCCATCACCAGGTTTGGATGCAGGATCAAGAAAAAGGCCTAGGGGTTTTGGAGCTTGTCAAATCGAGCTGTTTGGGTTTTTTTTCTCCTTTTCCATGGTTGTTGGTTTGAAGAAGCAAGTCCTTCTGGTGCATTTGGTGTGTCCAGGAGAGGAAGAGGATGCTGCAAGATAAAGCAGGAGAGTTCTCCATCTGGCAGACACCGCGGTCTGGGTGAAGAGGCAGGAACACGCATCCAAGCAGCAATGTGTAAGGTCAGGAAGAAGCCCCTGCGAGGCAGACAGATGAGCCTGCCCTATGCAAACACACGGACCCTGATCCATAGGGTTTATCCTAGGCTATAAAGACACATTTTGTGGAAAACCCTGTTAAGATACTGGCTGCACATCACTGCTTTAAGCCCCTCCAGCAACTTAAACTGGCTATAATATTAAGCCTTCAGAGTATTTTAAACTGCTTAGATTGCTCAAAAGACTAGCTTAATCTTAAACTGCAGTGCAGCTGCTTAAACAGTTTGATCTAAAAGCTCACAGGAACACAGAGTGCCTGAACTGTGCCCTGTTTGTTGACTGAAGAGCGTTGCCAGCCCTGTCACACTCAGTGTGACACTGGGACTGACACATAAGCTGTTTTTCTAAATAGACCTTTATAGATATCTACACCTAAAGAGACTCTAAATAGAGTCCAGGGGTGAAAATAAAAAGACCTTCTATTATCCCATCCTGGCACCAGGCACAAATCCAGGTGTGCTCATCCTTCCCCTTGGGACCACAAGTGGCACCAGCTCTCCAGGGAGAGGAAGGTCTCCAGGGACGATGTCCTCAGCTGGTGCACAGTGGGAACTATCAACTATCACCTTTTTTTCTGTGGGTCAGACACTTTGCCTTTGCAAACAGAGTTTTGCAGGGAAAGATACTCACTAGTTGGATTATTAAAGGTGCTTCCTTGCACAGCCCAGCAAGAGTGGAAAGCTGGTCATCATCTTCCTCTAAAATATGTAATTGCTGGAATCTCCAGCTTTGAAGACAGAGGACAGTGCCCATCCCTGAGCAGGATGAAATCTAAACCAACATCTTGGTCACCACTGAGTCAGCCCAGGCCCATGAATTTCTCTCCCAATAGAGCTATTGGTTTTCCCGTTCCCAAGAGAAAGCCCAGGGTTTTTTTCATTAAACTTTGTTTTTCCAATTACTTTGTTCTTTCTTTTTTTTAACACCATAAATGCAGCCAAGGATTTGTGCAGTATGTGCATTGGCTTGGAAAAAGGGGGATAATTCTCTGATGTGCCTGAAGACTGGCTGAAAAGCCTGCCCAGGTATAAGAAAATAAGTAATAGTGATGCCCAAAGTACAAATTATGCCAGGCTCAGCAGAGCCATTGCCTAGTGGAGGAATCCACTTGATAAAGAGACATGTTAGTGATGATTTTGGTCTGCCACATGAAATTCTCAGTTTTCATACCATCATGATATTCAGAAAATAGGAAACAAAGCATTACCTTCCCAGTTGCAGCAAGCATCTGTGGAAAACTCTGGAAACGAGAGTCAGAGTTATGATCTGAGGAGGGGCCTGAAGGAAACAGAGATAAGGCCATGAGTGTCCCTGGTCCTAGTGACAAGCTCACCACGGATTACATCTCACCAGGGCATTCTCCTGCCCTCCTGGCAGAATTCAGTGCACACATCAAATACCTCTGTTTGCACAGAGTGGGGTCATGCCCTGTAGGAAAAGCCTTCCCTACCTTGTTTTCCTGCCCACTGAGATGCCAGCTGCTGGACCCCAAGCTGAACACTGGATCCCAAATCGGCACAGCTGGATCGTTCCCCTCTGCATGTCCTCTGAGAGCTCTCCCACCTGTGCTGGCAGCATCTGGGACTCACAAACACATCTTCTAGAGTGTCTCCAACCTGGAACCCTTTTCCTCTGACCCAGGAATCGTTATAATCTTTATTGACAGGATGCCTTTTGCAGGCCTTGGGGCACTATCGCCAACTTTCAGGCTGTGCACATAGGAATTCAGCTCATCCATGGCCTGTTACAAAACTCTTTTGGCCAAGAAGCGAAAAAGCAGTTTCTCCATGTGTGTGGAGCAACTGCAGCAAAATTACTGGCTCTCCAGCTGGATCAACGTGTGCAGGAAAAGTATGTGTTACCGGGGCTGGGAGCAGGGCTCCTGGGAAACACCCAGGGCTCCTCTCCACTGCTCCAGGAACATCATTATTTCAACCTCATCAACTCCATCCCCAACTCCAGGACACCCTCACCTCAGCCCACCTACACTTACCCCCAGGCCAGCCACACCAGTCCTATCCCACACTCTCCATGCAAACCCACACGTCCCTAATGGGGCATCTCTATCAGCTCTGTCAGTCTTCTTTCCACGCAACTCATAGTCCACACTCCTCAAATTGCATTATAATCCTTTGGATTTACAATTCAAATCCTCCTCTCCACCTCAAGAGAAGGGCTGTGGGTTGTAGTGTAGTTTGAACAGGTTTTATGGGCAGTCTGTGGTCTCAGTGTTAAGACAGCACGGTCTCCATGTTTGGTGGTTGGAGCAGAAAGACAGCAGCTCTCCTTCTCTGCATGCCTTGGGTTCTCCTATGAGAAGATACTGCCACAGTCAGTGATCAGAAATGAAGTGACTCAGAGAAATGTAACATTTCCAATAAATGGGCAATAAGACAAGCCCAAGGTCAAAGAGAAGCTGCCAACTTTTTCTGATGGGTTGCTCCAAAGTGCAGATTCATCCTTGGAACTGAAGTTTTAAGGGCATTCCTGCCCATTGAGGGCTCTAGGGTGGAGGTACCCGAGCTTTTGGGGCTTCTGAGGCATTTGAACAGATTGCAATGCTGTCCTCATGGCACTGGGGTGGGCCACGTGGAGATGGAGATTACACCCTCAAGGTCGGTATGGGGCAACAAGGATGTGGAAGTGACCTGGAGGTAAATCAGTACCAAAGGCTGAGGAAAGATGTTCTTCTTCTGAACACCATCAATTTGGCTTCATGCAGCTGGTTTAGCCAGAGCTTCAGGTAGAGTTCCCTTGAAGAGATGGGGACAGTAAACCACCACACATGCTGATGTTTTTTGCAGCCAACACACACTTCTGCCACCCCTGAGAAATATGTGCCTGACCTGCCACCTGCACATCATTTCCCAGGGCTCCCAGGGCCCCAGCTCCCATGTCTGAGCAGCACAGAGACGATGTCCTCCCCTAACTGGGTTATAGGAGATTGGATTAGCAATTTGTGAGTTAGTAAAAGTCTAAGAATGGAAGATAAAACAAAGTGTGACAGGCTAAGCAGCCCTTGTCACCAGGGATTGATCACAGTGCTAATAGCCAGCGACAGCCGCACATTAATAACACAATAACCCAGCTTTGGATATTGGCACTATCACAACCCTTTAACCTGGTAATAACTCATTGGGAAAATGCTAACAGTGTCATAGCCAACATCTCTGCTGCTTAGATCTCCCCTTCTACCTGCCAGCCCAGCAGAGGCTGGTGGCAGCAGGAGCACTGAGGGGTCATCAGTCCTGCTGCTCCTGCAGGTGGTAGGTCCCTCTGCAGCTCCACAGTGCCTCATGCCCAGTCAGGGACATGGCATTAGGGTGTCCTTGGTGCCATGCAGGGAGAGGAGCTGGGCAGGCAGGGAAGGGAGACGGGGTGAACCTGTAGTGGTAACACACAGCAGGGGATGGGGAAGAGCTGAGCTGTGGGGTGCTGGTGGAGCCAGAAGGGTGGGACTGAGCTTGAGCTCAGCAGAGGCATCTGAGAGAATTTGACAGCAAGTAACTTCAGGATTTACTTTTTTTTCCCCCAATATTCTGGATTTTATGGATATGAACCATTCCCAATATGCCTAGGAAGCCTTCTGTTCCTACTTCTGGCTGCAGTGGGAGAAGAGACACTGGGGAAGTTACAAAAAACAAAATCACAGCTCTTCAGGAAATAGGAAATTAAATTAGAGATCAAGCTTTTTGTAAAAAGTAGGTCAAAAATTTGCAGGGGGGGGCAGGGAGGAGGGAAGCAAACCCTGTCTTAACTGGGAGAGCATTGTGTTGCTTGCAAAGGTTTTTCTGAGTGCTGCTCAGTGTCAGGGAGCATGGAGAGAGGGGAGGGATGGAGAAATATCACTGCCATTTCTCCACCCCTGAGCACGAGCAGCATTTCTTTGCCTAGGCTGGAGCCCAGGCTCCACTTTGGCACCCACCCAGCAGCTGCATCTCTTGGCTGCACTGGTCAGAATAATGCTGAGAGCAAACGATTTCAGGGATTCAAAGGTCAGCAAATCCTAAGTGCCAGCTGCAGGAGAGTGAGGCTGTGGCACCAGCGAGACATCTGCAGAGGAGTCAGACCTGTGAAGTCCTGTTGCTGCACCAGTTTGGCCAGATCAGTGATATGGGATTGCTTGTGGCTGATTACACCCATGGGCAGCGTAATGCATCCTCCATGTCAGCCTTTCCAGCAGACAAACTGTCCTCAGGTTTGGCTCAGACAATCTAGGAATATCTGTGTGTGCCTGTGCAGCACAGAGAAGCTGTGGCTGCCCCACCCCTGGAGAGGTTCAAGGCCAGGTTGGACAGGGCTTTGAGCAACCTGTGGGAGGTGTCCCTGTCCATGGCAGGGGGTTGGAACTCAGTGATCTTTAATGTCCCTTTCAACCCAAACCATTCCATGATTCTATGATTCTGTGACACAGAGGAGAAGATGCCTGGGAAAAAGTGGAGTCCTGTGCTCTAGTGCACAGCCCTCTGTCCCCCTTGTTTCCAGGGGGTCTTTGTGTGCTCCCTGAAGCCCATCATCCCTGCAATACAAATTAACTCACACATCCTGTGTCAAGTAATGCTACTTAAGGGCAGAGAAACCCCCAGCTGTTATAAAATGCATTTGTTATCAGCATGGCAAGCTGTGCTCCACCTCCCCCTCAATGGCTGAGTCCTGCACAAAACCCTCCTTTGGACTCATGGCCCCTTGTTGCCCAGAGCATCAAGTCACTACCAGACAGCAAGAGGGTGGTGGGAAGCAGGGCAAAAATCAGGGGGATTACATAGGGCTACAGTGACATGGCTGTGCCCCAGAGGAGTGCAGACCCCTCTTAACCACGGCTCCCTTCAGCAGACAAGGAGACAGGTGAGTTTCCTTCCTTCCCAGTGGAATTCCGCCCACATGGTGCCACTTCTCATCTCTTTGGGGCAGAAGGTAGATCTAAAAATAAATAAATAAAAATGTGGAAATACAATCTAACTTTGAAGATCCCCTGACTAATTTTGGAGGCCAGGCTGGATGAGACCAGCCAGCTTTGCCTGCAATTACTCTGAGATGAAAGTACCCCCCTTGAGACTTGCTGCCCAACAAGGGCATTTCCCCTCACCACCCAGCTAAGGGATGGAAGACCAGAGAAGTGGTCAGAAGACATGCCTGTGCTCCTGTGCTGTCTGGCTGCTTTTTTTCTCCCCACCGAGGGGGTTTGCTGCAGTGAAGCTCTGGTGCATGCAAGGGACATGCATCAACAGTGAAAAAGGAAGGGCTCAGCTTGTTTGGCTTAATTAGAATAATGAAGCTGTGAGCCTAATAGGAGGAGGTTGGGAGTGCTGAGGCTGTAATTGGCAGAGATTGGGAAGCGTGAGGCTGTCGGCTGGCAGCCATATGGAAGCGGCAAAGTGAGGGTAGTGAGTGACAGCCCGAACCTGTGGCGCTCTCATTAATTCCAACAGCAGAGCTGTGATTGATGTGTCAGCTCCCTGCTGCTCCACGATTTGGACGGCTGATTCCACCTCGCTTCTGCTGCCGCTACTGCTGCAGCCCAGGGTGGGGAAGGGAAACACAGAAAGGGGAGGAGGGAGAGAATAAGAGGAGGAGAAACAGCAGAAACAGCAGGATGGAAGGATGGAAGGATGGATGGATGGGTGAGTGGATGGATCGAAGGATGTTATAACCTAGGTATTGGCATCTGCAAAGTCCAGTCAGCCCCCAAAACGGTCTTTGATTCAGGCTTTCAATCCAGACTCGGGTTTTCAACCCAGGATTCACTCAGTGTTGGAGTCAAAAGTGTTTCATAGCCCCCAAGACTCACATGGTCTTCAAAGACAGGCTTCAATTCAGGCAAGCTTTCAACCCAGGAGTCATTCTATGTTGGAGTCAAAAGCGTTTCATAGCCCCCAAGACCCATATGGCTCTGTTTCTGCTTGTGCTTTTGGCAGGCTGCAGGCAAATCTGCAGGGCTAGGCTTCCCCCTTTGGCCTCTTTACCTGCACAGTGGGATGCACTGCTCAGTCTTCACATCCATATCTTCCTGCGGAGAGGCAGCTCTGACCAATGCCTGACACACGCTGGTCTGCAGCAGCACACCAGCACTCCGACTTCACCAGTATACCCAGGCCTAGGCTGAGACTGGTGTGTCCGAGGTGGGATATCTACAGACCCACAAATTGTTCCCTGGGTAGAGTCCTAAATTTGAGACAGGAGAGACTCCCCCTTTTTTCCCACCATAAAAGGACAAGAACAGCCCTCTCACTCTGAGAAGTGACGTGCTACTCAGACCCCCCTTCTATGATTACCCGAAATCTGCCATGAACCTGGCAGAGTTACAGTATTGTCAGCCCTCAGTGTGTAACCAGCTAACCAGATTTAGCTGCTTAAACTTTCTGCAGTGCTTCCAATACAGCCCCTCATCTCAAATCGTATCTGAAGGGGACCATGAGAACAGGGAGCATAGAATCACAGAATGGTCTAGGTTGGAATGGACCTTAAGGACCATCCATTTCCACCCTGTGCCATGGGCAAGGACACCTCCCACCAAACCAGGTTGCTCAAAGCCCTATCCAACCAGGCCTTGAACCCCTCCAGGGATGGGGCAGCTGCAGTTTTTCTGGGAAACCTGAGCCAGGGTCTCACCACTCTCACAGCAAAGTTCTTCCCCACATCTCATCTCAATCTCCCCTCTTTCAGTGTCATATCCTTCCCCCTTGTCCTATGACTCCCCTCCCTGAACAAGAGTCTCTCCCCAGCTTTTCTGAAAGGGGTTCTAAGGATTCCTCGGAGCCTTCTCTTCTACAGGCTAAAACCCCCAATTCTCTCAGCCTGTCCTCACAGCAGTGGGGCTCCAGCCTTGCAGTGTCTTCATGACCTTCTCTAGACCTATTCCAAGAGGTCTATGTCCTTCTTGTGCACGGCTGGAAAGAGTTTGGATCAGCCCAGAGTTAGGTTTCTGGTCTGCAAACACCAGGCACAGGGGAGGAACTGGGCAGCATTAGCTGGAGCAGCCACCCATCTATGGAGGGGGGGAGTTGGGGGCAGGGGTGGTTGTATCCATGACCTATTTAATTTCTATTCTGTGTTTCCCAGTCATTTTAAATCTTTTCCATTGACACAGCTAGCTATTGTAGGTCTCCAGAAGCCAAGTCTAGTAGTTTAAATGTCCTTGTTCTCCCTTTTGGGCAGGGCAAATACTTGGGCAGATCCACCTCAGTGGCATGGCTAAATGGGTGCCTTGGCACAGTGTCCGAGTAGTTTTCCCTCACGGAGCAAGTCATGGCTATGGGAGGCTGTGGGACGGAAGGCCAGGAGAGTCCTCTCTGTGTCACCATGATCTGACATTTCATCTAGCATTGCCTGCCTGCCTGAATCAAGACTTCTCATCCCTCCCCCCGAGGAAAGCAGCTACCCATGAAGGGGAACGGGGGATAAACTGCCAAGTTGATAACTCACTTGGTAAGGCTATCAAGGCTCATTTGCTTTGCCTTGTTGCCTTTGTGAAGGAGCATGCAAAATGAAGCATTAGCGTGTGGAGAACAAAACTTCAGCTTTACCCTCTCTATACATCCTGTAGTCCCAGCTGGAGGGAAAGCGAGGTGATACCTCACTCCAGAGCTGGCTCCTATACTCTGCAAAGCTAACGGGGGGGAAAAAAAATGGGTGGCTTTTTTCTCTGGACAACTCCATTGAAAAGCACACAGCCACTCCACTAATTTGAAGAAGCAAGATGGAGAAGGAAAAAATGGTTTTGATAGCAGAGCTCCAGCCGTGGAGATCCTCTAGCAGAAAAAGAAGTATCAGTTGGGGTAGCCAGAAGCTTTGTATCCAGTACAGTCATTTTTTCTGGTAAGTATTCACTTGTACAATGAAGACCATTAGGTAAAGTATCTCAGAATAAATCTCGTTTGCAGACTACATGGTGAGGAGGTGGTTTCTCAGCAACTGGTACCTCCTACACAGCGACTGTGTTCCTAGAGTAGGATGAGGCTTTTGCTCATGATGATGCCGAGATGTGCTTCATGCAGCTCCATTCTGGTCTGCTTGTCTTCCTCAATGTCTCTGTCATAACTGGAAGTGCAAAAGTCCGAATGGTCGGGGCTACAATTGAACTGGAGGACAGGTTTTCTGCCAGCTCCCTCTGCACAGAAAAGATGCCAGGCTGAGCCTGTGGCTGTGTGGGAGCCACAAACCCACAGCCTGTGAGTCTGGGTCAAGCACGCTGTTCTGTAACCAGTTTGTTCTCCAATAAAGTGGGTTTCCTAATAGCTAGCTACCACTTCTGCTCCAAGGTGGGTAGAGCAAACTGTCACAAGCTGTCCCCACACCCACTCTCACGACTGTGCCTGTGCACTTGCCATCAGGGGCAGCACTGAGCCCCACTACCCTTGGACTGATCACCAGTGCAAAAGATGCAGAATGACCGAGCCTATCTAGGATGACTCCTGCAGGGGCTGGCATCTGAGCTGCACCACCACCCCACAGCTGGCTCCCCTCTCACCTATGAGGGGCCAGGCTGTCCCACAGCCTTCACATCCAGGCTGCTTGCTCCCGGCTCATTTGGCCCAGGAATCAGCACAAAGGCTTGGCTGTTCCCAGAACAGAGTCGGGCATGCCTTCAGATCCCTGCTGGCAGCTCCAGGTCAGCAATGCCGGAGTGGCTGGTGTCCTCAGACCAAGCAAAAGCATGGCATGGATCCCAGGTCTGAGCAGTTTGAGCAGAAAGCAGCACTGATCCTGGAGAGGAGTTTTGCTTTCGTAGAGCAGTGAAGACATTAATTAGAAGTATGTGCCAGCAACAAAACACAGCAACTCTGTCAGATTTCCCCACACGTTTCCCTTCCTATAGGTATTTCCAGGGGCTGAAATGCAGAATTAAGCTGGCTGAGAGTCTGTGATGCTGTTTCCAAGACTCTGTCCCTATAGTTCTCCACAGAGTCAACGTGTCTTCTAGCTACCATAGCTGAGCGGACGAGATGAGTGCTGATATTTAGGTCTCTGGAGCTTCACAGGTCTTGCATGGGTGGTAGACAGCAGAAGGCAGCATTTGTTGAGTAGTCAAGAGAAGAGAAATAATGACATGACAGCCCATGATCTGTGTCCGTCTCAGCGTTTCTAAAGTTCACAAGCAAGAAGCAGACTGATGTGGAAAAGGGATGTGCATGAAGAGATAACTGGTTTGTGTTGGCCAAGGCACAGCCAAATCACCAATTGCTGCAGCCTTGACGTGTCTGGGATGCTCTGAGCTCCCTCTGTGGTCAGTCTGGGACTGGAGAGGATGTAAGGACGCTTGGGCAGGGTCTAAAGAGCCCATCATTCCTTGTGGCCAAATTAAGGATAATGAGACAGAAAACTATGAAGATGGCTCCAGCATCCCATGGGCTGACTCAGTGACAAGCCCCACCTTCCCGGTGATGTCTCCCACATGGCTGCAGGCTCCATATGTCTAAAGGGTAGCCAGATATCCTGATCAAGCCGGGACCCCTCTGCTCAGTGACAAGTGTGTGCAGCTGGTAGGTGGCAGGTCCTCAAAACCATTGCTACAGCTGCCGAGTGCCAGCACTGAACTGAGCCAGGGATCTCACTGAGACAGAGCTCTTCCTTCACCCTTTTCCATGAGTGCCTTGCAGTGGAACGGGGCAGAGAAGCAGCTCCTGTACAACAGATGTGTCTCAGGTGGGAGCTGCGATCTGTGACAAGGAAAATGGAGCAGCTTCCTAAAACTGCTGCTGACTGGTAGGAGTCTCCAGATTAATTCCTTGCTCTGGTCCCCAGACACCCCTAGAGGGAAAACAGAGGCTGAGCACTGACAAGCTTTCCCCAGTGATCCATGCCCTCCATTCAGCTCCAAAGCAAGGAGTGCACACACCCTGTAGGCACCTAAATGCAGGGGAGAGACAGAGAAAAGAGCACCTGGGACATTCCAGCCCACGCAGATTTTGGATACCAGGCACTAGAACACGTTAGCACTTCCAAAGCATCCAGGGGTCCTATCCTGGTGCTGGCCCATGGTCCCATAAAGCTGCAGATTCACAGGAGCCACCGCTCCGCTGTAGCCTGGATCCATTGGGGGATGCAGAGCACACTCCAGCCTCACTGACCAGGGACTTTCCCAGTGCCTCCAGCTTTAGCTGCCATCAAGGTTCTGCCTGGTTTGTTTCCCTAGTTTAAGTTATAGACACAAAGGTACTGGTCTCCTTGGTTAGCATTTCACCTGGATCTTTCTCAGCAGTATTGGTAAGAACCACCATGTGTCCTCTTGGCAGAGCTCCCTGGAAAGACTGCAGAGCAAAACCCTGCAGGTTGCTTGATTGGTGATGGGCTCCAGGCACGGAGAAGTTTCTTATTCCTCTTGGTTGACCCTTCTTCCAGATATTTGCTGGTTATTGTATTCTCCATGGGGACACATTTCTCTGTCGAAATGCTTAGATGTTTCCAGATGACCACGGTGAGAGGAACCACATCTCTTTCCCTACCTGAACAGGACTGGTGGGGTCATTTCCCATGTTGGTTCAGCCATCACTGTGCTACTGAACACTGCTTCTCTTTCCCTCTGCCACTTATTCACAGCATGGCATAGTTCTTTCTGCTTTGAGGGCTTCCACACCCTGATGCTCAGAGATAATGGTGCCTTTGTCGCATAGCCGAGACACGCTGGAAAGAGCTCTGAGAAGTGTCACCCTGGGGTTCAGGACTGGCCAGGTCTTAGATGAGGACTGACAGGGTGGGCTATGACAAGAGATCTTCATCCTGCTTGGAAACCCAAGCACAATTATGGGCAGCCTCCACCACCTCATAGGGCCTTTCCCAGCATTCCCTCCAGGCCCGGCACCCCGCAGTGCTGCCATCATCTCTTCTGCAGGCAGAGGCTTTAAAGCTTTCCTCTCCTCACTCTGGGCTTTCATTAACCTCACCTCCCTGTGCTGAATGAATCTCTGCTCCATGCAGCCATCGTGCTGCCTGCTTGACTGGCCCTGTCTGGTGTGAATTTGGGTATGGGGACACACGCCTTTGCCAGGAGCTGCTGGCTGACCACACTTGGGCTAAATGATTTTCATAATGCAAAATTGGAACTGTTTTGACTGCAAACAAGCCATGTGATATGGATCTGCTTTTTAATCACATCAGACTCTTCAGGTTTCCAGTGTGAATACTCATAAGTTCAAAATTCATGGCTGAAACACACGCTGCTGCATCTTTGTGTAGAAAACATTCCTGTTGGCAAGCGCTTGCAGGAGTGCTTATAAAGAACAAATATCACAGTGTGACAACCATGGCTGATTACAAATAGCAGGAACATTTGCAGAGCACTGCTCAGCAGAGCTGGCCTCACACAAGAGCCTTCCCTGTCTGTTGTCGAAGGGGAGCCCAAGTGCTCCTCAGGGACAGTCCAACGCTCGGCACTGTTACCCACCAGCTACAGAGTCTCTCTGACTCACCAAAGCCAGGAAAAATAACATAAAAGGTGTGAGCAGGGTGGCAGAAATGGGTGAGGGTGAAATAGATGCTAGGAAATGAATTCTGAAAGCAGAAGCAATACTGGCAGGAAAGCAGAAGTATTCGGTTCCTGCTGTAGTCTGCACAAAGGCAGAATGATGGACACGCGGGAGTTATTCTTGTGCTGCCTTTTCAAAGCTGGAACAAGGAACAGGTTAAGCAAGATTTTCCTGTTGGTACTGGAGAACAAGTTGTCCTGCACCAGGACCACAAAACCCACTGCAAAATACCAGAGCTTGTTCCTACCACAAAACAAAACACCTTATTGTGATTTTTCTGGACATGTTTGCATGCTAAATTTGAATATCTTTGCAAAGTGTGTTGCCTTGGGTACCCTATTTGCATCCATTCAGGTATACCAGTGATGAAACTGGTTTTCCTTTCAGCAGATTACATGATGGTCAGTGGGTTTTATGGGAATCATGAAGCAATCCGGAGAATTTCTTCCTGGATATCACCGATAAAGTGGTAATCCAGTAATAGCATCACAGCCTGCTAGCAGTTAGTGTTCTCAGACATTAAATAAATGTTCATGGACAATTTTCAGGGTACATATTGTACCATCTGTCATAGCAGCACTGGTAGGTTTTAATTATGGTTTATATTCTGTCTTCAAGCACCTGGATTCATTTTTTCATCGTGTCTATTATTCATGATGATCCGCTAAACAGTGCCATGCCTCTGCTTTCTGCTATTCCCTTTCAGCAGCTAAGCCAGCAGTATCAGTGGGAAAGTGCCAGGGGTGTGCAATGTGTGAAGACATTTCTTCCTCAGGCATTTCCCAGTCTGGGGGCCGATTCCTGGTCTGGGGGCCATTTCCATGACCGCTTCCAGACTTATCTTTGGAATTATTCACCTTAGGGATTTACTCAGGTAAACAGTTTGCAGAGAGAAAATAGATCACAACAGCTTCCTGAAGAGGAAGGGGAACTCGGTGCAGAAGAAACTTAGCCCAGCTCCAGTAATCCTACCCACAGACAGGCAGCCCCTGCTAGTGATAAAGCGGCTTCCTTTCTGTCTCCCTACAACCTGGATATTTCAGACCAATTTGCTCTTGTCAACTCAGCCGTGAGACAGCTCATGGTGGAGCTTTGCAGCTCTGCTGTTAAAGTTGCTGCCTGTGGGTTGTGAGCGTCAAGGGACGGCTCTGAAATGATCACCACGTTAAAGCAAACAGTGTCTTCAAACCTCACTAAAGCCGCTGACACAGGGAAGCAGTGCTTGGCCTAGTAGTTGTCATGCCACTATGGAAAGTACGGCAGGGGCATGGCACAGGTCGGAGAGGACCTGTGGTTTGCACTCTGGGACCAAGAGGGATACCAACACCTCCCAGTAACATCTCCAGCAACAAAGCACAGCTCTGAGTTTCAGTAGACCGTGCTCACTAGCCTCCTCCACAGCTGACAAAATGGAGGCGCGGCCTTACCATGTTCACAGACCATTCAAATATATCTTTAGCCTCTGGAGAGACACGCAGCCAATTTGCCCCTTCAGAAAGTGTCCCTGAAACAATAAGGGCATAGACCCAAAAGAGGTGGGAAAAACCCAGGCTGCCAGATATGCTCGCATCCATGATATGGCACTTTCAATGAGTAATCACTTGCCAATACATATGGTGTTTTTGTAGATGTGAAATGTCATGGAACATAATGTACTGATATGTTTAAAAATAAATTGCTGGGATAGCTTAAAAAATAAATGACGGAAGTGAGGGGACTTATGGTGCATTTTGCCGTGGATTAATTTTGTCATTTGATTTGGGTAAAGCTTGATTCAGGTGTCAAACTCAGTATTGACTTAATAAAGTGGGGGTTTTTCACGTGCTCTCTGAGGAGTGCCAGAGAACGAGGTCAGTCTCTTAATTAATTTATGCAAATTGCTGTTTTCTTCTACTCCGTCAGTGATACCTGTCTTATCTCCTAATAGCTAATTGAAGAGTAACAAACACATAACCACACACACGACTTTAAGAAAGTGACAAACAGGTACAATGAAACTCTTAAAATCAGCTGCAAGGTCATAATAATTATTACCATAATTATCATATTTATTATATTTCTGATATTATTATATGTCTGTGCGGGCACACTTTTTGAAGCATCAGTCACAGTGCAAATCCATATTCAGTTGCTCAGCATCAGGAGGTGTTATCTAAAGGCATTGGGACAGCATATGGCCACAGCTGGAGCCTGGGTTCCTGCTGCAGATGTGGAGCAGAGACCCAGAGGCTGTTTGTGGGAGCATCTCAAACATCAAGCAGTTGACTATCACACTGCCCCCATTCTTGTCAAATCCATCCCCCCACACCCTCTTAATCAGTTTCCCCTAAATTTGTCCCACATCTTCTTCCCACAACTGTATTATAGAATCATGGTTTGGATTGGAAGGGACCTTAAAGACCATCCAGTCCCACCCCTTGCCCTGGGCAGGGACACCTCCCACCACACCAGGTTGATCCAAGCTCCATCCAGCCTGGCCTTGAACCCCTCCAGGGATTGGGCAGCCACAGCTTCTTTGGGCAACCTGGGCCAGGCTCTCACCACCCTCACACCAAAGAATTTCTTCCCCAGATCTCATCTCCATCTCCCCTCTTTCAATGTCAAACCCTTCCCCCTTATCTTAGGGATCCCCTCATGGATCAAGAGTCCATCCCCAGCTTTCCTGGAACCCCTTTTGGGACTGGAAGGGGCTCAAAGGTCTCCCCGGAGTCTTCTCTTCTCAGGGTTGAACACCCCCAACTCTGTCAGCCTGTCCTGAGCTCCAGCCCTCAGAGGATTTTCATGGCCCTCCACTGGCCCTGCTTCAACAGGTCCATGTCTTTGCAGTGCTGAGGACTCCAGAGCTGCACACAGTGCTCCAGGTGGGGTCTCCCCAGAGTGGAGCAGAGGGGCAGATTTCCCCCCTTGGCCTGCTGGCCATGCTGCTGGGGCTTCAGCCCAGGGTGCAGGAGCCTTTCTGGGCTGCCAGCATGTGTTACTGGGGAACGTTGAGCTTCTTGTCCGCCAGCACCCTCAAGTCCTTCTCCTCAGAGCTGCTCTCCAGCAGTTCTCTGCCCAGCCCAGATTTGTGATTGGGATGAACCTGCCCAAATCTAGAGCTTGCCTTCCCAAGAGCACCTTCTCAGTGTGATTTCTCCCTCCCTATAGCTGTGCTATAGATGGAGAGATTAACACAGAGCAAGGAGCTGTAAGATGCCTGTTTTCCTGATGGAAGATAACACAGTCAGCAAATGGCAAATGCTTATTTCCAGTAATTTTAGAAGGTAATTTGACACAATTTCCTTTGGATCTTTTGTCTGGTTGGTTTTGTTTTAAAAAGTTACAGGTTTAATTTAAAAAAAAAAAAACAACTAATATTTGGGCACTAAATTTCAGGGTTCTGCAAGTAACCCTAAAGCACAGATTTTAAAACTGAGTTCTAGATTGGTTGTTTGTTTTGTGGGGATTTTATGAAGAAAACCCATTTTGTTCAAAACTACGAAGCCTCCAGCATTATTTCTTAGAGATTTTCATGTTTTGTTCCCTTCTTTTTTTTTTTATTTTTTTAAAGACAACTTTAGCTGAAAATTTGGCCAAGGTGAAAAGAAACAAAACAAACCCAATAATCACAGAAGTGCTGTCTGGCTTGAAAGCTACTTTTACTGGCAAAATCAAACCCAGATAGGATGACAGCAACATACCCTGGGCTGTGCACAAGGGAAGCAGGCTCAGCCCAGCAGGAGAGCTGAAGGTAGGGACTGGAGGCTGGCCCATTACCACTTCTATGGCACAGCAGGTTTCCCACATCTCCATTCCTTTTTGATGAGTGGCGTAAATAGCAGAGCCGCTCTTCCCTATGAAAATGTTCTGTGTTCTTGCAAGTCGCTCCTTTGCCTCCCCCAGCCAGGCCCCTGAGGCTCTTCTCTCCAACCCATCACGTTGTTCCCCTGCTTCTCCCCCCACATCCACACGTAGCACAGCCACAGCGACCCACTCAGCCACAAGCTCCCCAGGCTGCAGAGAGATCACATAATCATAGAATCATTTAGGTTGGAAGAGACCATTGGGATCATCCAGTCCAACCATCAGCCCTACTCTACAAGTTCTCCCCTACACCAGATCCCTCAACACCACATCCAATCAAAAACACAGTCAGGGATGGTGACTCCACCACCTCCCTGGGCAGCTGATTCCACTGACTGACCACTCTCTCTGTGAAAAACTTTTTCCTAATGTCCAGCCTAACCCTACCCTGCTGCAGCTTGCAGCCATTCCCTCTTGTTCTGTTGCTAATTGCCCGTGAGAAGAGACCAGCACCAACCTCCCTACAATGCCCTTTCAAGCAGTTGTAGAGAGTGATGTCTCCCCTCAGCCTCCTCTTCCTCAAACTAAACAATCCCAAAATGCCAGATGGTGGCATGAGGATGAGGAGTCATCAACATGGGCCGCTGATGAAGCTTAGGAGTTGTTCTTATCACTGTTTGATCCCAGCCAGTGATGGGGTCTCATAAGTGACCCAAATGTTGGTGTCCCTGCTGTGAACAGGTCTGGACTTTACTGATGGCCAGCAGTGGTCCAGGACTCTCACAAGAGGGTCTAGAATTGTTGGAGATGCCCCGGTCTCCAGCTGCAGCTTCAGAAGGTGTGGTGTCTTGTTCGTCTGCCGCCAAGAAAACATAGATACTGGGGACTTTTTTTTTATCAGGCTCTGAACAATTCTGTTTGGGTAATGCCTGTCACTGCAGTGTCAGGTGACAGCTCACCTGAAAGCAGAGGTGGGCTGGGCAGGGCTTGAAGGTCATCAGCCCACCCAGACACTCAGGGCTGGATGGCACAGTGCAGGTGGCTTAGAAACATAGAATCATGGAATGGTTTGGGTTGGAAGAGACCTTAAAGGTCACCAAGTTCTGAAACCTCCCACTAGTCCAGGTGGCTCAGCCCCATCCAACATGGTCTTCATTTCCACAACTTCTCTGGGCAACCTGGGCCAGGGTCTCAATGCCCTCACAGCAAAGAATTTCTTCCCCAGATCTCATCTCAACCTCCTCTCTTACAGTTTAAAACCCTTCCTCTTCATCCTATGGTTCCCTCCTTGATCAAGAGTCCCTCCCTATCTCTTCTCTAGCCCCTTTAAGGACTGGAAGGGCTCTAAGATCTCCCCAGAGAGTCTTCTCTCTCTTCTCCAGGCTCCTTCAGACTGTCCTCGTAGAGGGCTCCAGCCCTATGATCATCTTCATGACCCTCTGCTGGACCAGCTCCAACAGGTCCATGTCCTTCCTCATGCTGAGGACTCCAGGCTTCATCCTGAGCAGCATCCCGGCCCCTACCGTTGGCTGCCTATGCAATTCCCCTCCACTCTGTGGCAAAGCCAAATGTGTTTGCTTAAAATAACCCCCTCGTGGCTTTGCTCCTCGTGGGTGCCTCTCCTCTGGAGCTGCCTGGAGGGGCCAAGCACATGTGGGTACCTCAAGCGTGGAGGCAAATTTGGTGCTCGAGCAAAGTGCGAGACTGTGGGAAGCGTCTGGACCGGTTGAGGCTCCACCGTCCCTGGCGGCGGATAACTTGGTGCCAGCCTGGCAGCCAGCTGCCACCTTCCTTATGGCTCTGCCTACATGAATCCAATCCCCTCTACAGTGATTCCTAAATGTGCAATATCAACATTGCAGTAGCACAGGATTTTTGCATGTAACTATCCTAAGGTTTATTTGAATAAAAAGATGGTGAGGGGGGAGGAAGAGCCCGTCTAAGTCTTGCAGATCATGCAAAGTCTAGCAGCTCTGCTAGCAGAGCTTGGAGATGCCGATAGACAGCTAAGAGCGCAGACACACAGCCATATCTGTATTTGCTTTGAAGGGTGCTGCTAAAACATGTTGCTGTTGAGATTCCTAAGCCCCACATTTTAAAATATTCATTGCCACAGCCCAGATTCTCTCTGAGGAGCAGAAATCCAGTTAGGGACAAGAATCTATCTGGCATCCCCTTGTGGCTTTGCTTCTCCCTGCTGCAAAGGGGAGAAGGAGTCGTAAAACCAAACGCCCTACATCTTTGTGGATTGTAGCCAGACCTCATGGCAGAGAAGAGAGTGTCCTCCAGTAGTTCTCTCATCAACATCTGTAAAATCTGGGATGAAGGATACTGAGAAATCCATAGTAAGGGATCCTTAAGGAATATCCATACTCCTAGTTAGAGCTGCAGAAAGGAGCAGTGTGGGTAGACTCCTTTAGTAACACCCTCAGAGCCACCTGAGCACCTTCAGTAACCTTTGTTAAGTCCCAGTTTGTCTTTTACAACCTCTAAGCCAGACGTGCTGTGTCCAGGAACCTCCAGCACAGACCATCAGTCCCCCTCTTTCCATAGTCCNTAGAAACCTCTGTTAAGTCCCAGCTGTTTGTCTTTTACAACCTCTAAACCAGACCTGCTGTGTCCAGGAGCAGGATGGATGTAGAGACACGAACCTCCAGCACAGATCATCAGTCCCCCTCTTTCCATAGTCCAGTGGCTCGCTCCCATCCCCTGTGTCCTCTGCTTGCCTTTCAGGGTCTTCTTGCTGCCTCCACTTGCTGCTGCCACCCAGTGATGTAATGAGAGGATTTACACAAGAAAAGCACACACGCTCTCTTGTGACCTACCACACTATTAGTCACATTTTATTCTCCCTGAAATTTCCCTAAGGTCTTGGTCACAAAGACCATGTTTTGGCAGTACTCCATGTGTAGACTGTGGCCCCCAGGTGACCACAGCTGCTTCAAAATGACCTTGTTTGGGGGCAGCCTGTTTCAAAGAGTCCAAGCACTTTGCTGTGTGTACCAGTTCAGCAGTGGCCCAACAAAAAGGCTCAGATTCAGAGGTGCCCAAGGGGTTCAAAACACATCTACAAATTGTGAAGTTCAGGTGTTCTTCCTGCACACCGGTCTCCCAGCAAGCTGCAGACCAAACCATCATTTTTGTGGGTCAAATTTTGTTAAGGCAGGCCAGGTGCTTCTGAGACATTTAACACTTGTCTCCAGTTATTGTTCTGGTGATTTACATAATGGATTAGTACCGATTAGCCCAGCATTCCGAGAGTCACTGGGTTGCTTTGCATGCACCATAGGCGAAGGATTCAGGCTGCAAATGGGATGATCTAATAACAAGCATAATTGCTGTTTTATAGACTATAAGTACTGCCATGTCAGTAGCCAGTCTAACTCTACAGCAAGGCCATTGTACAAATACAAATCCCCAGTTACTGAACAGCTCTTCAGAGGCTCCTCGGTGTAGCAGCTACAGCAAATGTCCTCGCACACGGGGAGCTGAACGCCTCTGTTATGAACCACCAGCGGTGAATTAATTGGTCCAGTCCTTTAAAGCTGCTAGACTGAGCATCAGAAGACACAGGGCTCCCTTTCTGCTTTCCCAAGCCCCTTGGAGGGAAACTGAGGCAGAAGCACTGGAGGGCCCCTTAGAAGCAGAACACAGGGTATAGGATGGGTTTTATTTATCATAACTCAGTCCCAGTGCTTTTCTCTCTGATTCACTGGGGTTAAATCCAGGCTAATTCAACATTTAATTTCTCCCAGGTGTCTGGCACCACTCAGGAGCAAAACAGCCCCATACTGTTAATATTACAAAGCTTTTTTAGAACAGGAGAGGCTGGCAATTGCAGCAGCATTTTTGAATCATTCATAATTTTGCACAGGGACAACTTCTGTAGGTGTCTTGTTTCCTCTACATTTGTAATGTTTTAGGACTAAAAATAACAAGGAATTGCTGTTCAGAATGTAAACGAGGAATTAGAGTTGTGAAGAAACTTGAGAGTAAAACCGTAGTGGAGGACATCAGAGCTTTCCCACAGCCACAACTACAAACCCAATTAATCCTGGGTTAGGCAGAACAAAAACATGCAGCTGGAGAGATTCACAGCTAACACCCTGAAAGAGCTTTAACTTTCCACCCAAACATATGTAGATGGCGATGAAAAATTAGTTTTTAAAAATTGGCTTGAGATCATTTGCAGCCACAAACACAGAGATGCTGTAATCCTAACCCCGTGGGCATTGTCTGCCAGCCCTGAGCACCTGCATTGCCTGCCTGTGACTTGGCCTGTGGTTTTCTGGGGAGAAATGTCACGCTTTGGGGCATCAGAGCTGCGCTCCTTCTCCTGCTCTCCTCGTGAGACTCCTCCAATCACCTGGACCGAAATACTGAGGTGGTTTTCAACAGCTGTTGTGGTTCCTGGATCACTTGCTAAAGTGGGTTTCAGGTTCCTTGCTGGAGCTGCCTGGGCTCATTCAGTGGTGACAGACGTGGAGCTAGGCTTGGGGATGAGATCCAAGACTGCCTGGAGAGCTGGAAGTGGGCCAGACCCTTGGGGTGGTGTGGGGAACATAGCACGGGGCTTATGTCCCTACCCTAAGGATGCTTCTAAATATCTGCAGTCAGGGCAGAGGGCATCTTGGAGCCATGGGCACAGTGTCTGCAGAGGAGCATCAACATCTGCATCAGTATTGGCAGAGGAGCATCAGCATCAGCAACACAACCCTGCTCAGGGTCCTGAGGTGATCTGAGGTGGTTTGGAGAGGCAAACAGACCACTGACCCACTACTGGTCTCCCTGTTCTCACCATCCCCTCACAAGCAGGGGCTGGCTCGAAGCCAGCTCCAGCCCATCCCTCTTTTCAAAGTTCGTTCTGCTGGTGGCTCTGTGCTGTATGTTGACCCAGTTGATCCACCCAACTGGCAAAGCCATTGAACTAAAGATAAGGCCACCTTCTGGTCCCCTTGCTTTTGGGATGATCTCAGCTTTCATTACAGCAGGTCACTGCCTCTATTCTTCCCAAGCGTATTGCCATGCCCATCTCCTCTGAGTCCTCCTCCATAGTAGGGTACTGCTTAAACTGCCTGATGATTTCCATGCTGAGCTCTCCTCTGAACTGAGGGGATGAGAATTCACATCCTGGAAGTTTCAGCCTCTTATTTTGGAATTTTGCAGGCTCCTCCTTGGACCAAGCTCTCTGTGGGCTCAGGCATAACAGGGCCAGTGAGAAGCTAAAGTCATGTTGCTGGTTAAATCTCCAAAGCAAAAATAATCCATTTTAATGAAGGTTCACAATCTGCAATGAATGTGACACAATGTTGTCAACTAAGCTGTTGCATTATTCACTTTTATTTGTACAAGGTCCTTCCATTAATATTTGACTACAAGAGAATGCAATTAAAAATTTTCTACTTGAATAAACCTCTCACCACTGTGTTAGTTAAGGGATAAAAACCTTTTACGTTGCTGCAGAAGAGAATTTAGCACACTGGCTCTGTGCACGTGGGGTACACACCAACTCATTCAGCTTCTCGCACCCCAGATTTTCTTCTCTCTTCCCACTTCTTCGTGGTGTCTTCCCTTCAGCCCCTCACCCCATAAAGTCTCCTCTGTGCTTCCCTTCTCCCCTTCCCTCTCATTTCAAGTATCCCAAAGCAGTTGTTTCCTTCTGAACAGAGCCAACACAACTGGGTACATGGGGTGGGGAGGTTGTGCAGGCAGGTGGGAAGCACCCACAGTCCACAATTCCCAGTAATTTCACAAAAATAATAGACAGAGAGACAGAGCCTCGCATTGCCAGAAAGAAGTGGGGCTGTGCATTTGTGTGCATGGGTCTTTGCTGGCAGGGAGAAATGCTTTATTATTCAAATTTTTGCATGCATGGATGGGCACTGAATTAGTTATAAGCTCCCAGAGTGGGAGGAAAAAACTTTCTAGGATCCTGGAAGACACTTCAGAGAAGACACGAGGTCGGGTTGTAGACTGGTCACAAAAGAGAAAACATTAGGAATGAGGGAAAGAAAGATGATATGCAAAGCATGGGATTAGATATCAGCATTATGCACTATTTCTCTTTCCAGAGCATCCCAGAACAAAGGGCACTTGGTGAAAATAAAAAAAACCACAGAGTTTAGGCAGATGGAGAAATAGGTCCATGTGTGTATAAACTGGTTGCAGAGAAGAGGGCAAATCACGTGTCTTGAGAAGAGCTGAACCAGGAGGACTGAAATATTTTGAAAAAGCTCTTTTGAAAATACCTCCTTGCATCCCAGGCTAATTCAGTGGTGTAAAATGAGGAGACAAATATTTTGTCCTCTTCTAATTCTTCTGGGGCCTTCAGGAGAGACAGGAAGGGATTCTTTTATCAGGGAGTGGAGCGATAGGAGAAGGGGTAATGGCTTTAAACTGAAAGAGGGGAGATGGAGATGAGATCTGGGGAGATCTGGGGAAGAATTTCTTTGCTGTGAGGTGGTGAGACCCTGGCCAGGTTGCCCAGATAAGCTGTGGCTCCCCCATCCCTGGAGGGGTTCAAGGCCAGGTTGGATGGGGCTTTGAGCAACCTGGTCTGGTGGGAGGTGCCCCTGCCCAGGGCAGGGAGTGGGACTGGATGGTCTTTAGGATCCTTTCCAACCCAAACCATTCTATGATTCTGTGATTCTATAATTCATCTCCTGGAGTCTCTGACACTGCTTGCCTGTGACTGTAGCTGTTGAGAGAACCAACTTGATGGTAAAGGAAAGTTCACTCGTGGTTTAGGAGACTAAAAGCCAGAACTGGGTGAGAACAGAATGTATGTGTGCATGTGCAGAAGACGACTCTGTGGCCTTAGAAATCTAAAGCCAGTAGAGGTTTGGAGCCAGGGCTTTTGGAGTAGAAATTCAATGAAAAAGAAGGCCAACCTTGGACCAGGCATATGGCAAGATACAGGCGACCGATGTGTTGGGTCAGACATAAAAGAGGCACTAGCACCAGGTGAATTACAGCACCTTCATACGTGGCTTTTAGGGGGAAAGGGCCCACAGCACAGTTCTCACTCCCCCAGGGATCTCCAGATTAGCAGAGGAGGACCAGAGATAATTATGGGGAACAGATGTCTGGTTCAGCAGGTCCAGGTCCTGCATCCTGTAGTTCACTGGTGGTTTTTTTGGAAGATCTGCTGGAGCAGACGGTGGACAGCCAGCGGTTCTGAGGGGTGGTGAACAACCCCATCACACACCAAAACCTTCATGGTCTCTGTGGGAAATTCACACACCAACTGTTAAACACCACCCAGGAACACAGTAACATTTGTAGGTATACACCTACTCTCAGGACCAAGCAGGCACTTCACCACTGTGCAACAAAATACATGCCATGGTGTAAGAACCTACCAGTGCTGTCCTCCTCTTCCTATGGAGGAAGAGTCTCCCATTTCTGTGACAAACACAGCCACAGCTCGATCTCCCTCACTGAGCAACTGAGGTCTCCTGGGACTGGAACAGCCAATGTATGTGGATCCTGGGGCACAGGAACACAGCAACCAGCAGCAATTACAATTTGGGGAGCCTTCTGCTCTTCCACCCTCTCCTGATCTCTTTCCTGGCCGTCAGTGGGGAAGACAGCAGTGATGCCCAAAGCTGATGAAGAAGCCACTGGCGCCAACTGTGGGCACTTCTGAGCTGCTCCAACTGCACACCTGGAGATCTCACACCCCACAGCTGCTACTGTGAGTCACGGAATTAGATCATCTAATGCTAAGTAACCCATCCATTGAATGCTAAGCAGCACCTAAATCAGGTCCTTGGAGTCTCAGATTGCACAACCATACAGAGACGAATCTTTGGACCTTAAATGCTCTGTGCTTCAGCTCTTCACTGATAAAATGAGGATTAAGAAGCTCATTCATCTTGGAGAGTGTTGTGAAAAATCAGTCCATTAGTTTGCGTCCCATTAATGCTATCTAGGCCAAGGAGATGAATAATTCTGTCCCCAGAAGAAGATTTGTACAGCGAGCAGCATATAAGACAAGAGACCATACCAAACAATACAGCTAAAGTGAGATCTTGAGAAATGGCTCGTTAAGTGTATGCCATTCATCCCTGCACCCAGTAAAGGGTCAGGCTGTGTCTCACACAAGCACTGCGTGTTTATAAGCAGAGGCTGCAGCAGTTTGAGGAGGGTTTGAGGAGCAGAGGGGCTGCCTGAAAGCTTTGCAAAACACCCTAATTGGGATGTGCCCCACCTTGACCTGACGCCAGCCTATGCATTCCATGTATTCTTTTTTTCCAAATGCTGTGTTTTCTGTGTTATCACTTCAAGAGCCCTAATCCTTGTTAAGCTACAGCCATTCACCAGGGAGCAAGGGAAGAAGCTGGTGGGGACCAGCCTTCCTCCCTGGAGACCAGATGTTCCAGGAGCAGCTGGGGCAACCCAGAGCCACTGTGCAGGATTGCAGTTTGGGTGGTGTGTGGGTGACAACTCAGACTCACGGCTGAGTCTGCCAGCTTTGAACCTGCACCCATTTCTGCACCAAGCAGTTTTTGGATACAATACATGAAACCTGAAATGTCTGTTTCTGACAGTCTCCAAGGTATTCACAGGCAAGGCTTCTGATGATACAAAGAAATATTTTCATTTCATTCAAAATACTTCCACTAGTTACTAGCTTGCCCTTTTTAGTGGAGACTTTATGTAGAAAAATCTCAGTGTCAGGGAGGCAGCCTGAAAAAATTAAAAGCAAATGGAAAAGGCAGTGGCTGAACAGGAGCTGGCAACTAATCTTATCTTCAGTGAGCCCCTGGTACAGAGGTGCCTGGGAAGGACTTAAAGGTGTTAAAATACCATGTTTATTGAATGATCAAGGAGTACTGCACTGGCTGTTCAGGAAGATTTATTCTCCATCTGTGCTTGTTTTTATTCTACTGGCATGTCTAATAAATATCAACGCCTTTAAACAAAAGCATCTCCATTTGCAAACGTGTTAACAAACCTCTGGCATTTCCCCATGTTTTTACCTCAAGCCTCCCCACCTGGAGGTCCATGTGCTTGTTATGCTCAGGACTTGCCGGCATTTCTCAGACCTGGGGGGGGCTGGAGGTCCCTTCAGGTGCTTGTTGCCTGGTAAAAAAATAGTATCTTTTTTTTGTTGTTGTTTTTTCCAAGCACAAAGACTTCCAGATGCACACACAGGTGGTTACACAATAATCCAGGGAATTTTAGAAAGCAATTATTAATTGAAAGGTCCATATTACACAAGCACACCTAGGCTCAGAAACCCTTGCCATGCAACTGGAGAAGAAAAAATAAAAATAAAATAAAATAAAAAAATAATATTAAAAATCACCAAATCCCAGGGCCATATGTATGAGGCAGTAAGTAAAGTTTGGCAACTTCAAAATGCACAACCCGTTGTTACAGGCTGTTGTGTGTGGCTCCCCAGAGGGCTGGTCCATAAAGGATAACAACCTTTGCCTGCTGGGAGCTATTAGCTTAAATGGTAGCAGGCTGCTGCAGCATTTAAGCCTGATTATAATAGTGTCATTGGATTTGTATGTGCTGGGATCCATGCAGATGGATTTCACAAAAATTCTAAGAAATTACATCCAGGAAAGGGCGTTAAAGGCATGTCCCTGCACAGCAAGCGCTGGCTGACTAAAACTGCAAATAGAGGATGGCCAGGAGGAAAAAAAAACAACCAAACAACAAACCTCAAGTTAAATGAGGTTCAATATCGTGATGGGAGAGTAGGGAAGGCAGGAAGAGAAGTATTTTCCAGGCTCTGGAATCTGCTGGAATGGACAGATGTATTAACCATCAAAACATACACGTGCCTCTTCTTTTTTGCACTAAATTAATATTATTTTATTAAGACAGCCTAAGCCTGTGTACCTGCATGATCGTTAGGGATGAGAGCACATTAAATCATTTGTTGTCTTGCACATAGTGTTGCAGGTGTTATCTGTAGATACTACTTCTCCCTTCCCATCATTTCCAGGGATTCAGAGGAAATTCCTGGCTTCAAGCCCGGAAATCTTGTCAGCTCAGATGGCCAAACCTGAATTTCCACGTCCTGGAAACAAGCTGGCAATTTGTACCTGTGATAGGGGTGTCGTGGTTTCAGCCAAATTTACCAAAACTGGACTTACAGATAACCCTTCCATCCCCCAGAGAGAGAGGAGAGGAAGAGAGAAGGAGATTTACAAGTTTAGAATTAACTAAACTACTTTAATGAAGTATTCATACTAAAATGAAAACAAAATAACGAAATAGATACAGTATATACAGAACCTTATCAAGCTCTCAGGACGACGATCACCTCACCAGCAGGCAGTGGGAAAAGTCCCAGACTGGACTGGGTGACCGACAGGAGCTGGATTCCAGCTCTGGAGTCAGGAACGCTGGGATCAGGATCAAAGGCAGAGGAACAGACAGGGTCCTCCTCGGATGTCAGCCGTCGAAGAAATAGAATTGACACTTGGATCTCTCAGCTTTTTTACTGAGCATGATGTGGATGGGATAGAATGCCCCGTTGAGCAGGTTTGAGTCACCTGTCCTGTCCCCTCCTCCCTACAGCTGTGACCCCCTGGATGCTTTTCTGACCCCCCAACAGGGCAAATACTGAAATTACCTACCCTTGGTTGTTCCAGCAATAACTCTAAGCAAGGGCCTCTCTGCACCATCCCTTGGGGTGATCAGGTCTGAACACTGCGAGAGAGAACAGTTTCTGAACAATCTGCTGTTAACTTCAGAGTTTAGTGAGTTAGAATGGGCCCAGCTAAAAAAAAAAAAGGTAAAAATACTGAACAGACAGAAAATTGGTTCTGTTTTATCTCAAAGCAGGACAAGGGGTTTCTTTGTTTCACCTGGATAAAGCACCCAGTCACCCAGTCACCTGGATAAAGTCACCCAGAAAAGCATCAATCTGGTATGATCCATGTCTTTGACTTGCAGATGNTAAAAATACTGAACAGACAGAAAATTGGTTCTGTTTTATCTCAAAGCAGGACAAGGGGTTTCTTTGTTTCACCTGGATAAAGCACAGTCACCCAGAAAAGCATCAATCTGGTATGATCCATGTCTTTGACTTGCAGATGTCAGGCCATTTACCCATTGCAGCTAATGTACCTCCCAGTCTCCTCGCTGAGAAGATAAAACTCTGTGCTCTTGCAGCATAGTTTTGGGGGGGGGTTATTCTATTTTCTTTTGGGGTTCGCACACCAGTGGATCCTTTTGGCAGTCTTCTGCCCCACAAAGCTGCCATAGCATCCACACTGCTCCCTGGTTTGGCAGCAGGCCATCCCTGAGCTGCTGAGATGAGGCCGATGGAGCTGGGCAACCACCAACGCAGCGGGTGATGCCACCGACGGTCCCCCCACCAAACCCAAAAGTGGCCAGCACGGTGCAGATGGGAGGCAGTGAGCTTTCCAGCAGCTTCTTTGTTTACAGAGCCATTTATAAGCTCCCACTTAATTAAAATAATCACTAATAAACCTGGCAGCTTAGCAGAAGCAGCCCGCGTTCTTCCTGCAGTCAGAGCTCACCCACTCCCGGCGTCTAAAGCCACTGCCTCAGTCGTGCTTTACCAGGGATGTAGGAATAAAAAAGCAAGAACAAGCAGGAGACAGGACTTCAGACCACCTGATACCAGCCTGAAACAATCTGAGCAGATTTTTTTTCATTTTTGGAGCTGAGCTTCAGCATCCCCTTTGCAAGCCCAGCCCTGCAAAGAGCCAGGCCAGAGCAGGTTGCTGGGGTGGGGTGGGGCATGATGTCCACCACCCGTGACCACACACCACTTGGCAGCCCCTGGAATTTTTCCCCCTCTTCCAGGGCATCAATTCTGGACTTTATAGCCCAGGGCAGAGACCCCTGCGCAGCCTCAATAGGTGTAACCCTTCAATACCTCTCCAAACCTCCACTGCTTGGACAAATGGTGCCTCACTGCCCCATACTCCTGTTTTAACTTTTCACAAAATCTTTACCTCCATCTTAAGGCTTAAGGAGAAAAAAAAAAAAATATTAAAAAATGCACATTCCCTATTTAGAAACATTCTTGTGGTGTTTATTGGAACAGGCTGAAAGAGCTGAGGTTTGAAAATAAGTATCTGGCAAGGAAACAGTGTCCTCAGGGGCCAGAGAACAAGCTGCACTGGGAGGAAAGTGATGGGACCAGCCTTTAAAGTCTGGAAAATTGCAAACCAAGTGTGCTCAGCAGTATTTTCCTTTATGCAGTCCTTTTATTCTTAAGATGAAAATTGCTCAGGACAAAAGCAGCAGCCTGATACCTGGGACAGTACGCTCCTTACTCTCCTTTTTCCTGAGAAAATATGTGGTTCTTTGAAGCAAAGAAATGTTCAGCAAGAAGCACATGCCAACGTGACCATTTTTAATGCAAATTCTCCAAGATCCCTCCCTGCTCCTCTAATACTGCATAGGAAATCTGTGAGAGTGCCTTGGCAGGGCTGTCAGTCTGCACCACCTCTGCACCACCGGGACAGGAACAGGGGCCTGTGGTGGTTTTACATGAGGAGAAACTGCCTTGTTAATTTCCCAGCCCCTGATCCCTCAGTGTGACAGCAAGGGCCCCTTTCACCCCTCTCTGGCAATTGCTGTGCCATTGCTCGGAGGCTTTAACGCATGGACCAAGCTGATGCTGGTGGTGGATGAACCCATGGGCAGGAGGGCTGACAACAGTGTCCCTTACAAGGGTAGCAGCAGACGCAGAGGCACGTCCTTGCACAGCCAACCCCAGCCTGCACAGAGTTAAACCCTGCTCCACTATTCTCAAGGGGCTCATTCTTCAGCTGCTGCTCCAACAACTCCAGGGGTGGGGGACATGGTTCCCAGCAGTTCTTCCCACACTGGCCCTCCATCGGGATTCTGCAGAGCCCTGAGCTTTGCCCTGCAGAACATTGCACTGACCCACGACCTGGGTTGCTGCTGCTCACCGCCCCCACGGACAGATAGATGGGTGGATGGACAGACAGGGAGACTGGAGAATCCCACAGTCAGGCCAGGGAGGAGGAGGGGGTGCAGCCCCCCAGACACAGCCCCTGGGAGCCATAAATCACAACAGCTCCCTGCCACCACTCTGCTGACCCCAGCATGGGTGCATGCCCTAATCAAGGATGCTATGCCAGCAACCATACCCCTGAGCCAATCCCGCAGCTCTCTTGAGGGGTCTGCTGGTTTAGATGTATGTAGAGGAGATGCATGAGTGCCCACATTACAGAATCATAGAATCACACTATGGCTTGGGTTGGAAGGGACCTTAAAGACCATCCAGTCCCAACCCCTGCCCTGGGCAGGGACACCTCCCACCAGACCAGGTTGCTCCAAGCCCCATCCAGCCTGACCTTGAACCTCTCCAGGGCCAGGGCATCCACAGCTTCTCTGGGCAACCTGAGCCAGGGTCTCACTGCCCTCACAGCAAAGAATTTCCTCCTAATATTCCATCACAATCTCTCCTCTTTCAGTGTCAAACCCTTCCACTCTCGTCCTATGGCTCCCCTCCCTGATCAAGAGTCCCTCCCCAGCTTTCCTGGTTCCCCCTGTAGGGACTGGAAAGTGCTCTCAGGTCTCCATGGACCCTTTTCCAGGCTGAACACCCTCAACTCTCTCAACCTATTTTAATAAGAGAGGCTCTCCAGCTCTCTGAGCATCTTTGTGGCCTTATTCTTCTACAGTATGTCCTCTAGCTCCCATCCTCGCCAAAATAGTCCCACTCACTTTATTATTGTCTTAGCATGGACCAGTTCCCAGTGTGCACAGTGGGCACTGATGCACACGAGTGTGCACAGCTATAGTGGCATCAGTGCCTCTGGTTGATTGTTCCTCTGGCAAACAAATCACATCCTAATTAACATTGCAGTGTCCATAAACACACTCAGCCACAGACCTGACATATATCTCCCGTATCACCATGTGCACCACAGTGTGGTCCATCCATACAGAGGCTGGAGGGGCACAGGAACTCATACAATGATATCTGGGGACTCAGACCAGTTTCTGCAAGCCCTTCTGCAGTCTTGCACCCTTCTGCCAACTGGAGGTGACTCCTCTGCCCCAGAAATGTCCATCTGAAGCACAGCTGCAGAGGGAATACTGGGTTCAGCAAGTGATGAGTCATGGGTTCTGAGTGCTTTAGTAATATTAACTAACTAATACTCACTAATTAGCCCCATCTGGTCAGCACCCAGCGGAGTGCTACAGTATGTGTTCAGGAAAGGTCATTTCCACCAGGTGCCCATGCAGCTTTTCTTTCCTGGTAAACAATGCTCCCAAAGCAGGAAAGTGGTGGCCTGGTGAGAAGAGAGCCTGCAAAGGGTGTCTGCTGGTCAACCCAACCAGAGATCCCTTCCTGCAGGACGGGGTGACTGTGCTGCAGACAGGGAGCACCCAAGCCAATTTTCCCACCTGAGATGCACAAGAGGCCTGAGAGAAGGTGGGAGGAGAGCCCAGGCAACCACTCCCGGTGGCTGGAATACCCAAACCAATGGGAAGGCAATGGGAAGGCAATGGGAACATGCTGGAAGACTGCAGTGGGTGGGGAGCTGCAGAGCTGTAATCCAGCCTCCTGGGCTATTTAATGCAGCTTATTGCAGCCCTCAGTTCTTCCTCCTCCTGCAAGACAAATGTGATCACCGCACCGCACGCTTCACTAGCCTTCCCCAGCAACGTTCAATTCACCACTGAGTTTTGCTGGGGGGCAGGATAAGATTGTGCAGATATAATAACTCCATTCATCACGCTGAGCCAGGGTGGGCAAACAGCGCTTTGTAAATGACCGGGGAATTTTGGCAGCTCAGATCCCACCAATCTCCCTGGCAGGTGTGCCCCAGAGCAGAGCAGCCAGAGGAGTCAGACCCACTGCCACCACGCTGGTGTGGACCCTGCCCCACCCCATGGTGCACCAGCCTGAGTGAATGTAGGAGCTGATGGCTCCACTGAGGGCTGACACCACTCAGACTGTGGGGTGCTGGTACCCCAGCCATCTGTGATGGTCTGAGGCTGGCTGCTGTGGAGAGTGCACCTGCGGCTCCTGGGGAGACCCATCTGCAGCCTCCCACAGCCTTTGGGAGCTTGGCACTTGGACCCCACCAGGACCCTGTGTTGCACCATGGATGTGTTATGCATGATCAGTCTGAGTATCAAAGGATTTTGGTGTATCCCCAGGGTACTCATACACACACAGAGCCTGGCACTGCTGGCCAATGTGTCCCCTTCCCGCTCTATCCTGCCACAAAGACATTACTTCCAGTAACCAAAATAAAAAAGGAAACAATGGATAGTTTAAAAAATAAAAGTCACAGAGAGAGATGGCAGCTCCAGCTGCATCCCACACTGCCCCCTCACTGCTCTTGACACCTGGGAATCGCAATCCTGCTGCCAGTGTGTGGCTCAGATTCAGAAGCTGTATTAGCCCTAATTCCCCATACAGATATCCTCTGCTGATCCAGGATCTATGGGCAAGAAAGCCCAAATAATACTGCTAATTTCCGTAGTCGTCCGACAGCCTTTTATTGCATTCCAGGTTGGAAACAGCTTCACCAGAGCTGTGGGGAAGTGCTGGGCTCACATGGTCCCCAGAGAAATCGCTGCAGGGACACAGCTCAGTCGTCTCTGGGAAAGCTAGCTGTTAAAAACCCATGGGCTGGGAAGATTTTCCATTTTCAGCTAATTTTTTTGGTCTACATCTGTTTTTAGGGTGTTGGGTTGGGGTTTTGTTGTTTTTTTTTTCCCCAGAATTTTAATTACTGGACTTGTAGAGAATTAAAAGCCACAAGTTTAGTTAGGGCTTGCTACTATCTGGGCTTTTCATCAGAAGGCCAGCATCTGTTAAAGAAAATCCAAGGGGCTGACTTTTTCTTTCTTGACACAAACCAGCCTTTTCAAAGCTCAGTAGAAATGCGAGTAAGGCGCTGGCTGCCAGGGATGCATTAAAAAAATCAATTTAGTGTGTTGAAGTTCATTCACTATTTTTTGCAAAACATGTTTGAGGGTGAAATTTCCTGCAGTTGTTTTCAGCGGAGTTTGCTGGAATGCGTTAAGATGCTTCTTGAGCAGAACAGTGATTACCAATGTTCATTCTCAGGATTAAAAAAAGCCCAGGTTCTTCTGTTCACAAACAATTAGAAAAGCATTGCAGCTTCCTATACAAATACCATACTCTACCCAATAGATACAAATACTCTAAGAAATACATAGCACACCTAGTCTTGCTTAAAGTGAGAATAAACCAATAAATGACACAATTATCAAAATGTCTTCGAGCAGCACATATTCTGAAAGAGTAATGGAGTCAGGTATGCATTGTACTCTGTCAAGCCAAACAACTCACTTTTAGTATTCCCCCCGTGCTTTCTTCTAAGTAAGCACTGTATTTATTTATGGGTTACTATACAGGCACAATATTTACTTATATATTTCCTCCAGTGTTTCAAGGAAATGGTGTTACAGGGACAGAGGGCTGGAGAAGTGTTACCCAGAACATGCAAGTCAACCCGTGTTTGGATCTGCTCAATGAGGTGCATTCATAGAGTCATAGGATGGTTTGGATTGGAAGGGACATTAAAATGCATGCAGTCCACCCCCCTGCCCTGGGCAGGGACACCTCCCACCACACCAGGTTGATCCAAGCTCCATCCAGTCTGGTCTTGAACCCCTCCAGGGATGGGGCATCCACAGCTTCTCCGGGCAACCTGGGCCAGGCTCTCACCACCCTCACAACAAATAATTTCTTCCCCAGATCTCATCTCAATCTCCCCTCATCTACTTAATACCATTCCCTCTCATCCTGCGACTCACTTCCACGATCAAGAGTCCCTCCCCAGCTCTTCTGGAGCCCCTTTATGGACTAGAAGGGGATCTAAGGTCTCCCCAGAGCCTTCACTTTTCCTGGCTGAAGAATCCCAACTCTCTCAGCCTGTCTTCATAGCAGAGGTGCTCCAGCCCTCAGACCATTCTTTTCATCCTGGGAGCATGCAGCAAGGCTCTCCTGCTGGAAACAGCAGCCAAGGGATGCCGCTGAGAATAGCCATGCTAGGGACAGGCTAAGAGTGTGGGTCAGCTTCCCTCCCTAAATGTATGAGAAAATTCACACAGGAGAGATGAGAAGTTTTCAGGCACAGGAAGAAGAATTGGCAAGTTCTTACAAACCACTGGAAAGACAATTTATTGTTGCTGCTATTCTTCTTCTCTGTGCTGGAACAGAATGTAATTACTGACAAAGAGTAAAACAGGATGAGAGGTGTCATGCTCCTTCCGAGTGAGACCTTCCATGCCAGAAAGGCCTCACCCTTCTCTTCAGTGATGAGGTGCTGCAAATGGCTTGGACGAAGCTTCAGGGAAAAGATCTCATGAGCTGGAGGTATGAGACCAACATGGTAAAGAACAGAGCAGCATGGGAGGGACAGTACCAGTGGCTGGTCTGGAATGGGCAGACTGGGAGGAATAGCTCAATGGTGGGCAGGGCTGGAGCAGGGCTCTAGGAAATCCACACAGAACGTGGCAGTGGCCACAAGACATTTGCAGAAACACCACCTAACAGCATGTCCATAAGCAACAAATAACTGGGAAAGTCACATAAAAATCCACATCCCGTGTGTTCCCATGAACATCAGGAGTACACAACAGGATACAGGGACTGGTAGACAAAAATTCAAGGACTTTTGACAGAGCAGCATCATTTTGAAGAAAACTTTACATTTTCATTGCTACATTGAGTGTAGTATGTGCGTTTATTGCTTTAAACGGGTGAACATTTTCTCAGGGACTGCGGTCTCTCCTGAACAGATCAACAGATGTTGGGAACATCATTCACATCCCTGCAACTTTGAGTCCTGGAGCAACCTGCAAGCAGAGCCAAGATCAGCCAAGATGAACTAATCTGGGGACAAAAGTGAGGGCCTGAAGGGGGTGTGATACTCATAGCCAGCCTGGGTTTGACTCCAGTCAGTCTTTATAATTATTTTTTCTCTCTTTGCTTCCAAATGCATTATCACTGGAGGTGTGAATAGACAACCAGGGAGGAGACAGCAGCCTGGAAAATCCTTGGAAGTAGAAATCTTGGCCACCAGTAGGGTCTACTGAGCAGCAAGGAGCAAGACCTGGTTTCTAAAAACTGAATGAAAGTAGCCATAAACTGGAAAACAATTTTGTCTCTCTGACAGAAAAAGATGCGATTCTCAGAAGCTTCAATGATGTTTTATGTCACTGTCCTAATGAAGCACAAGCAAAGACACATTTCTGACTATAGCTGTAAAAGAGACATTAGCATAATGTTTGCCTGCAGACTGGGGTGTTATGCTATGACAGCTTTAGAGGAAGGACAGGCTGGCCTCTTCAAAGTGTCACTTCCCTCAGAGACTAAGAGACGACATTTGCATTCTTTGTTCGGTGGAAAATAAGCAGCTTCTGGGTGAGACATTCAGCAGGTCATCCTGTATAGCAGCAGCAAGGGCGCAGAAGGGTGTCTACCACCTTCCCAAGCATATCCCAATCTGGAAGGAGCTGGGGCCACAGTGCCAGTCAGGTCGCAGGAGAAGTGGTGTCAGCTGAGGGGCACACGGTGACAACCACAGCTGACAACAACAACCATCGAGTCCAGCAAGGTAACACTGGGGCCAAGTGGCCCCAGTGCCTTGGATAATGAAATGCAGACTTCTGAAGGAGCCTGGGTGTAGGGCAGGAAAGGTATTTGTCACCCAGATATTGGCAGGCAGGGAGGCAGGCACAAGATGTCAGGAAAAGACAAGGGCAGCTGAAAAGTTCCCACAGGTCACCAAGGTGGGTGACCACCCCTACGATAACAACACTGGGTTTGTGGGAAATCAGCCCCTGATTGAATTTTACTTAATAAAACTGGATAGAAGCTAACGGCATTTACGTGCTTGACTGAGGAGTGCAGCAGAAAGCCAGCTAATTATTTATTGCATCCTGAGGCTTAAAAAACAGTCAGAAAATGAGTATTTGGAATGCTGCTTTCCCCAGCCTGGCTGCTCTGACAGGGCATGGAAAAAGCTGTAACCCCTCCTTCGCCGTGCTCAGGAAAGGGCAGTGTCCATCCCAGAGCTCAGTGAAACCGGAGCTACACCCAGCTCCCACATCTCACTGGCTAAACCAGCAGGAGGGGTCAGAGTTACAAAACTTGAGCTTCCTCGTAGATTTTAGCAACAGAAAAATAGGAGCTGATAGCAGACACAAAAACAGGCTGGCTTTGGTTTTGTTTTGGCTTTGGTTTTTGAAGAGTTCTAATACTGGGAAAGTCTCCTGTTGGACCTCAAAGTGGACCTGTTACTCCCTGCCCTTTAGATGATTTATTAATTACAGGCAGAGCTACGGGAGAGCTGCGGTTCCCCCACTCCTGGTGATTTGTGTGAGACTGGAAAAAAAAATTGCCCTTTGCAGGAATAAACCCCATGTGCATAGCCGAAAAAGGCAATGCAGCCCTTAAAAGACTACACACAAATATCCATTCTTACATATATATAGGTGATGCGTCTCACCCTTCAGGACTGAATCTGTTTTCATGCTTTGGCAAATGACCATGGAGGAGCATTTCAAACACATCTCAAAGATTATCATCCTTTTGTTTGCAGGTGCAGATACAGAGATAATGGTCTTGGCTGAAAAATAAATAAAACAAAACTTTGAAAGAAGGAGAAAGAAGACTGTCACCTGAATAACTACAGACTGGGAGCTTCTCATCTTGTTGTCACGGCATGAGATATTTCTCTCGTTTGGAAAAAGAGCTCTGGACTCCCACCTTAGCAAGACTGCAAAGAACAATATAAAATCTTCAAAATTTGAATGTAAAGAGGCATTCGGTATTGTTTTGGATGCAGTTAAAAGCTGCGAACGCTGTGAGATGCGTTAATTATGGAGTACCCACTTCTGGCTGGAGTGGGAACTCCACGGAAGATATTTTAGCGCATTCACAGAGAGAGGGAGAGCAGAGACATCAGAAAGCAAATCTGTAGGTGGACTCTCATGCCCTTTCTTAAACTTAAAGAGGGTGCCAGACTTGGCTGATATTGTTTCTTATGGACTATATAAAATGGTAAACCTCATCTTTATTTCTCCAGGAGGAGAGCAGCTTCACGGTGGTGTGAACGTAGAAGCAAGGCATTGTGTTTGGGACAAATATTTAGGATGCTCATGGTGAGACATGAACATCAAACTGGCTGATCAGCTTTTTTGGTGGCTGTTTTGAAAAATGAACCACCAGCACGGTCTGTGCCCCACGATATGCCTTGACTGCTATTTAGTTGGTGCAAGTGGGAAATGCTGGGGCCTGTGTGGCCTCAGAGCACATCTGCATATCACTGGGCTCATTACTTGCTGCTCCAACTTCCTCTGAAGAAAATTCACTCCAGATAATACATCTTTTTTTGTTTTGGAGATTACTAAACTCCTAAACAAATTCAATAAAACAACATAGTAGAGAGCAGAAAGCCCATGAGCCTGAGCTCTGCATGCCTTCAGACCAGAACAAAATCCATCTTTTCCAAAACTCAGATATCACACACTGGGGAAAAAATTTTGTGGGAAAGATGCCTGGATTAGAGTAAGATCTTGAAAGAATCAGGAGGCAACCTGACCTGCTGTTCCTAAGTAAGGATTTGGAAAATACAATTTTCTGACTGAGAAAGCTGAGACCTAGAACATTTGTATGTGAGCTCTGAAGTTAGGATCTTAAAGGCCTTTTCAAGAACGTCAGCAGGAGGAGGACCAAATAAAAACTGTCAGTGTTATTCTTCTTGTCATTATATGGTTACACGTGAAAGCAGAAGGCCCACTTTTGCATCAGAGGATATAATACAGTCTGTAGGTGTTGCAGGAAGAAAGATAAAAGAATAAGCAGAAGGGGAGGCGGAGAAGACAAGTGGAAAGTTATATAAAACTGCAAACTTGAAGCCATTTTGAGCAATACCATTATTAAGAAACTGAAAAGCTATGGAGGCCGGGCCTGAGCTGCTGAGGGTAGTGGCTGGCTGGGCCTGAGCTGCTGAGAGTAGTGGCATCCATGCTTCAAAGTAGAAGAGGAAAGATCCCATAGGGCTGTCCTGGAGTGGGCATCCTCACAGGACCTGGCCAGGAACCATGAGCAGGCTGGGTTAAATTTCTGACTTTTGGTAAGTTATGACAAAGAAGATGGGAGCTCTTGTCAGGTGCTTTCAACCTCTCTGAGCTCCAGATCAGCTGGAATTTGATAGGACAAGGGGTAATGGCTTCAAAGTAGAAGAGGAAAGATGAGATCTCAGGCAGATTTTCTGGCCCAAGTTGCCCAGAAAAGCTGTGGCTCCCCATCCCTGGAGGGGTTCAAGGTCAGACAGGGTTTCTGTCCCTGCCCAGGCTAGGGGGTTGAAGCTGGATGATGTGTAAGGTCCCTTCCAACCCGACCCATTTAGCACAGTTTTCCCAATGCAGCAACAAAGCCAAGGAGAAAGGTGAGGGGGGAAACTTTTCTTCCCTCTGGGGGAAAGTTGCCGGAAAGCAGAGGTACTAACACCATCCAGCACGGCAAGGTGAGATAAATCCTGCTGCTCCTCAACAAGGTTGTCTGCACTGGTCAAAGGGAAGAGTATTGTCCCCACACCAAAGGATGCAGCAAATAGGCATGGCTGCTCATCTGCACAGCCAGCGTTCCTCATTAGGGCAGCAGAGATAAAAAACAGAGTAAAACCACAAAAGTGCAGTGCGTGGCTAAGCCACAGGGCAGAAGGGAAAAGCACCACGCAAGAAATTGATTCCATTAAGAAATAATCTCGAATTTAATAAAAGTTATGATTTGATTACAGCCGTAGAACTGGAGGGCAGGGAAGGGAGTGCAGAGAGAGAGGTGGGAAGAGACACTGGGGAGGGAGAGAGCAGCTCTCTGGTCTGGGCAAGCCTTCAGCACGGCTCTTGTAGCCTGCCTAGCTGCCAGGTAACAGCCTGGACTACCCACAAGCAATTCCTGCTCCTGCCTCCATCTCCCTCCAAACAGCAGAACGGCTCCCTGTACTGCACTCCCCCGTCCCCACTGAGGGACCTAGGCAAGGCAGGGTGATGTAGCTGTGCAGAACAGAGAGCATCATGAGGGGAGCTCATCCAAATAAGTCAACTTTTATGAAATCCATGCCTCAACCTGCATGGACAAATGCAGAGAAGCCACCCCAGAAGACACTCTTGCTTTTCTGAAGCCTGTTGGTGCAGCTTCTCTGTGCTCCACTCCAACCTATCTTCTCCCATGCAGTAGCAACAGCTCCTACCTTCCCCTAGAGATAAGTTCTACCTTCCCCATGTGTTCAGAACTGCCAGAGAGACAGACAGACTCTGCTTGGAGCAGAGCAAATACCATAGGGGTCTGCCCACCCCATGGCCAGCAGATGCTCTGCTGAGCCAGGTGGCAGCTGGTAGAACCTAAATTCCAGGTAGGAGCTGATGAGGCTGATACCTCGAGTGCCCTCAGCTGTGACACACCTGCAGCCTTTAAAAGCTCTCCTTGTCCCCAAGAGCTTCTTGGTCGGAAAATATGCTTTTTTTTCTCCTTCCATAAGAGAGTACCCCCCCGGTGGCAATGTGTTATCTCCTGGTGAAATGGAGGCCCCTCTTGAGGGCATGGTCGGAAGGGACATATCAGGCTGACAGCAGAAAAAGGATGATGGGACAGGTAGGAACCAGCCTGGTGGTGATCCATCCCTCACAGGATGAATGGCTCCTGTTCTTTCTGCTGATGAAGGGATGAGCATGGGGTGGGGAGGACACAGAGGGACCTACTTCTTCCCAGAGATATTTTTCTTGCATGTTTAATTAGATACCAAAGATCCACTGTTCTGATGTGCTAAATGAATATGAATTGTTTCCTTATTTGTGTAATCCCCTCTCCTATCAAAAAGGCACGTTAACTTTGTCCTTGAGTCAGTACCTGCCCCGAAATCACTGGCTGCCCCCTCTCCAACTTCCCTGTTTAAAATCCATAATGTTTGCAGCTGAATGGCTGCCAGTGCCTTGACAGTAAATGTATATGAATGACATATGTATATACATAGCATCATTACATCTTATAGGTAAAGGTGTATCTTAAAGTGTAGGTGACAGGCAGCGGCTGTTACTGCACGTCTACATGCATGCATATATATAAAGAAGGGAAGAGACAGCAATTAATATAGCACCGATTATCTGGGTTCTACCTTTTAAGCTGAACTATTATATTATTTCAAAGTCTATAGTTAGAGAATGAAAGAACAAAAGAAGGTGTGAAAATGTGTTGGGAGTAGAAGAAATCTGCAATTATGAGTTAAAAGGAATCTGATGCTGGTACAAAGCCCACTATCGACAGTCCTGTCGCTGAAAGGTCCAAATGTTCCAAAAATGTTTCTACTTGGTAATTAAAAAAAAAAAAAACAACAAACAAACCCCAAACAAACAGGAGAGCATATTGCAAGTTTACAGAGTTAATGAAATATTTTTTTCATTCTAGGCTGTAACTATGGTGGTTATTAAATTGTATTATGGAGTCAGACGCATTTAAATTAGAGATGTGCAATGGGCTTCCACGTGATTTGGAGAAACCGGGGAACTTGTGGCTTAATAATGTGTGCTGTGGTAATGTGAAAGACTGAGAAAGCCTCAGAGGTTGGGGAGAAGAGAACCAAAACATAGAGCAGAATGAAAATGCTGAAGTTATTTTGTTAAACACCGAACCCACATAATCATCTGTAAAAGATACAGCTAATAATTAATTGAAACATTATAATAGCATACTACAGCCACTCAGCTGTAATATGCTATTATATGCTATATATATATATATAAAATATGCTATATATCAGGCTTTTCAGGTGCTCCTGGTGAAGGTTTGTAAATCCTTGAGGATAACTTTCTTTGTTACCTCTCCCAGTTGTGTGCAGTATGGTACAGCTGGAGAAACAAGGGGACTGCACGGGGCCACCGTGAACTCAGGCAACTCCGAAACAGAAATTAAATCCAGAGGTTCAGAGGAACCACAGATAATCCCCCAACACACTTTAGTATTCTTAACTCCAAGTCTAAAATATGAAATAGTAAAAAGAAAAAAAAGTGTCAGAGGTAGAAAGTGGGAGAGATTGTGCATCCTGTCACTGCCATGGGCTTCTGCAGCAACAGGTTATTTGACCGATAAAAATATCCAGCTGGCCTTTGACAGTGTAATGCCATCTTACAGAAGAGGTGGAAAATATAAAATCATCTATCTCTGTGATCCTTGACTTAAGGAAAAACTCCTTCTTGAGCCCAAACCTAGTGATTGGATTAATCCTGGGTATGGGAGCAAGATCCGTCTTCCCTCTTCGCATAGTAAAACCCCCTTTTCCTGTGGGTGCTTGATGATGCTTCAGAAGGTTAAAAAAAAATAAAAAAAAATCCCAGTCACATATCAAGTGTCAGAAATCATTATTCTTTCTGATCCCTGGGACCACAGCATTATATATAGCCTGAGCACACCATACTAAATAAATCTCTTGTTTAGATACATGGAGCAACTGTACGCTCAAGCCCTCACATCAAAAAAGGGCAGTTTTTTGGCCATCTCCTGTCTGGAGGAGGAGGGTGGGGATGAGGTGATGGCTTGGGTCTGGCAGACGTACTGGGAGTGACCACCAAAGCACCAAAGGAGAGCCTTGGGCAGCTCATGCTGGTTGGGACCCATGCTGGTGTCTGACAGCACCAACTTGCAGCCCTTAGAGAGGGGCAGGATAATTCAGCCGGTGTCATGGTTCATTTTACCAGGTTTGTTATTACTGTTTTACCAGTCAAGAGAGGGACTTGAAAAAGCCAAAGGTGAAGCACTGGCCCAGGTTGCCCAGACAAAGTGTGGCTGCCCCAACCCTGGAGGGGCTCAAGACCAGGCTGGATGGAGCACACTCATCTGGTGGGAGGTGTCCCTGTCTGTGGCAGGGTGGGTTGGAACTAAATGATCTCTAAGGTCCCTTCCAACTATAACCATTCTATGATTTCGTAGCCAATAACTAGATATTTTTAAGTAGAGTCAGCTGCACTATTCTGTGTTTCAGAAGTAGCCCTGATTTTAAGATTCAAAATATTTTTGTGTCATTGTGTCATCTTCCTCACGGTGTGAGGGAGAATGGGTTGAGGGGAATAAGACTGGGATTGAGTAGTTCTAGTCAACTAGTATACACTGAAAAAACTGCTTTGAGAGCATCTGCAAGAGCCCTCAAATTCCATCTGCTCCAAAAATAATCTGTGTAGAAGGTGGAAAGCTCCTAAAACTGCTGTTATATTCTGTAACACCAGGAACCCTTTCTTAGCCTAGCCTTGACCAAATATTTTTTTTATATAGAAAAAATGTAATTTCTTTTATTTCCTCCCTCTTCCTCTCTTAAGATTTACATTTTTTTACCCCAAAAAACTGAAATGTCCTCCTGCACTTCTGTTCCTGTTATACCCAGGATTTTAGTGGGAATATCTGAAAAACAAATACTAGCCAAGGAGCACATTCTTTTAATTGTAGTTGTTCTCTATGCATATACAATGGGGAATTAGCTCTATTTCTCAAGTCTCTTGATCTGTATGTATCAGTGGAGAGAAGCTAAATCCACAAAACTTGTTTGGTCCTGTAGACATTTGGTTCTTAAATATGTAAACATAACCTAGTGGAGCTTATGTGACTCCTCTATTATTTTGCTCAGCTCTGTTTAAGTGCAGGTACTGCTACTGAATTCCGTTTTGTTTCATTTTCTTTAAAAGCCGAAAATCTCTCCAAAACTGTTCCTCTTCCTATTTCTGAGACTCTCTGTTATTTTTGCAGAGTTATATCATGACATTCCCTGAATATAGGCAATTTTCTACCACAAAGACGTTATCATGACTCCGTCAATACATTTATTGCTTCAAAAACTCGGGGGCAGTGGTTACTTTGCTCTAGCGAGCACCAGAGATAGCAGACACTTGGTCTGCTTGGCAGCTCTGGAGCAGCTGGTCTGTACTGCAGTCTGTGGCATTTTGGCAAAATCCTGTCTGCTTAAAAAACATTTTCTCCTTCTTGGACTTCTTGACCCGATCCTAAAGTATCCCTGGGTTTAAAGTGGTAGGAGGCTTGTGGCTGAACAATGAGATTGAGCTCATTGCCTTGTTTATTGAGTTGGGTTTTTTTTCATGGTAGCTTATATCCTCTGCTCTTAATCTCATTTATGCCTTTTTTCCTCTTCCAGTGGTAACTGTCTCTGATACTTAGACGTCCTCATACATGATAAGCAGATCTTAAGGGCAGTACTCTACCTCAACCATTTAGTAAATGCTGGGTGTGGCTTGTTTCACAAGTCAATCTGGGCGATGCGATGCTCACAACGCACAACGCGGCGGTCGCAATAGTAATAAATATTTATTGCTACTGTCAGAGACATATGTTTTAAGGCCAGCAGGGCCTTTATGATTATTTGTTCGGAGATTATGGATTGCTGGGAGCAGAATTCAAAGCACACAGTCAAACTCAATAACGTGGAGGGGAGTATGCGTGATCCGAATGCATCACTGGGAGAGACGCAACCCGTGCGGAGCCGTCACTCACGTGGTGTGCCAGCGCGGCGCGCCCTTAGCTGTGGGAGCGGTCATTTCCCTTCTCAGTATCCACAGAGACTTTCTAAATCAGGTCACCCAGGCTGGACGTGACGTTATTCCGTGTGCTCAGAGTCTTCTCTGCACCGTTCTCCACAGTTTGTGTTCCGGCAGCAGGCAGGCCTTGGAAGGACGGCTGTCAGCAAGCAGGCTAAAGTCTCTTAATCGGTACTAATGCATCCTCGTGGGAATCACTGCATCCTTATGGTCCCCGAGACTTTGTATTTTTCCAGGGCACCGCGGTTCCTAGAGCTGTCATCTCAACATGACACGTCTCCCCCAGAAAAGCACATTCCTCACGGGGTCTTTCGAGTCATTCTGCCACACGTAATAACGACTCATCTCGCTGTCTGGATGGAGATGTGCAGTCCCATATGGTCTGTGTTTCTCCTACTGAAACAAAGCGAGAGGGATCTCCCTGGCATCTGTCAGACCAGTTCTTTGGCCACTGCCAGAGGCTTAGTTAAGTAACTCAAAGGCACTGCTATCCAGGGAGACAGAGCAAATAAGGGCCTTTCTGTCCACTCCAAGTTCCTGGCCGCACACCCCAAATTGCCCAGACTTTTTCTTTATTCTTAGGGTCCAAATAAGACCCATATGAACCACCGGACAGAAAACACACTGAAAGTGATTGAAAGGAAGCTGATGAGGCAGAAGAAAATAAAAGCCACATTAACAGCTTTCCTTTGCTCAGAATGTTTTTGAGGTAGCTCCTTGCCTCCAGACTTGGTTTAGGCAAGTGATTTGTTGATTCCAGGGTACCAGCAAACTCTGCACAGCTATTTATTATCCCAGGGGATCTTCCCATTCCAATTTCTCACAGGTTTGGTTCTTTGATACTTGTATTTTACAGAAACTGTCTCAATGAGCTTGGGTTGTAGATTCCCAGCTCCACCAGACAGCCCATCCTGTCCTCTCCAGCACCTTCTGCCTGCAGCAGGTTCAGAAGAGATTTAACCTCCCTCCATAATATCCCAATACAAACTCCTTACAGGAAGGGGAGACAGCTGTGAATGTGGCTTCTTCTCCCAAGATGCTTCATACATGCTGGTCAACCCTGGTAGTAAAGGGTAAGTGGCTGTGCAAGCTGGGTAAATTCCCAGGACAATTCTGAATTGCATTTAGCGGGGGTGGGAGGGTACAACATTGGACATTGGACAAGGATTTAACATAATGCAGTTCAAATCTTTTTAAGAAAGGGAACCTAATTGTCTAAATTAAATAATTACCATCCCTTTTATAGTAAACACTCATAAAAGGACTCTGGAACTTGGAATTAACTATCCAGAGCAGTTCACCATGTTTTTGCTTATGTGAGAACAATATGTTATAAACCCCATACCGGTTAACTTGTTTTAATTAACCAAATATCTATTCAAAGTTTCTTGTAGTTCTCTTTATCTCTGCTTTTTAGCTACAGTACCATATGGAAATTAGAGTAAATTAAAGCAATTTATTAGACGAAACGGAATTAACTGAGAAAATAAGACGTTGCAGCAAACAAAACACAGGTCACCTGGTCGTGCTTGCAACACGTGCATAGACAACTTTAGCTGTTGAAAAAATGAATTAAATCAGTTAATCCAAATCATCCTACAGTTCTGCTTGTCAGAGTAATCTGTATCCTCAGATACAGATTGGCAGATGGCTTCTGGAAGACTGCAGAGCACTCGAGAGCACTGTACAGGCTTAGGGCTGGCGGCAGGACACCATCTGTGCACGCGTGCCCTATCCCACTTCAAACTTACACGGGAACTAAGACCAGTACTGACAGGACTTGTGGCCTAAAACAGTGCCACAGAGGGACTTTTTAAAAGGACATGTAATGATGGGACGAGGGGTAATGCCTTCAAACTGGAAGAGGGGAGATTGAGATGAGATATCAGGAAGAGATTTTTCATGCTGAGGCTGGTGAGAGCCTGGCCCAGGTTGCCCAGAGAAGCTGTGGCTGCCCCATCCCTGGAGGGGTTCAAGGTCGGGTTGGATGGGGCTTGGAGCAATCTGGTCTTGTGGGAGGAGTCCCTGCCCAGGGCAGGGGGTGGCACTGGATGGGCTTTAAGGTCCCTTCCAACCCAAACCATTCTGTGACTCTGGACTCTGAAGCCAGCTTCTAGAATATTCTCCTTAGGGCCATGGCTTCAATAGGACAAAAGTTCTTTTTAGACACATGTAAGGTAACACTCCAACCTGGCAGCTCCTCTGCTCTCAAACTACAGCTGGAGAATCTCCCTAACTGCTCCTTCCCCAAGTCCCTGCAATAACCCTGTGATGAGACCACTCAACTTGGGCACCAGGCAAATCCCATCCATGCCTGAGAGCACAAGTGTGTCCTCTGCCTTCCCAGATGAGGCTTTGGAAGCAGTGGTTAATAAAGCATTTAAAATCATGTTGGGTGGGCAAGACTGGAGGTGGGGTCCTCGTTGGACAACCCATCAGGGTCCAGGACTTCTTGGGCTACATCGTCATGGTTCAGGTTGTTCACACCATGACTGCCAGGTCAAACCAGATAGCAGCTTTCCATAAAACCAGGGTTTTGGCGAGACCAGCACATATGCTCCAGCAGGGGGATTGGACTAGATGATCTTTCAAGGTCCCTTCCAATCCCTGATATTCTGTGATTCTGTGATATGCTGAGCAGTCAACAACTATTTACAAATACAAGCCAGTAAACTGAGGATGTGAGTGCAGCCAGATTTCCTGTTCACAGATTATTCTTCACATCAGCACTGCTTCTGCATAGCAGCTTCTCTCCCCATGAATCAAGGAATGCCTTAAAGAATAAAGTCCTTTGCAAGGTTTTTAGCTAAAATATGTGCTTTCAGAGACATAGTTGGACACAGAGTTACCTTGTCATTTGCATAAACAACACAAAGCTCTAAGGGTTGGTTTGAGGCTTTTCAATTGGAACCTGAATGAAAGTGAGTTCTTCAGCTCCGGCTCGCAATCACAGTGACTGGTTTCTCAGAAAAACCAGGAGTGCATTCAAGTTCTTTTGTTGCAGTGATATGAAAGTCAACGCTGTTGTTACCCTACATCTTATGAGCCGTTGCCCTAAATAGCATTTCAGGGAAACAAAACGAATGGGGTGCTCGCCTTCGATGTGATTTGAAGCATCACCAGATGGGCTGATGGCTGCTCCCCTCGCACCCTCGTTACCATTGGGATGCTTCATGCTCCAGGGTTTGGAGCACTGAACAAAGTGTTTCATTCGGTTTCTTATGGGCAATGCTTCTTCCTGACAAAGATGGCACTTGTTGAGCAGAAAGCGATGAGGTAGGTAAAAATTTGGAGGTGCCTACCTCTGGCAAGGCTTTTCACAGCGCTTCCCAGGAAGGGATTGGAATATTCTGTATTTTGGCAGTTCTGTCTTTCTGGGCATATAAAAGGAGGTATGTCCTACTAGTTTGCCTAAGACAGCTCCATCCGACTCTGACCCTAATTAATTGTACATCTACAATTTATTCTGGGATGCCTGGTATTTGAGGTGCTCACCAATAATGATTTCTGCAAGGTGCAGCCTTGCTACCTGTTAACTGGGAGGGCACCCTGAGCTGTTATCATAGAATCATAGAATCATTTTGGTTGGAAGAGACCCTTGGGATCACCAAGTCCAACCATATCGACTATCCTTCCGGCATGTTCAGATATTGGAACCAGCCAGAGATCTCCATTTCACAGCCATAAGAAATGATTCTTATCTACTCTGCCCCATCGCCTTTGGCCCTCCATTTACTTAACCATTAGACTCACTCCATCATTACAGGTAACATGGAAAGACCTTTTTTGTGGAGTTATGAATTTATTGTTAGATTATTTACAGTCTTAACAGCCCATTCAAATAGTTATTATACCATTGCAATAACACTAAGATGTAAAATTAATTAATGTGAAAAGACATCATTAACAATAGAGTCATAAAAACCCCGAAGCTGCTGGTGGCACCAGTCCTCCTGGGGCAGAAATTGAGTCTTGCTTTCAAACAGCTCAATGGCATCTCAAGCCATCACCAGTACAGCTCAGGGTGCCTACAAGGGCCCCTTCATGGGTTGTCTGATGTTCCCCTCAATCCTCCTCTTAATGCAGCCTGATTTCCTTAGTGTTGCTGAAACCAGTTCGTGGGCCACAGCAAGCCAAAGTCCCCTTGCTTTGCTCTCCAAGCACAGTGACAAAGATGATCAGAGGACTGAAGCACCTCTTCTATGTCGAAAGGGACTTGGGGCAGGGCGGGTGGCATTAAGCCTGGAGAAGAGAAGGCTCCAGAGAGATCTTAGAGCCCCTTCCCATCTCTGAAGAGGCTCCAGGAAAGCTGGGGAGAGGCTCGTGATCAGGGAGGAGAGCCAAGTTGGACGGTGTTGGAGCAACCTGGTGTTGGTGGAAGGTGTCCCTGCCCAGGTCAGGGTCTGGGACTGGATGGGCTTTAAGGTCTATTCCAAATCATTCTAGGATGCTGTCCCATTGTTTTGCATTGCTGGTGCAGTCGATGTTCCCGGGCCCTGCACGGGGAAAAATCACGCTGGACAAGACTGCATTTGGCATTTGACAGTAGCAATAATTAATGATAAACTTAGTGCAGTTAAACAAGCCTGTTTCCTGCTTCATGAATATTTAATATTATATTGCTTGTATTTAATAGGTTGTATACTTTAGATAAATTAATATAAACATTAATATAAACAAATTTCCTGCACTTTTACGAGGTATCAAATGTTACAGCAAGGTAGCTTTTATATGTTTTTTTTCCAGCAAAATGCTGTTTTATCAAAAATGAAGCTTTAAACCGGAGTATGGCTCATTAAATACTGTAATGATGTAACCAAGGAAATCGAGGTTGATGGCTTTTGGTTTCAAACTCTTTTATGGACAGCTGTAGGACAAAGATTTTTACCACTGAAAGTATATCGGGATGACTTGGTGCAGATGGTTTACTCCACTCTGTGCTCTAGGCTGTCAATGATAGGACCTCTAGAAACTGGCTTTCTTCTGAGATCCTTCTGCCTTTGGGCCTTGAGGTTCTAGCACTAAGTAAGTACTCCCTGGGGACAGAGCTCAATTGGTACAAAATAATTTGAAATCTGAAAAGGTAGCCTTAGGTCTCTGCTCCTGTTTCAAATGGCTGCAAGAGGTGTTTAGCTGTGGCCTGCACGGAGATCCTCATTGACTTCCCGATTTTAGTGTTAGAAAGGTCCATTAAATTACAGAGTCTTTTGTTCTTCAGACCCAGGACTGCCATCTGCTTGGGATCACAAAAGCTCTCGAAAAATGGCCTTGCAAAAAGAAGCTTTAGTAGCTATTTGAACGCAGAGGGGCGAGCACTTGTTTTAGTGCTACATTTGAAAGTGCTCATAGCACCCAAACATCTGCTAATTGCCCTGAAATTTAGGCAAAATATAGTGGACGTCTGGAAAGTCGCCCTACAGCTCTTTTAATCTAGTACCTTTGTTCTCTGTGAATTGCTTTGCCCTGATTGCAATACATGCATGTGCACCCGGGAAGAACAAGCCTGTTAGGCAGCAGTTCAGCTTGTGAGGACGCTGCCCTGGCTCCCAGTGAGCTGCCCCCAGTGATCCCCACTCGATCCTTCTCTGTCCCCTACTTTAAAAAGAGCTGGGTCACGACCCCAGTGCCTTTCGCTTCGTCTCCATCAACTACAACAGGGTGCAGGAGGCTTATTTTCTTGAATGAATCCCTGTGTCTATATTTTGTCTCATGCTGTGTTCAATCACCAGTTAAAAGAGCAGGCAGCTCTCGGGCGGTTCCTGTGAGCCAGACACACCATAATCCTCCCCTTGTTCGCTACAAGAACATGTTCACAAGTTTTATACAAACTTTTAATAGCTGAACCAAACAGAAGGGAAACGAGGTTTCTGAACGAGCAGCAGGGCTTGACCACATCTATTAAATAGTGGTTAGTTATTTTTTTATCTGTGTTCACACAGGTCTTGGATGAGGGAATGGAGAGTACATGGCATAAAGATTTTTTTCTTCTTCTTCTTTTTACAAGAGTTTTAAATTATATAAGTTTTTGTAGCTGGTAAGATAAATTAGATAGGAGCAGAGAGGATTAGTGGGCACATCTAGAGATAATGCAGATGAAGTCTGAGTGAGAAATGCTGCCCAGGACTATGTGGGGATCTAAAGCTCAATGGGAGAAGAGTGAGGCCAGGGCTGGGGAAGAACTAGTCTGAATGTGACCTGCCTTTTCCACATGGTCAGTGATGGCCTCCATCTGCTTTGCACATCATGCTAAAATGATAGTAAGAGCATCCGGTTCTGCAACTGGAAATTTTCCTTCTCTTTACTTGTTTTCCCATAGTGTGGTGCTTGGGAAATTTCTGGAGAAATCCAGGACAAACGTTGATTCTGTATTTCTCTTCTTCATTAGATCACTACCTTTTAAGTATGCTCATCAAGTCATTTTGCTCTTGCATTCCTTTGCAATATGTGCAGAGAGGTCTCGAGCAAAACTTTTTCTTTCTCCTGTGCGTTTATCCATTCTGCTCTTATTTGCAACTTTTAAAAGTGTTTTTTCCCACATTTCTCCTTGTATATCACCTTCACAATTTCTTCTGTCCTCTCATAGTTCAAGAATACTCTCGTTTGGTGAAGACACCTTTTGCTAAATCGTCTTTGGCATGGCTGGTTGGACAGCACAAGTCACTCCAGGTTGTGTATTAACTATTCAAACTCATTTGGGGTTGATTAAATGAAACTACAAACAGTTGTCTCCCTGACTCACCACTTCTCTCAAGGAGAGCGTGCCTTTCCCAGACAGAGTTTTTTGCTTTGACTGTAAGATCCCTGATGGCATAAAGCCAACACCAAACACCACCTGATTCTGCTAGTCTTGCTTCCAGCCTTTTGCAAAGAGACTTATTTATCTGGTCTTATCTCGTCTTACACTAAAATGCCACAGACTAGCCAGTGTGTGCTTGTGTTGATGCTTAATTTGAGTTTTACAGTGCAAAGCGTTGCTTCCTGTGTCCCAGCAGCGTGATTTAGTGTGGTGAAGTCGGGTGATGATGGTGATGACTAACTCAGAAAGTCACCGTACACAGTGCTGACCCTGCTCAGCGTTTTCATCAGAACTGCAGCCCACAAGGCTTAGAACTTTACCTTGCTGAGAAGTTATTCACCCCTTGGCACGTGTAACTCTTCTAGTCTTAGTGTGTCCTAACAGCTTAACAGAGGCTCAAAGCCATACTGGAACTGCAGAGAAGGGAAAGCCAGATTGCGCTGGTAAATGGGTAGGTGACAAAAGGAATTGCATCCATCGGTATACACCAACTGAAGAGAACCTGGGAGTGGCATCACTTCTCCACATCTTAGGAACATTTACATACACACTTCTTCTTACTTGCTTTATAACCCCTAGGGTCTTCACACCATCATTCCCAGAACTCCACAAGGAGATGTTTCCATGCTCTTGATTTGGGAGTGTCCAAACAACAACACAGGCTGAGCCTAAGAACCAGAAGCATCATATCTGTGAGCCAGACCTCTCGATGCTAGGAGACCCTCTACCTCTCATCCCCCTAGTCTGCCTGGGATGCAGTCACTGTGGTGGCAGGTTATGAAAAGTCTCCCTGGAATCTGAACACAGATGTTCTTGCCTGGGTCATGTTTTGGTCAGGTTTGGCAATCCACAGCTAAGAAATTCGTTTTATCAAGGGTGTTGGGGAGCTGCTACTTCCCTTGGGCATCTGAGACCAATATGACCAAAAAGTGGAGGGGCCCCTTCCCTGATTTCCTTTTGCCTTCAGCAGAGGATGTTTCCTTTCTGAAGTGGGGATGGGAGGGGAGAGTCTCCAGGTGATAAACAGAGAGTAATGAGATTTGTGGGTAGCATAACTGCTTCAGAGCCATGTCTTGTTATGAAACCATTAGTTTTCCACCTGTCTCAGGATGTTAGTTCAGCTGGGGCTGCAGGTGTCCCCCTCAGACCTTCCCCTTATCTGAGCATTCATGTGGGATTCCCAAAGCTCAAGTGACTTCTGCTGTGCCATGACGGGCCTGACACCTGATTCTTTCCTTTTGTGGCATTTGTCTCTGCAGGCTGCCTTGATGAAATAGAAGACAGAAGCTATCTTGGATGGTGAAAGTTTGTCTTAACACATTCCTGCAAAAATCCTCCCCCAGCACACGCTGAACTTGGGTGAGAAGCCGGCCATTTAGCAAAGATCTTCACGCTGCAGTCGGGAGCAGAAAGGGTGTCTCTCTGCACAGCAGCGACAGCTCCAGTTTTGCTAGTCTGTTCTGGATTATTTTTATTGAAACTTTGTGTAGATGTAGAAATAGCACAATTATGTGTTGTTAGATGAATGACTTGTGGGCAAAGAGGCCTTTCCTCATTTTATGGAAGGTCTGGCAGGTATTATTTAAAGAGCTAATGAATGGTAATTGTCATATTATTTGCAAATCTTGATGTGGAATATTTGATCAGGGCTCCTGTGTGTCATGGTAATCAGCTTTCCCTCGCTCGCTCTTGCTCGGGGGGCTGGGGGGAACACCCTGCAGTTGCTTTGCTGTATGCTTTTCAGATTAATATCCTTTTTCCAATCCTGCAGCTTTTCTCTGGGTGTTTTAGTCAAAGAAGCAGATGGCTTGCATGCTGGCATTTGATGCCTGAACAAAGGGATTGTCCAGCTCAAAAACCACCCTGCCGAGAGAACGAAGATGATTTCCTGCTTTGTCTTCTGAGAAAGGGGCAGGAGGGAGTCAAAGCATCTGGAAGGAAGGCAGGGATGCATTGGCTTGTCCACTCCACGGAAGCATGCTTGTAATGGAGGCCACAAGCAGGGGACAGCAAGGCAGTGTCTCTTCTGCTCACTGGTGAAACAGCCCACTTGAATTTTCATCCAGACTGAGCTGGGTTGCAAGGACCTCAGTGTCCATCCGCGAGAGCAGCTCATATGGTGAACACGATGGGCTCCAGTCTGCAGCTTCCAGCTGTTTCCTCCAACCCTTCTCAAATTTATCAAATCTGTTGCCATCCCTTACTGCCAGTGCCCTCCAGTACACCCACATCCACCAGAGCTGTGTGTCTTTCCTGCTTTGCCTCTAAGAGCAGAAATAAAGGTCCCTCACCCATCACGCCTTCTGACTTTTGCACAATTCGTAGGTATGGAGTACATTGCCCAGCTCTGGAGTCCTGGGCACAGGAAGGACATGGACTTCTTAGCTTGGGTCAAGGAGATACTGGGAGGACTCTTCCACTGCGAGAACAGGCTGAAAGATTTCGGGGGGAGGAATACGTCAGCCTTGAGAAGAGAAAGATCGGGGGAGAACTCAAAACCCATTCCAGTCCCTAAAGGGACCCCAGGAAAGCTGAAGAGGGACCCTTGATCAGGGAAGGGAGCCAAAGAACAAGTGGAAGTGATTTTACACTGAAAGAGGGGAGATTGAGATGAGATCTCAGGAAGAAATTCTTTGCTGTGGGCGTGGTGAGACCCTGGCCCATGTTGCCCAGAGAAGCTGTCGCTGCTCCATCCCTGGAGGGGTTCAAGGCCAGGTTGGATGGGGCTTTGAGTAACCTGGTCTGGTGGGAGATGTCCCTGCCAATGGCAGGGGGTGACACTGGAAGGTGATTAAATCCTTCCAATCCAAACAATTCTGAGATTCTATGAATGTGATCCAGGGGACTACTACCTTCTGCCGTGGCGTTGACTGCCCCGTCACCTTAAAATGCCTGGCACATCGCTGAATAGCACACAAGTTGGTTTTTTTTAGAAAGCCAAACAAAAAGAAAGGAAGAAATCACAGGAGGGTTTCCAAATTCTTCTGCTGGAGCCTTTCCAAAGCTTCAGATGAAGGAATGAAGCCACTGTGCAGTGAATATTACGACTCTGCCTCCTACCAGGAGTTGGTGCCCAGGGAGGGCGTTGCTCTGTAGCATCCAAAGTGCAAAACACAGTTAGGTTTGACATTGTACAACCTCTGACTGACATGGAAATTGCGATTTAGGCACTAGACTTGCCGAGTGTTTGCTGCACATACACAGGCATAGACCTAGATGTGATGAGCAGCGCAGGGGAGCCCCACCGTGGGAGGTGGTGATGCCCCAGGTGGCCTCAGGGGCGATGCGAGTGATAGATGGAACAATGCAGGTAGTTTGCACCCAGGATAAATCAGCACATTAATAATATATAGCTAGATTATAGCTATAACTTAGCTATGTATTTCCAGTACCCTTCTCAGTGAAACAGGAGAGTTTCTGCCTGAGCAGGGGAAGAGTCTTCTGCTCTGCCATATAATTTGCTGCCTCCAGACTTCCCAGTGTCTACCTACTCATTCCTCTCAGGTCTTTGGTGCCAAAATATTTTCTATTAACAGCAATTCAAATGTTAACAGCTGCTGTCCATATGAATCAAAAAGGAGCTTAATACAAGGATATGATTACTGTATGAACATTGTCTTAATGATGCTTGCTTTTGTCTTAAGCTAAAATAACAATATACACTTTTATCCAGCCCCGTTACAGTTATAAATATATTTAAATGAATATAAATATATAAAAATAGGTTTTGTAATCCTCTGTAATTAGTCTTTTAGCTCTCTAACAGATAGAATCTGTTTGATCTGCTTGAGTTTTCAGGATGCCTTTGTCTGTCAAGTTTCTCTCATGTAAATGTCGTCATCAGGCAAATGCTTCTGAAGGGAACAAGTAATTGTTCTCATTCCAGTAGGAAAAGGCAGCCGGGACCAGGAGCAGCCTCCTGAGTCCAGGAGAAGGCAAGGAGAAGGCAAGGAGAAGGCAAGGAGAAGGCAAGGAAAAGGCAAGCTGGGTGCTTGGAGCCCGTGCCAGACTTTGATGAGCAGATGATGACGGATAGACAAACAGTCCAGGGCTGCTCCACGGCTCTGAGTTATTGTCAGCTGGAATCAAGTCTGGGAGAAAGGACCAGTCGGCAAAAATGTGTTGGATGGGGAAATCTGTTCATAAAATCTTCTTATTTCTATTCATAACTCTTTTCATTTCTTCTGCGTTTGAGCTTGTCGCCTCAAGCTGTCTTCATTTCAGAAGAAAGGAACCGTATCCTACTATATGGTCAAAGAAACTGACCCATTTTTCCTCCAAAAAGGGGATCCACTCTACAGATTATACACAGGTTTTTTGCCTCAGGGCTAGAGGTAACTGCTTGTTCCCTGAGACCAAATAATGTGATGACAGCAGGGCAGGATGAGTTCTGGCCACACGATGCCACCAAAAGATTCCGCAGGTACCTCCCCCGCACTCAGGTCCCAAAAGTATCTGCTGGGACAGAGCTGGAAGGCTGTCTGGACTGCACTGTACTCACCCTGTTACAGCTCAGGACAGGCTGACGTCGCTTAGATGGCTCTTTGCTTTTTAGGCAACACCTTAGTAACACAAAGCAGGCAAAAAAGGGATCCCAGAATGATTTGGGGCTTGAAGGGACTTCTGGAGTTCATCCAGTCGTAAAACACATACACACACCCCCTCCTGTTGGAGCAGCAGCATGGACAGAAACGTCTCTAGGTGGCTTTTCAATGCCTCTAGGCATGATGATGGCTCTAGGCATCATCTCCACCACCATCCTATGTTCCCACAAAGAAGAGAATTTTCTCCCCCTGCCCTTGACCTAGCTGTCCAACTAACAAGGCCATGTAACCATCTGTCTTCTGCTTTTAGGAGAAGCTTGTTTTACACATGGTTTCACGTACATCACTTTTTTAGGAGACACAGGGTCCTTTGCTGTAATCCAGGTTGGGGAAGAGGACACGGAAGAGGATAAGGAGGTTTGTCTGTGTGAGATAGAGACAAGCAGTGGAAATGGGTGGGAAAAGAGAAAGCGGAAAAGGTGAGAGCAAATCCCCAATCAAGCAGGAGCCTGGGCCTGTACAGGAGTGGGGGATCCATTCAGCAGAATTGGACTGGTTGTGCCCAGACACTGGTGTGGGAAGAAAACCCTTGAGAATAGCCATTGACCAGACTCTGTCTCCCCATTTCCAATCATGCTCTCAAGAAAAAGGGCTGTGATGCTCTGTGGTGGATAATTGTCTATTCCAACTTATGTGTTTAAAAATACAGGAGAGTGGACTGGGAGAAAATAAAAATTTATCAAATTGCACACTGAAAAGTTGGAGAAAGATCTTTACTTTGTGGCTTTGATTTGAGCCCTGGCTGTGTTATCTTTAATCTTTCAGAAGTCTTTAATGAGAAGAAATCCTGGCTTATACGTTAAAACCCAGGGTCTGAGCCCATGCAAAGAACGAGCAAGCAGGAAGCCGTGATTCTACAACCAGACAAGCAAGCACACAGCCACAGCCAGGCTGGCCACAACAAGCTTCTGGATGCAGAGGAGGAGAAGTGACGTTACAGGCACGAATAGGGAAGAAATGAAACTGTGGCAGCAGCAATATTGCCCACCCTCACCTGCACGGCTGGCCCTTGGGAGCCTGGAGTTATTTAGGGGAGATGTTGAGGATTTGCAGGGTGTTGGGGTGGTTTATTTTTAGAAATGGAGCAGCATGGCTTGATGTCCCCAGTTTGCCAAGAGATGGCACACAAAAAAATGGAGAAAACGTAAGAAGCCAGCAGAGCCCCCGCAGCCACCACGCTCCCCGTGTCTCTGGCTACGCTGCTCCCAGAAGGCATCATTCAAAGTCAGCCTCACCAGGGCCGATTTCTAGCTTAAATCTGTTTTTCCTTTCTTCAGAACCTTTCTGGGACAACTTTCTTTGGTGTGAACAGGGCTTTCCCCTCTGCCTTAATGGAGAGCAGACTTACTTTACAAGTGTTTTCAGTCAGAGCTAGAAGGACTACATGGTGGATCCTGTCTGGCATCTACCTGAGCTTCCCAGGTTTTGCAGCTGTGTTCCCTCCTCTCCTCCCTCAGTGAACATTCCTGCCAATTTTTAGCTATTACTTGAAAGCTCAGCAGAAATGTCGAGACTTGGAAATAACCCTGCTTTCAGCCAAAAGCATGGGAGAGGGAAACAGTACGTGGAATTTGTTCAACTTTCCCCCCCCCTGATGCTCCTAGTACCCCCTCAGCAGGTGGGATTTTGGGAGCCAGAGTAGCCCATTCAAGCAATATTTCTGGTCATGCAGTATAATGGTAAGTGGTAATCAAAACAGAAACCTGAAAAACACTTAATATCCTTTTACAAATTTGCATTTTATTTTATAATATTCCCTTACAATCAGCCCTTCTTTTAAGTGTCATGAACCGAAAAATAGAGAGGAGTGCTCGTAAATGAGAAGCTCAACCTGAGCCAGCAGTGGGCACTGGCAGCCCAGAAAGCCATCTGAATCAAAAGAAGGATAGCCAGCAGGCCACGGGAGATGATTCCACCCCTCTACTCTGTTCTCCTGAGACCCCACCTGGAGCACTGTGTCCAGCTCTGGAGTGCTCAACATAGAAAGGACATGGACCTGTTGGAATGGGACCAGCAGAGGGCCAGGAAGATGACCAGAGGGCTGGAGCACCTCTCCTATGAAGACAGGCTGAGAGAGAGTTAGGGTTATTCAGCCTGGAGAAGAGAAGGCTTCAGGGAGATCTTATAGCAGCCTTCTTGGACTTGAAGATCGCAGGGGTCTCTTCCAACCTAAATGATTCCAGTATCTGAAGGGAGATACAGGAGAGCTGGGAAGGGACTCTGACAGGAAGTGCAGTGACAGAACAAGGGGTAACGGCTTTAAATTGAAAGAGGGGAGATTTAGATTAGATATCAGAAAGAAATTTTTTACTGTGAAAATGGTGAGGCAGTAGAACAGGTTGCACAAAGAAGCTCTGGATGCCCCATCCCTGGAAGTTTTTAAGTCCAGGCTGGATGGGGCTTTATCAACCTGGTATGGTGGGATGTGCCTCTGCCCAGGGTATGTGGGTTGGAACCTGATGATTGTGACCCTCCCTTCCAACTCTAACCACTCTATGATTTGCTGGTTTAATCCTGAGCAGGCCACGGGGCTAATTTTAAACTTTATTGTTGAAGAGTCCCTCTGTAAAGGTGCCTGCAGTATACTTAAACTCAGTAACGTTTTGAGAATTTTAAAATAAAACTGAAAAATTCATTGTGACTCCATTTCACAAAGGCTGTCCGTGTAAAACTGGAGAGGCTTTCTAAAAAAGAAATTAAAAGCAGCTGCCAAGAGTGTAAAATTTTTCCAGGGGACATTTTTAAAGAGCTTCAATTATATGATGAGAACAAATCTACACAAGTATAAAAAGAGACTTTAAAAGGGCAAAATATTAGCTGTTCTTATTAAAGAACAGACCAAACGAGTCTGTCAAAAAGAAAATAGTATCCTTCAAAAAGTGCAAGAAATGTTCAGATGAGGAAAATAAAAGGAAGAGTGCAAGATGACAAATTAAGCCTAAAACTGGAAAAATGAAACTAGAATTTTTGATTAACATCTTTCTAAGGTTTAAATACTCTAGACCCTTTTTCTCAACTCCTTCAGCAGTTGTGAACCTCCCCTGTGGCTCTTCCCAACATAGAGGCTTCTTCCCTAAATCAGCTCCTTCTGGAAGACGTTGGGGAGAAAGCTTGGGAGATTATCAAAAGAAGGTGCTGGCATTCAGCCACAAGCCCAAAGGCTGTCTCTTATGAGGTATCTCTCTAGGGGTGGTGAGCAAAAGCATGTGTAAGGCAGGTGTGTTACCAAAGGACCAAAAGGTGGTAAACGCCATGTTATTTAAGACAGTCCCAGCTGTCTTAAAAACCCATGGGATGAGCTGGCAGTCAGAAAAAATAAGTCTACAAGTACGTGCTTTTCTAGTCTAGACTGGAAACTGAGAGTCTGCCTTTGTGGAGATGGGATAAGATCTTCAGAAGCTGTGTTAAGACTGCCCAGAGAAGCTGTAGCTTTAGGTTGCAGGTTTCAAAGGTCAGGTTGGACAGGGCTTTGAGCAACCTGGTCTGGTGGGATGTGTGCCTGCCCAGGGCAGGGAGTGGCACTGGATGGGCTTAAAGTTCCTTCCAACTCTAACCATTCTAAGATTCTACAATCTTCCATATCATAGGGGACATCCAGCTGCTTCTCTAAGGGAACTCCCCACCGTACATCATCCTTACCTGCCATTAATGTAAGGAGAGAGAATCAGGGTGATGGTTGAGGGTCTTTAGTAGCCTTTTGAGGGTAGCTTCTTTTAAAAATCCATTTCAGTTTCCAGGAAAGCTCCAACCCAGAAAGCAGAAAAGCATACACATGGAGGAAGGCAGCATCTCTGGGACGGGGGGTAAGGTGATGATTTCCCATCCGAGCCTTTACGGAGCCGTGCTCGGTGCCAGCGGGTGGCTGGCAGGTCATCAACCACAGACAGAAGAAATAAAAAACAGGGCACAGTTTCAAAACACGTTTCCAAAGCAAAGCAAGACCAAAAATAAAATACATATTTTGCTTACAGACTGCAGTTTTGCCACATTCAGGTTTCATCGGCCACGGAGCATAAAGGCGGCGGTGTGATTTTTCATTCCGCTGTCCTGAAAATGGTTAAACCGTCTTTTGTTCAAGTTCCTCTTGTGCTGAGTAGAAATAGGCAGATTTTCTGCATGAAAAGTGAAATATAGAAAGTTTTGAGTACTTTGCATTTGAATGGAAATTCCTGCACCACCGCGCCCCGCCGATGATATGCTCGTAATGAGAAACCAGCGCCGACAGGACCGGGGAGCGCGCACCCAGCACGAAGACTGCCTCTCCGTGCCAAAATGAGAAAATAATTCATTTTCCCTGATCGAAATTTATTTCAGGAAAAGTCATTATTTTAAAATCAATGTAAACAACTCAAACCGAAGACGAGAGCCGCCCTCCAGCACGGGGAGAGGCCTCGGTGCTCGCCACAGCCGGCAGAGGCAGACACGGGCTGGTGGTGTGGAAGAGGATACCTGGACTACAAAAGTTTCTGGTGCTTCCTGGCGTATGGAACATTGATGAATGCACCTTTTAATTTTTAACCCCTTCTTCTCCTGCACACCACCATCCGCTGCATGGGACGCTCTAGGCAGGGAGATGCGGGGCAAGGGGGGTGTGTGTGTCAACAACTTCAGCTCCCCGCTCTGCAGCACAGATGTACAGATTTATAACCAGTGTAGATGATGGTCTAGGAAACTAATGGGATTTGAGGCGGAGACAATAGGCCAGGATGGAGAATGCCCTGAAAAATGGGGCGATGGTGCAGTCTCGACCTCCGTGACACCAGCACGGGTGCCACACTGCCCCCCTAGTTTCTCCCCACATCCTTAGGCCGAGTCTACACTATAAACTACCCTCCTCTGCTTTCCCCTCAGCATCAAACATAAAATGCTTTTTCATAGGTGGGGGTATGAGGTGGTGTTGGGGTGTGTGCGGATGGGGTGGGATGGGGAGGGAGGGTGGTTGGAATAGTGATTTCAAAAGCATTTTGTGACCCTGGGTTTTGCCTTTGATGCAAAGGTTTATTGTCATTATTCCAGAAGAAAAGTTCTGAGACATTTTACTTTGTTGGGTCACAGCATGTAGAAGGTGACATGGAAGGTTTGCATCATGACTTGCAAGACGAAGGGTTATTGTCGACACTCAGGGGTTTGCTTTCGATTAAATCAGCACAACTCCAGGAGAATATCAGCAAAATAGTGGCAGGGTCACTGTGACCCTGATTTTTTCAGAAATCTTGAAGCAATACAAAAGAACTGACATTTAAGCAGGAAAATCAGGAATAAATTTTTCCCTCTGAGGATAGTGAGACCCTGGCCCAGGTTGCCCAAAGAGGTTCTGGCTGCCCCATCCCTGGAGGGGTTCAAGGCCAGGTTGGATGGGGGGCTCCCACCTGGTCTGGTGGACTCCCAGTGCAGGGAGTAATGCTGGATGGGCTTTAAGGTCCCTTCCAACTCAAATCATTCTGTGAGACTGTAATTCCATTTCTATAGGTCTTCCTATATTGTACTCGTAACTACCTGGCTTGGCTTGGCCGCCTGTTTGCATACTGATGATGGCTCGATAGCTGCAGCGGAGAGCTTGTCAATTCAATTCCAAAGGGACCAATTACAACAGGAATGAGAGAGCTCCCAGTCATCTTGCAGGTTTTTCCACCCACCTGGATTTTGGGGGAGGAAGGCGGCTGGGGGGGGGGGAGACGCAAGAGCCGTGACTTGTTGGCAAGAGGCAGCTGGAGGTGCTGTTGTGATTGTTGCCCTCCTGCTGGGCACAGGGAGAGGTGATGTCAGATTTTGAGGAGGTGCCATCAGCTGTTTCCCTTCTCTGGCGACAGGAGAGATGCTGAGCTCGCTGGGGACAGCGGGGCATTAAGGTAAGCAGGAGGTGATGGGTAGAGCTACGCCCCCTGCTACGTGGCTCCTGGATGCATCCCTTCAGTTTCTCAGCTAAAACCAAATAAGAATAAAAAAGCAACAAGGCATTGTGTAGTTCCCCCACGGATTCCCAGGAGAAAGAGCACCTCTGGGCTGGGGGAATTGCTTGCTCCCTTCATGACAGCAGCCCTTGGCACGGTGGCAATTGTATTGCCCCTTGCCGAGCAGCCACGTTGGGGCAGGACTTGATCATGGCCACATGATCCCCCGAGCTGAGCATCTCGGTGGCCACCATCTCCAGGAGGGCAGGCTGCCAGGTTATGTGCAGTGTGGGTGTTTTATTCCTGCTGTGCTGTGGGAATGACTCCCCTGGGCTGGATATGTTGGCTATGGAGAGACCAAGAGTTAGAAACCCCATCCGTGCTGGGCCCCAGGGAGGCAATGAACACTTCCTGGGGGTTAAAAATACCTCTTTTTTTTAAATATGCTTACGTATCTATGAACACAATCCATCTTCCTGCTTTCCAAAGTCGACATTAACTACAGCTGTGCCAGATGTACAGCCACACAGCCACAGCCACGTGCTGCTAGGGAAGCAGTGAAGGGCACAACAGGCTTTACCAAATGCAGTAGTGGTTGGGAAAAAAATAAAAGGTGCTACATGGTAAACCAACTCCTGTTCCTGCCTGTTTACCAACTTTACCAACATATCGTACAGAAAATGATTCTTGGCTGTTTAATATTTTTCTCACATTCAAAGAGCCAAGTCACAGCAGGGACGTGCATTTTCACCTGGCCCTGGCTACATGTTTTGGGTGCATTGTGGCAGTTTTTGGATGTCTGGGGGCAGATGCTCTCTGTACTGGTTTGTGGTGCATGCTGCTGCTACACAGAGTTTTTCACAGAGAGAGTGGTCAGTCAGAGGAATCAGCTGCCCAGGGAGGTGGTGGAGTCCCCATCCCTGACTGTGTTTCAGAGTAGATTGGATGTGGTGTTGAGGGATCTGGTGTAGGGGAGAACTTGTAGAGTAGGGCTGATGGTTGGACTCGATGATCCCGAGGGTCTCTTCCAACCTAAATGATTCTATGATTCTAAGAACACAAAGTGATTTATGGAGGCAAGGAGAGGAGAACACTATCCATCTCCTGGCATGGAGCTGGGGGCAGGGGGTGGGTGTTAAACTCACTGATCTTTAAGGTCCTTTCCAACTCTACCATTCTGTGATTCTCTGATATAAGTGGACTGCAATTTGCGGTAACGTATGTGCTAAAGATGGGTTGTGCATGATTCCACGTCCTTCCACCCAAGGCCATGAGGGCATCTCTGGCCCTCAGAAGCGAGGAGGTGCTGTGCTGAGCTCTGATGTGTGCTGCAGAGGGAGCAAGACCCATGACTCTGGTAGCCTCCTCCAGCAGCCTCCAGACAGGTCCTCCTGGGGTCAGCCCCTTTGCTAATCACCATATGCTCCTCTCCTGGCAGAGCATATGGCTCCAGGGATGCCACTGCCATGGCCAATTCCATGCAGTCTCCCCATCCCTCTTAAGCAACAGGTTATAAATGTCTAAATAGCTTGAAAAACAAGTTACTGAGATGTTTTAAGTGGTATGGCTGGGGTGATTGTTGTAGACTGGTGGTTCCTCTGCCTTCAATTTTTTGGGGAAACAAAAAGTGCATGATACAGCCAAAACTGCCCCCAATTTCGTGCTTAGCTTTTGCATGACCATGCTGGGTTTTGAAGCACACAAACAAGGGATCTCTCAGGATGGGGAGCTGTGGTTTCTGCAGCTGCTCTGGACAAAAGCTATCATCAAGACGACCAGTCCCTAGAGGCTCTGATTTTGCCAGATGGAGCTTCAGGCCAGTGTAATCTGGCAGCACCCCGCACCCGTGCATCTGGGGTACAGGGGTGCTGTCGTGTTTTAGCCTCAGACGGCAACAAAGAGCCACGTGGCAGCCTCTCGCTTTTGAGGAGGGCAAAATCAGAAGAAAAAGGCAAAACTCGTGGGTCTGGACAAAGGCAGTTTAACAGAACAACAAAGCAGTAACACGGGTAAAGAGAGAGAAAAACACGATTACGATGCCGACTGCACCCGGGAGCGTCCCAACCGCGCACCCCGGTCTTCCTGTCCCCCTCCCCTTCCCGGCCAGCTCCTGGCCCCCTACCCTTGGGCATGGCTCACATGGGATGGAATACCTGTGCCCTGAGAGGAGAATTAACCCTGTCCCTCCTGGAACCGGGACAGGTACCCGGGGAGAGAGAAGTTATCTGTCTGTAACTCACTGCCTGTTGTCTCCTGGGGTGTAGAGGCAGAAAGCCTCTATATCCAGAAGCTGCAGCTAGGTCTTCCACCTTGAAGACCCTCCACCTTGAGGGCAAGAAGATGGGCGTAACTTTAAAATGTAGAAAACATGTTGCTGGTGAAAAACCCAAAAAGACCTCCAGGTAAAGGTTAAGTGTGACTTTACTCATGCCAAATTTTAACAGCTCAGTAAATTTAGAGACAGCTGCAGGGAAATAAAGAAATCAAATTTTTAATAACTTTGCCTTTTATTCAGGCAGTTTCCAAAAAAAAAAAATTCTTAGTGGGATACAGGAAAAAAGGTAATGAGTTGTTGAGATATTTATCCAGCTTCTAGACAGCACTATGGTCTGAGGTACTCGTTTCACTGGGAGGAGCTGTGTACTGCAGAGAAGCTGCTAGACTTTTCCTTGTGGTTATAATCAAACTCCGGTTGTATTTCCCTCCCCCCAAAAGATTTCTCATTATTTCTAATGTAAGATTTATTCCCTGCCTTGTCGCTGCCCCACTTCAAAGGGAAGAAAGTGGGCTTTTCCTGCCGACCAGCAAGGGCATGTGGATAGCCAGGGTGTGTGTGGTGGCTGGGGGTTTGCAGGACTGAAAGCAAACCTGAATGAAAGGAACTACCTGCCTCGGGAGAGTATTTCTGACCTGTGGCTTTCTGTGTTGGCTGTAATTGAAGAGGTACAGCGCTGGGATTTTTTGCTTTTCCTTGAGGAGAAGGTGTGGGCAGGCTTTCCTGGAGCCCTGTTCAGGGACCTCGGGGGGGGGGGGGGTGGGGGGGTAGGGGTTGCCAGCTCGTTCTCAATAATAAAAGAGATGGCAACGAAATAATCTCTGGGAGCTTCAGGTTTTGGTTCTCCTGTCTCCAAGGTAAACTATTACATTACCAGTACTGAGTGCAGGGTTGTTTGAAAGTATTAAGCCTCCAGTTCATCAGAGGTCATGTTTTATTTGATTTTTTCCCAATTGGCAGTTCTCTGTGTTTGCATGTGCTCCTAAAAGTAAATACCTTCTTGATTTCTGTGCCAACGACAGCAGTAGCCAAAGAGTGCATTTGTGTATAGGGTGGGGGGTGTATGTAAACCACCATTCTGCCACAAAACCAGCCAGTGACTCTCCCAAATCCTGACTTCTGAGGTCTGACACTGACTCTTTTCCAGCATCTCTGGCTTCCACTCTGGAGAACCTTGCTCCAAGCCTCAGGAGGAGCAAAACTAACTGAACCCAGCGGGAAAGCCCTATTTTGTGGGCAGATATCTCCGCTGGCAGCAGCCTGTACCACCACTGCCTCCTGAAGTACCTGCTGATTTGTTGCATGTTGGGCACCAGGAGGAGGGACTGGGGTTAGGAGATTTCATCATCTGTTTATGAGTGGCCCCCAACACCCCTGAGGGTCTGGCACATCTCTCCTGCCCTGGAAAATGTCAGGCTTTTTCCACACCAACTGTTGATGGGCAGGATGGGCAGCCTGAGCCTGCCGAACACACCGAGGTTGTGGGTCCAGCCAGTGATGCCTTTCCTCTGGAAGACAGGAAAACCATATAAGAACTTCTCTCTGTGAGCAGGTTTGCATTTTCCTCTGAAAATTTAAGTTTCCAGGCTTCGGTTTTCAGATTGGCAGTAAAACTAACTGTATCTGGGGGGGAGCAAGGCATACATCATAAACAGTTCGGGTTTGACCAAAGCACAACAGGAGGCAGTGTTTACATCTCTTGCTTTCTGACTGCTGTTTGAGCTGAAACGTTGCTTTTATCCTATTATTTTATTATACAGGTAGTTTTATTTATTTTTATCCCTTCTTTCAACTTTCATCTCATCGAGGTGCATAGTTTTTGGTTGTTATTTTTGGCTATTTTCTTTGGCACACAAAAATTGGTGCTTTTTGGAACACATTCAGGGCATCTTTTTAAGATGTCTTCAACAACTTTTAAATTAATCACTCCAATTGTTCCAATAATTTTCCTCCAAGTTCCTAAACATTTTCAGCGGGGCCCTGTATCGGTGCCCAGGTACAGATTGCATTTAGACTGAGCAACAAAATCAGGGCACAACAGATAATTGTTAATGCTTTGTTTGGTTAATGGTTTACCCTAATCTATCAGTAAAGGGGCTAAGGCAACAATAGTTTGAAGACAATACGATGATTTGGAAAGTGATCAAGGATGTTTCTGAAGCTTCAAGGATGCCTGAGGAGGAGCCAGCCATGGTTCCCCCAGGAGCTGTACCCGGTGTGTGTTTATCTCCCTCTGGGTAGAGCGAAACCAGAGCTGGTGGAGCTCCATCACGCCCATAGGGTACAGTTTGAGGACAAGGAAGAAAACTCATCTCCTCTCAAGGAGGCCACTCAACTCCCAATCTAGTTGCCTTGGAGCTGATTATCTGACACGGTGCTTAATATCCACGAATGTTTGTGGAATGGGTATCCAGGGTCACTGATCAAGACCGACAGTGCAGCACTACCGTGTTCTTTTCCTACCACTGTACGGTGTTGCCAGCACATCATAAAAAAGAAATCATAAAAGAGAAACATGAAGGGAGTTGATTTATCAAAATAGAAAGATAAAAGGCATAATAATGTTAATTATGCACATCGTTAACCCCAATTCTTGCTGTAAAATGGACAAAAATTCTGTAAGAGACTCGCCTTTAGCCACGGCAGTTTTCTCTGAAGGGCTTCCTTATAGGTACTGGAAGACCCAGTGTTTCCTCTTCTCAGGAGGGATGGAGAGCCTGCTGGAAGCCACGTTAAGAGCAGTCAGTACAAGGTGCCTCTTCGTCCTGGGAGGGGGGCCATGCTGTGCTGCCCATACAGTCCTGCTCTGTGGGTAAATCAACAGCAGGGCAAGAATCACCAGTGGGATTCCCCAGGCTACGGTGGACGCATCACCGTTACCTCCTCCTCTTGTCGGGGCAGATGAAGTCATGTCACACTGCAGTAGGTGACAAGGGTGGGGACCAATACACCACCCCTAAGTGCTACTTGGCCCCTCCAGCTGCCTAAGAAACCAAAAAAAAAACCCCTTTGGTGTCTGGTTTTGATGTCTAACGTTGCCAGAAGTGAATCCCGTGCCGTGCTCTGTGTTTTCATGAAATATAACAGAGGAGGAGAGGAACTGATGTTGCATCCCTCCTTTCTGTCTTCTCTCCTCACTCTTTACCCTCTTCAAAGAGGAAAGAGTCGATTTAAAACCTGCATCAGATCACCCTCATCAAAGGCAAGTGGGCTGCAGCCTGAGTGGCATTTCCGAGCTCCCTCCCACCGTGCGGGTTCTTAAAGCTGGTTTAAAGCCACTTTAAAACCTCCCTGCATAGAATCTTCCCCTGCTAAAATTAAACCTCATGAAAATAAATGATTCCCAGAGGAAATTTCAGTTTGATTACAAATATTGACTTGCTGGGGGGAAATTTTTTTAAAAAGAAAATCCATTTGGAATTAACATTTTCAAATTAAACATGTATGTTCACTCTCTTGTAGTACTTAACTTGGAAAGATACTCATTTTGTTTCCCATGGTTGGAGATTTTAGGAATTTCTTTCATATTTTTCTGCAAGATCTGAACAAAAGAGTTCCCTGAAAATTGGGCAAAGCAGGAAAGAGTTGTTTTAAAGGATTTAAAAAAATGTAATATGAAATGTTGTAAATCATTTTCATTCTCCTAAAAAGAAAACCATACAAATGCATAAACGTGTATTACAGCTTTAGCCCCGGGAGGTGCCTGAGCTGCAGAAGCACCAGGCAGAGCAGGTGAGGTGGGTGCTGCTCCTCTGTCTCTGTCACCTCGCTGCTCTTCTTCCCAGCAGCTCCCAGTGATGTTTTGCCAGGACATGGCATCTGGGAGATGGAGATGAACGGGCAGACGGGAAAAACTTGGTGGTGGAACTGAGCACTGCGTGCACTGCCTGTAATTTCTGGGTTGAGAATCTGTGAGGACGGTGACCCTCTGCACCTAGAGGTTCTCCCTCTGAGGCATCCAGCCCAGCAGATGTTTGAATGGGTCATTGAACCACCTTGGGCTTCTGGGGCTTAGCCCCCCACCATACAAAGCAAAAAGCATCTGCTTAGGATGTGTGTTCTCACCTGTTTTCAACCTGGGTTTTCACCTCACATGGTCTCTGCCTTCTGCTCTCAGAAATGCTGAAGTTGAGCTGAAAGGCTTCAGAATCTTCAGGCATTTCAGGACATGGAGTGAATGCAGTCTGCTTTTGCCACTTTATGGATTAAAAAAAAAAAAAAAAAGGTAAGAAACCAACTTAGCTGTGAAAAATTCAGGAGTTTTTCTGGTGAGGGGGGAAATCGTTCTTTGTACAAGAAGACACTGGTGAGCTCTGTGTCCTGCTCATTTCTGGAAGTGATAGAGCAGGCAGGGGGAAAAAGGAGCTGGAGGAACAGCAACCTTCTTCTGATGTAGAAAAGGTTTCCACGTGCTGATGTTGAGGTATGGACTGGGACCAGCCCTCAGCCACTAACAAAATAAAACAAACCAATCTATTTTAAGCTGAAAAGTGATTATTTTTTTAGAGTTAAAAGGGATCTTTTAAAACTAAAATGTGACCCTGGCTGGAGTTGGGAGCTCTCTCGAATCCTGAATCAGGGGGCAGAGAGGTGAAGCTCTCCCCAGCATGGAGGACCACCCAGTAGATGGAGATGCTCAAGGTTGCCAATGGCAAATGGAGAAGGTCCTTGGAACCAGGGCCTGTTTGCCTGGCAGCCTCCCAGCAGCCATTAACCACAGCAGGAGGCACCAGGAGCCCCATTCTTGCCTCAAAACTTGGAAAGTAGCAACTGAACAGTTTACTACAGGCAAAGTGCTGGTTTTTCCCCTTCCAAGAGATACCCTCGTGTCCTGGCTTGAGGTAAAAAAAGCAATTTTCCATTCAGTAACTGAACTCTGAAACTAATGGCAGATTTTTCCCACAGTGTCCAATCCCAGAGTGATAAAACCTGATTATTTCTAATTTATGCCAAGGGGTGGTATTTAGAGAGGCTCTTGCTTATAACAAGCCCTTAATAATAACTTTATATCGCAAATATAACTGCTATTTGCCCCATTGGAAGGTTGGAAGCTGAAAGGTATAGAGGTGTCACAGTCAGAAGTGACTCCAAACCTGACCAGCAATGGGTATTCCCATCGACATCACACGCAGTGTAAAAACTGAAAGATGAAAGGCTCAGGGCTGTCCCTTCATTTCTCGACATTCAAGGAGGTCTCTTTTTCTGCCTTTGATATCAAGCCTTGTATTCCTGACTCCAGATTCAGAATCCTGGTCTCATCCATTGCTGTGTCCAGTCTGGGACTTCTCTGATGCTGCTGGTGATAACATCCCAGGAGCTTGATATGGTTTTCTATATATAGTATATATATTCCTTATTTTCTTATTGTTACTGTGTTAATATTTTCATTACAGTAGTTTAGTTTTCTTTTAAGCTCATAAGTCCCTTTCTCCCTCTCCCTGCAGGGAGATACTCTCCTGTCTATGAGAGGAGAGAGGCCAGTTTGTCCATCGTTTCAGGGGGAGTGGGAAGGGGAGGGGAGTGTCATAGAGACAATCATTCTCTCTCCTGATGACCCCTCCCCACTTGGGAAGGGGAATCAAAGGGGAAAACAAAGAAACCTGAGGGTTGAAATATAAATAGATTTAACACAATAAGACTAAATAATTAACATAAACAACATTTGAGGACTGGTATTGATCCTGATACTAATGAAAAATACATCAAGACTATCCCCCAGCAGGGACAGCCAATGTGGGACATTGCAGACACTGCAGCTTCAGGAGGAAGGGAAGGGCTCAGGGCTCTGGCACCACAGCAAGAAGTTTCCAGGATCCCACCATCAAGGGACAGAGAGAGCTCCTCTACCTAATTTATACTGAGTGTGCCATTCATGGTAGGAAATATCCCTGCTGCCAGCCTGGGTCCAGTGCCTGGGTCTCACCTCTCCCTGTCCCTGTATCTGTGTAAGTGGTGTTTGCCCATCCCTGCGGTGAGCGGTGCCAGTGCCCAGCCATTGCTCCATGATTCCTCAATACTTCTTGTAAATAACTGTTTCAAACGCACTATTCTGTGCAGACATGATTAAGAAGAGTAGGGGGGTGGATGCTGCCAATGAGGTTAACCTCTCTTAAAGTTAATTAATAATTTGTGAACTGACATTTGGACACATTGCATTATTCGCCAGTGGTCCTGAGCGAACGGGCCGGATCATTTTCAGCCAATGGTGGGTTTTTTTGGTCAAAGTCTTTAGTTATTGCATAACTGAGGGCAACTGCTAAAGAGCAGGGAAGGCGAGACTGTCTCTCTGCGGGATGCTGACGCTTGCTCATCATTAAGACCACATCGCTGATTTCGGCTGGACCGCAGCCCCCACGGCAGCTTCCCTTCCCCACCTGCCTGCTTCTTCCTTGACGCCTGACTGACCTTAAACTGTCCTGAAGCCTCCTCTTCGGCAGCTTGACATTTAAAAGTGCAGTGACAGAAAATAACTTCTTCTAAAAATACGTGTAACTTATTTACCAGCACGAGGTGAGGGAGAGATGAATTAAAATGGAGGCATTACATACACCTCGCACTGTTCCACTGTGACTTTTCGCTGATGCCACTTGGTAGCACCCCTTTCTCCTCCAGCAGAGCTGCTCCCTGCCTTATAGGGGGGATGCAAGGCTTTTTCCCACCCATTCATCAGCCAAGAAGGAAAAGGGGTAAAGGAGGTAGGGGATGCCCGTGTCCCCTGCCGGGCTGCAGGGAGAGCACGGGGCAAGGCTCCAGCCCTGGGGGACCCGAGGAGCAGATTTAACATCTTGCAGCCACCAAAGGTGGAAGGCAGGGAAAGACCAGCCAACATTTATTGAGAAAACACCTCATGGATCATTCTTTGTCAGACTGATGCAAAGGAACAAGATTAAAAAAAAAAAGAGAGAGGAGAAAAAAGAAACCATAGATAACACTGCACAAATTCAGAAACTCAGGAAACTTATATCTCCATTGGGAAAAGCCTCCTGCCCCCCCAAGTCCTCCCACACAAGAATAGACACACACCAGCCAGACAGGCTCCTCATGGCCTTTCCCCACCCAAAACTGCCGAGCAGCCATGGAAGAGTCTCCTGAACAGGAGGTATTCATGTATCTTTAATTATTGTTTCAGCCACATAAATCCATGCTGAATTAAAATTCATGATGGTTCTAGGGTACAAGTGCAAACAATTTGTTCCATAAACTTTGCTCTAATTGGCATTCTGAAAATTTCCTGTTAATCAAGCCCCTTGGGCTCAGTTTACCAGTGTAGTTCTGCCTATGAATGTCAGTGCTCCGAGGGCACACGCATGTATGCCAGTTTCAAGGGTCTTTATATGATATTAGCTCATACACCTTGTCCTCACATTATTCTGCAAGTAATTTTTTAACAAACTTCTGTGGCCTTGTCCTTTATCTGGTGGCTTCATTACCTGAGACAAGCGAGCAGAAGAGTTTCTGTAAAACCCCAAAGGTAACTGGACTCAGAAATATCTGGGATCTGAACTCAAAACGCCCCTGAGGGCACCTGAAACTCCTCCTGGCAGGAGCTGCCCCTCTCCAGCAGCACTTGTCTCCACGTGGCCACAGGAGAAAGGAGAAGACTTTCAGGCCAGCTTGGTAAATGTTAGATGTCCAAGCGGTGCTGGGTGGAGGATCCACCCAAGTGTGCACAGAAAAATGGCATGGAAGTGGGTAAACACTTTGGTTCTCATGAGCTGAGAATACTTTGCCCTTGAAGGGCAAATGCATGAGGAGAGCTCATTTATCATCCCATCCCCATCTACATTGATAACATCAGAAACGATGTTCTTATTCACAGGAGGTGCCAGGGTCTGGGTGGGTCCTGCCAAAGAGCCCCGCTTCCCACATGCCATCCAACACGGACCAAATGGCCCAATCCAGGACCAGCTAGCCAATTCTGGCTTGTTTTCTCCAACTGACACCTTCTCTGCAGCGATGCCCAGTGAGACCCACTTGGGACTGCTGCCAAGAAGATTTTAGGAGCTGTCAGTTGTCTTCACATCCTCTTCAGTTGTGCGGCCTTATCAGTCTGGTCCTTAACTTCTGTCCCAAGAGATTTAGGAACAGGAGAAGTTTCGTATAACCCAAGTGTCTCTTCTCACCAGCAGAGTAGGACAGAAGAATTGAAATAACAAAACAGTGAGCATCTGACAGAGACCAGGGAAGCAGTGTAGAAGCTCTCTTGGATGGAAGTAAGTGATAGGGAAATGTATGAGAACTGGCAGTTCACAGAAGAGACCAAATATGGTGCACAACAGCAAACTGCTCCCCGCTGAAAGCAGATAAGAAGCATAATTAGATGGCATTACAGTGGCAGCAGGGTCTGGAAGCTGGGAAGAAATCATGTGGGAAGTCAAGATGGGCACATGAGACGTGAGGAATAACACAGGTTCACAGTGCGAGAGCAGCCACATCTGAGCACACGAGGGTTTGGGAGCAACCAGCAAAGGTCTGCAAATACATTAGATGTAAAACTTGACCAGCAAGATGTATAGGGGCCTACATGCCTGGGGATGCAGAATGGACTGAGTGTCCAAACCAGGGGTTTGTCCCATCTCCCTTGTTTCAGTCTTTATAAAAATGTTAATTGTGAATGACACTCAACGAGACAGATTTGAAGGAGAACTGTGGAGGAGGCCAGCGTAAGGAAAGAAGTCTGAAGTTGTTTGGATATGCCAAACTTATTCAAAATGAGAGGATGTGGTCAAATGCAGCCACAAACATTTAACTCAGTGGTTATGTTCAAAATTTATGAAGGCATAGAGGTGCCTGGGGATGAGAGAAGCACCTTTCTTTAAAGAGGATACTTGGGGGACAAAAAAGCTTAAAATAATGGAATCTTAATCTCAATTCCCTGAAAGAGTCTGGCAGAAAACCTTAAATGAGTAACTTGTAAGACATAAAATGATGAATAAAATCAAAGAATATGGATTTGTTAAGAATCAGTCATGTCAACCCAATTTAATTTCTTTTTTTGATAAGGCAACAGACGCACTTGATGATGGGGAAGCAGCAAACACAACTGAGGCCTTTTGCGTTTTCCCACTTGGCAGCCTCAAACCAGCTTAGAAAATGCTCTTTAAAAGCAATCCAAGCTCATTGGGAACCACTCTGGAAGAGGAGGGACTGAGAGAGGAGGCGGTTTCTCCAGCCTCTGCTATGGCTCTAGAGGAGGGGCTCTCGACCTTCCTCTCCATACATCCCATGGACTGCCTTTCTCAAATTCAGCAGTCCACAGCTTTTCCCAAAGACAGCTTCTTGACCAAGGAAAATTGAAACTAAATCTCTGTGATGCTGTGTTCTAGCATCTCGTATTGGTTTATCCCCACTTTCCCCATGACATCAGCATCCCCATAATAGAAATATTTTGATGGGGCATTATCCCATGTAAACCTTGGATACTAGCATCGAGGAGATGCTTTTGGTGGGGCTTCAGACACTCCAGACGGTTTGGAAATTGTGCAAATCTGTACAAGGAGCCTAGGAAACCTTGATGTGAGTGTGGAGGCTTTGCTGCTCCGCCCCTGACCCTCTGGACTGATAATGGACTGACTGAGGGATGGGGAGGACCCTTGCGAGCTGAGCGACTTCGTGAGCTGCAGGAGCGGTTGTTGGAAGAAAGCAGCAACAGAAGCTTTTGATACAGTTTCAAACAATGTCTAATTATCAGGTACCTGAAAATTAGCCCATCTGTGCCTCAGGAGAAGAAAATGAGAAGTTATGTGTTACTAATGACTGAAAAGCGCTGGCAATATGAAAGAGGAAATTATCAGTAAACTTTTCTTTTCTTAAAGGTAATGTAATTACACGGCATAATCCCCAAATCTCCTGACTTTTCGGTGCCTTTTGATAAAGCTGAGGAGGTCTTCCTCCTCCTTTCTGTTTCCTCTCCTCATCGTGGCAGCCTGGGCTCCGGCACTTGGAGCAGCACCAGCCGCCTGGCCGGGGCACTGAAAGCAGCAGATGTGGGTGACATGAACCACCTTTACAATAGCAGAGGTAACAACACCACATCAGGTTCTTCCAAAGCAGGTTGTAAATACCCACTGTGCCTTTACCACAGCCTCGCTGTCTGAAAGGCAAAGCAGCCCAGCTTGTAATACTATTTGGGATATAATTTCCGTGCGGGTCTAGTTCTCTGGCAGAGCCTGGGGCTCTGATCCAGGTCAGCACAGTTCAGATTTAGGATCCCCTTTTGTTTTCTCTGCTTTTGGTCCTGGTTGATCCAGCATGAAAAAAAAAAACCACCAAAAAAACCCCAAATGAAACCAACCAAACAAAAGACATGATTTCTTTCAGTGCCTTGAGAATCCAGCAATAAGCTGGGGGTTGATGAAGCCAAACTGCAATGGCATAAAACTCGTGCAAACAGTCCAGGCAGGGTAAATAGCTCATGGGGTTGTTTTTTTTTTATTCATACTTTTGTCTGTGAAAAAAACTGGGAGCAAATTGCTTTTTCCTTTCCTAGTCCAAATTATTCAGATAATTTTTCTGCTGATTTCTGCTATTCTCCCTTTTGAGAGTGCTTGCTCTCGAAGACGGCCCGCTTTGGCTCTGAATGGGAAGCAAATGTTGCCTTCACCTTCAGTGAACTTTGAAGCAATTGATTTTTTTCTTTTTTAACCAGCATAAAAGAAGAGCCGAGAAGCGACAGCTCACAGGCTTCTGCGGAGGACGAGGGTTGCCATTTCACAACCAGCCGTGCAGGAGGACGCAGATGCCCAAGAAGGAAGATGAGAGATGCTCTTTCACCTCATCCCCGTTCTGCCACCAGCCCCGTCCTCTCTCACACGGAGGGGAGATGGGGGGGGAGGGGGGGGAGCTGCACCCCTGCACCCCCAGCTTCTCTGCTGCCCAATGCTTCAAGCAACTCGTAACGGGCTGAACTCCAAGGAAAATTGTCCTGGTTTTTCTCTGGCAATTTCAGGTCCAGAAAAAACAAACTGCTTCCTCTCGGCTCTCTCCAGCACGCTGGTGAGAAATGCAGCCAAGCTCCGGCACCGAGAATACAGGCAGAGTTGGCACAAACACAGGAGCTTCTTAAATGAGTTTGCCATTAGCCGGAAGGGCTGCAAATTGAAGCGAAGATAAGCCCCTTAGCATTTCCCTTCTTTAATCCAAGCCTCATAAAAGCAGAGATGTGTTCCTATTCAGTGGACTTTATACAGAAGCAGGTATTTCATTTACCCAAAAAACCCCTGGATCGGATAAATTATTAATGTTATTTATAAAGGCAATTCTGCCATTCAGCAACTTCTTTTGGATCCTCATGCTTAATCTCACTGCTTAGCATAAGATACACTCCAGTTAAAAGGCAAAATCACATTCCCTTACAAGACCTGCAAAATAACAGAGTGCTGAGGTGCCTGAAAAAGGGTTGTATAGTATAAATTCTGCTTTAAAGACTAATACATTTATCAGCGGGAAACATAAGCCCTGACTTCCACTGGTTTGTACCCTCCCCACGTGCTGGATGGGCCCTCAATCGCACGCATCAAGAGCCATCAAAGCTGCTCAGCGGGAGCGGAGGAGCTGCAAAACATGCAAGTGCTTACATGAGCCACTGGAAGGCTGTTTGGTGGCCAGATGGAGCTGTAGAGGGAGATAAGAAGCAGCCCTGTCCTCTGCCATCACGTGACATGTTCTGCTCTGGAACACCCACTGCCGTGACCACAGCCCCCAACCCGTGCCATGGGTCATCGTGGTACCAAGGGCAGACACACCTTGAGAAATATCCAGGCGTCTCATTAAGCAAAGGTGATGAAATCTCATCTCACACATGCTGGGTGATGGAGTCAGGATGCTCTGAATCACAAGAGAGGTCCTTGGAGACCTTGAGAGAGCTGCCACCCGGGTGACATTGCAAATTTGATTGGTGCTGGCCCCAGCAAAGCCAGCATGGTAGCAAACAAAAATGCAGCAAAACCATGAGAAACAGGGGAATAATCATGAGTACCCGGGAGTCCCGGTGCAGGCCAGCATCACCATCAACACCAGGACACGATGGACCACGTCCCATGTCAGAGAGCCAGCAGAGTGGCAATGGGTATTTTGGGGTTAAATGCCCACATTGAAGAAGAGGAGAGACAGCATCTCCTCCCCAAAAATACGTGCTCCAGCCCCTAGGAGGGGACCAATGGCTCCTTTCTCCAACATCAGGACTACACATGGAATAAACTACAATTTTATTTACCCCCTATAATACATATACCCCCCTGCCCCGTAGCCCCCGTGTACCTCCCGGTGGTCGTCACAGCGAAGCCACACGTAGCCATAAAACCGTCCTCCAAATTTTGAGGGCCAGGCAATTTGGAGGGTCGCACGGTGGGGAGCGGCAGCACGTGGGAATGTCAGGGAGGTTTGGAAAACTTCTCCCGAAGCGTTTTTCTCCACACGAATACGGACGTTCCCCGAAATCCTTTTTTATTCATTCTTTCCTCCCCAAAAGGAGGAGGGCGGCGGGGCTGGTGGGAGGCCTGGAGAACGGGGCTTGTGGGGATCGACTGGGGGAATTGGGGGAGTTGGGGTTGTTTGGTCTGAGGAGGAGGAGGCTGAGGGGAGACCTCGTCACTCTCTGCAGCTGCTTGGGAGGGCACTGTGGAGATGTTGGTGCTGGTCTCTTCTCACGGGCGATGGGCGACGGGGCGGGAGGGAGTGGCTGCGGGCTGCAGCGGGGTGGGTTTGGGCTGGACATTGGGAGGAAGTTTTTCACGGAGAGAGTGGTCAGCCGGTGGAGTCGGCTGCCCAGGGAGGTGGTGGAGTCCCCATCCCTGACTGTGTTTAAGAGCAGATTAGATGTGGTGTTGAGGGATCTAGTGTAGGGGAGAACTTGTAGAGTGGGGCTGATGGTTGGACTTGATGATCCCAGGGGTCTCTTCCAACCTAAATGATTCTATGATTCTATGAAAAGGCTGCGCGACAAACCGCTTAATTGAGCAGCTGGTTAATGCTGAGGCTGGGTTTCAGCACGACCTGAACCCAAGTATTCCTGTTGTTTGCTAAACACAAATGTTTTCTCAGCAGAGTCCCCATGGCAGCCTTCCCCTCCCAGGTAACAGGGAGGAAGCACTTGGGATGTTCAGAATCTGCATTTTTCTCCTGGTTTGGGTGCCGGGGACGAACAGCAGCTGGTGGGTGGCAGCGTGGTTGTGGCTTTGATCAGCCAGGAGAAGAGAGAAGGCTCCTGCAGCCGTGCTTGAAGCTGGAGATATCTGAGCCATGGGCACCACAGAGAAACGCGCTTTTATGTCAAAATGACTTCTAATAAGATTTTTTTTAATTTTGTTCAGGGAGCTGGAATGAAATATTTAAATGCAGCATTATAGTAGCATTATTCCCGTGAAAATGCTTGAAATGCCATTTGCAAACCAGAAGTGTTTTAAAATTTCGCTTTGAAATAGCAGTGTCTTTCTGCAACTGTTTTGGTTTTTTGTTTGGGGGGATTTTTTTTTCCTTTCCAGGCAGAAACAAATTGGGGACGGGGGAAGATGAGCTGTGGGCCATTTCCTCACAAATGAGACATACGTCTACTTTTCAGCCTGTTTGGAGCCATCATTCCCACTTGGAGCAGGGAATAGCAGCCTCCAGAGCAGCCTACATTGTGGCATCCAGCATTCAAATTACAGTGTCTTTGTTTCTTACACTGACACAGAGACATTTAGGTTGGAGAACTCCACTGGGCTCTGAAGGGTTTGTAGGATTTCAAATAAATGTCATAAAAGAAACAGCAAGTTCTTCTATATAAGCACAGCTGCCCTACTTTTTTTTTATTACTGGTGCAGTTCTCACTTCCTTTAGGTACAGTTTATTCTTTTGCAGTTCTTAATTTCCCTACATCTATCTAGTATTTTGTTAAACACAAGAAGGTAGCTTGCTGCAGCCCCAGCCTCAGGACTCAGGTACTTCCTTATCCAACTCCTTGTTGTTCCCAGGCAGGAAGCCCAGAGCCACCAAGCTCTTTGGTGTCTGGGTGGCATTTGGGCCATACTGAGATTTTTTTAAAGAGTTTTGAAAAGTGAATTAAAGTTTTTTCAATGGGAAAAGCAGTCCTGGCCAAATTGCACATTTGAGATTATAAAAGGGTGATTCTAAACACTTCCCCAAAATATACTCGAATTCAGCAGGATCAAAATGCCCCAAGTCCCTTAAGATAATGTCTGACCAAAAAAGGAAAAAAAGACCTGCTGGTTTGTATACAGTTCACTCATAATGCAAAATTCAAAGAACTGTAAGGATAAAATGTTGGCAAGGCACATAAAAACCTGCTTAAATACAAGATATGAAAGCATCAAAAGAAATGTGTATCGTTTACCCAAAACACTAAGGATCCAGAATGGCTGATGCAGTTGAAAGGAGGAGTACAGTAGGCATAGGAATAATCCTCAGCAACTGATGGCAGTTCTAAACAGAGACTGTGGACAGCAGCATGCCTTGGCCAGTTAGATGTACATGGGTAATGTCAGGAGAGCACGAGATTTTAAGGCCCTAAAAGCAGCTACTTCAACTGGACAGGCCTGGGGATCTTCTAATCGCTAAACTGTAGGGGAGCTGTTGGGGCACAAGTCTTGTGAGGAGCAGCAGAGGGGGCTGGGGATGTTCAGCCTGGAGAAAAGGAGGCTGAGGGGTGACCTCCTTGCTCTGAAAAGAGGAGCTGGGGGGGTGTTGTTCCTTCTCCCAAGAAACAGGTGATGGGACAAGAGGAAACGGCCTCAAAATGCACCAGGGGAGGTTTAGGGTGGATATTGGGAGAAATTTCTTCATGTAGCAAGCATTGGACCAGGTTGCCCAGGGCAGTGGTGGGGTCACCATCCCTGGAGGTGTTTAAAAGCCGGGCAGACGTGGTGCTGAGGGACATGGGTTAGTGGTGGTTTTGTCAGTGTTAGGTTAATGGTTGGACTGGATGATCTGAAAGGTCCCTTCCAACCCAGACAACTCTATGATTCTGGGATTCCAGGAGAAGCTGTGGTGACCCCAGGTGTTTCTCTAGCTCAAGCTGTCCCAAACATAACCGATATTTAGGAAGCCAGTAGATCTGCAGCCTGCAAATATTGCTCTTCTAAATCCTCACTGAGATTTGATCCATATGAGCCAACGTGAAGTCTCTCACAAGTCGTAGATGCGCTGTGAAGTAAGATACAATCAGCCCCTTTCAGCAATACAATAATCAGTACCTAACACTGTCTCCAGCTGATGGTAATTTCCCATTAGGTCCACCAGCTCACTGACCAGCTCTGATGAACTTCTCTCAGGTGTTTCCAGCACCTGAGCCCACACCACCCTCTCTTGCTGCTTCTGGAGAGGGTACAGCAAAGGGCTACAAAGACGATGAGGGGCCTGGAGCATCTCACTTAGGAGGAAAGGCTGAGGAACTTGGGTCTGTTTAGTCTGGAGAAAAGAAGACTGAGGGGCATTCAAGGGTGGGAGTCAGAAGGAAGAGGCCAGTCTTTTTTCAGTGATGCCCAGGGACAGGGGAAGAGTAAACCAGCACAAACTGGAACATAAGTTCCATCTCAACATGAGGAGGAACTTCTTTCCTGTGAAGGTGGCAGAGCCCTGGCAGAGGCTGCCCAGAGAGGTGGTGGAGTCTCTGTCTCTGGAGACATTCAAAACCCTTCTTGGATGTGGGTTCCTGTGCAACCTGTTCTGGGTGGACCTGCTCTGTCAGGGTGGGGTTGGACTGGGTGATCTCCAGAGGTCCCATATCATTCTCTCATTCTCTGATTCTCTAAGAGCCCACCCGCTCACAGATACCTCCCAGACAAACAAACCTGGCTGCGGTTCCTTCTGCCCCAAAAGCAGACCCCAATCAACAACGATCCCATCAGACAGATGGAAGAGCACTCAGAACAGAGCCACGCTTGGAAGCACGACGTGGTGTGTTGGCCAACAATTTTGGCCACATGTCCTCCCTCATTCACCTGCTTCTTGCTGCTACAAAGAGGGAGGCAAAACCTTCTGCCATCACCCCGCAGGTGATGATGAGAGGAAATTGCATCTCCAAAGCACTCGGCAGCTGCAGCCTGACTTCAGCTCTTGCCTTGCCTCCTGGTAAGCTGCCAGAGAGAGGGAAGCGCAGGCATAAAATGAATAGCAGAAAAGATTGCAGGTAATTATGTTTCTTAAGCTGTTAACAGGATTGGCCATTTGATAAATGAGAGGATTTGGGAATGTTTTGTCACTGACAAGCAATTGTAGGATCCGAGGGGAAACAGGAGCATTTCTCTTCCGTAGCATGAACAAGAAGGAAATTCTCTGGGGATGCTTACGCACCACGAAATTCACCTGAAGCCTGGATGCCAGAGCATGGAGGCAAAATAGGATATTTCAAAACAGATATAGGACTCCTCCTGGGCCCCTCAGATCCCTCCATCTGCTTTTCAGTGCCCCAAATCCCTCTGTCTCCCACGATTCCCCAAAACTTTGGGTTTGCGTTTGCGGTTCCCTACCTAGACAGACGGCAAGAGGGAAACCATCACCGCCCTGTTTGTTCTTCTGCTCCATCAGTGTCCTTCAGGGTGGTTTGGCATATCCCTGGAGCCACTCTGTGTCTTCTCCCAGTGCCCTCAAGGCCTTGGGGTGTCTTTTGGTGTGCCCCAGACCTTTCAATCTGTTTGGTGCCCCTTGCCCCTGGAAATCCATGTGCTTTGGAGCAGGAGCCCTCAGGTCCATCAGTCCCATCACGCAGCAGGGAGGGAAGGGCAGAACCCACAGTCTCACAGCCACCTGCATGGGGAGGGGACACAGGGACATTGTCTTTGTAAGCTATTTGTGAAGGAGTTGATGTGAAGGAGAAGAGCAGGATGAGAGCTGGACCTGTTCCAGGGGAGAGGGACCAGGACTCACCCCAGGAACGGTGCCTGAGGCTGCCCTGCTGTGAATATTTTTCCTCTGGGAAGGTGGTGTCAGAGAAGAGAACTGCAGTTTTAAGGATGTGTTAAAAATTATCTCAGATGTCAGCGCTGCATGGCCAGTGGCACCAGGCATCTGCTGTGGACATGGCCTTCTCTGCCATGACCATCCTGGACTCCTGGAGCCTACATCTTGCCTGGTGCAGATCTCAGAGGAAGTGGTAAGGAAAGAACAAATACAACTCCCTAAAACTGACCCCTTATGCTGTTTTCTGGGTCTGCGTCCCCCCAGCCAGGGCAGGTTCCCTGCAGGATTGGAGTCCCCAGCAGCCTCTGGTTATGTGCAAGAGCAAAGGAGGAGGGGAAGGTGTCCCCCCAAATCTCTATCACAGCTTTTCACTTTCTTGCTTTACCTGTTTTTTTGGCGATCAAAGCCAGGTTATTTGTATTACTTTGGTTTCTCTGCAGTTATTAGCACAGAAGATTTGCTGGGAAGAAGCTGGTGCTCCTCAAATCTAATTTTCCCATCAGAGGAGACATACTCCTTGCTTCAAGCTGCAGCAGTGTAGGTTTAGGCTGGACAGTAGGAAAGAATTCTTCCCATAAAGAGTGGTCAGACACTGGAACTGGCTGCCCAGGAAGGCGGTGGAATTGCCATCCCTGACTGTGTTTAAGAGTAGATGAGATGTGGTGTTGGGAGATCTGGTGTAGGGAAGAACTTTGTAGAGTAGGGCTGATGGTTGGACTCGATGATCCCAAGGGTCTCTTCCAACCTGAATGATTCTATGATTCTATGATGCAGTCTTGAGAGAAGTGTGGAGCAAGGGCTGGGTACATGAGGAAGGGAGGTGGTATGGGGCAATGAAACTCTTGTTTTCTTGTAGCACATCTAACACTGGGCAAGCGATAGCAGAATCACAGAATCATAGAAACATTGTGGTTGGAAGGGACCTTTCAGATCATCCAGTCCAACCACCAACCCACCACTAACCCATGTCCCTCAGCACCACGTCTGCCCGGCTTTTAAACACCTCCAGGGATGGTGACCCCACCACTGCCCTGGGCAGCCTCCTCCAAGGCTTGACAACCATTTCTCTGAAGAAATATTTCCCAATATCCACCCTAAACCTCCCCTGGTGCATTTTGAGGCCATTTCCTCTTGTCCCATCACCTGCCCTGTGAATCGTGCTACAATTAGCCTGTTTCCATACCTGCAAACAACCCCCAAAATACTGCACAGGGATTCCCTTTTGGGAAGTATTTGTGTCTTTTAACACACTCAGCTCTAGCAACCAGAGCTCTGAAAAACAGTATCACTGCTGAGACTGGGTTGTGTGGAGGCAGAAGCCCCGAGTTCTATTTTTATCTTCACACAACTCCTTTGAGCTGCAGAGTGAGATCTCACATCCACAATCACCCCTTGCTTTAACCCCTCTGAATGGGCCTTGCCCCACTCTGGCAACTTCTCCAGTGGAGCCTGCCCCCTACCCACCTCTGCACTCAGGAAATCTTTTTAGACCCTCCTCTTAGAGAGTAACAAGATGAGACTTAAGTGCAGATGTCAACAAGGCCCTACTGGAGCATTTGATGCTGCCAGCCTTTGCTCCCCAAGACCGATGTGGGCACAAAAAAGCCACTGCTCAACTTTCAATTAAGTTGGGATGCCCTTCTCTTTCCAGGTGCCCTACTCTCCTCCCCCTGAATAAACACGTTTTGCCATAAACAGCAACATTTATGAAGTAAATGGAAACAAGGACTTCAGTAGCTGGAGCTGCACTTGCTTGGCCCTTGCTGAAATGGAGTTAAGAGCAAGCTGGGCTGAAGGGAGCATCTGCGGAAGCAGAGAAACAGCCCCTGCTGACACTTACCCACTGCAAGGAAATGAGAGCAGCTCCAGCAAGACTGCTAAGGCTGTAGGCTGCCCCCTTTTAGCTCCACCAGCACAGCAACCAGCTCTTTCTGATGCAGGAGCTGTGGGACAAGCTGAGGATGAGGAGCAAGGCAAGGTCTTCTCCACAGATCTGTTACCAGGGACTAAATAAACAAAGCACTGAGTAAAGCAAAAGTCACTGTGTCTCAGTTGTGGTTTGCTTCACTTTTTATTTCCAAGAGGAAAACTAACCCAGCGTGATGCTGGCACACTTGCTTCCTGCTCAGCACTCCCCGCAGTGCGGATCCCCAGTGAGGGCTGCAGGGGACCAGCAAACACAGGCCCTTTCCTTCTGTGGCAGCTCCTCAAGGAGTAAATGAAGGCAAAAATCCAGCTCCTGCTTCTTCAAACAGGGGCTCTGGGAAACAAGATCACTTACTCTGTTGCAGCTCAAACTGAAGTCCCGAACAGTAGTCCCAAGCAGTTGGAGGAAGGTGGGCAAGAGGTGAAACAGCACTTAATCTTAGCAACATACACTTAGGAAAAGAAAACAGAGAAAATAGCTGGATTAGAAACCACAGTTGCTTTTCATGTACAAACAACAGGACTCAAACCCCTGTTTTCATCCAAGCAGGGGAAGAGGTGCACACAGGATTTGTGCTCCCTTGCTCTAGCATCTCCCGGTCCCAGCCAAGCCCAGGGCTTCACTTCTGCACACACAGCTGCAGCCACAGCTGGGCAAGGCAAAAGCTCTCCCAAAGCTCACCTGAAAACCACAGGAACACAACTGCCACCTTGAGTGGGCTGTAGTTCAAGCACAGAGATGCTCCCTCTTGCCAGCAGGTTTCGAAAAGGAAGATGGTTTGCCAGCCTACTCTCAGGGTAGACTGGATGAGAAAGGCTTCCCAAAGTGCTGACCCACAGCAGCAGCCTTTGTCATATATAAAACCCTTGCCAGCCATGGGAACTAGAATGATCAGAAGAAGCTTTTATCTACAATGAAGAGCATCTGACAAGGGAAGGCCGAGCCAGCTGCTGCCATTCGTCCCAGTCAGCCCTACAAGAGATGCCCACAGGCAGGATCAGAAACCGACAGCCACCCACTCCAAACAGCCTCAGCCCAGCCACTGACCTCCTGGTCACACACCTCTGAGGGGAGAACCTGGCTGTTCTCCTCAAACAATGACTGGGAAACAAACTCTTCAGCTCAGATTTACCCATGCTCCTCCTTGTTTGAGCCCCACCAGCCTTTCCCGTAGAAGAGAACAGTCCAGCTCCTGTCCCACAGTGCAGCACTCTGTGCTTTGATTGCAGGGCCCTGAAAACAGCCCCCTACCACCATCACCTCAGTGATGGGGAGCCTTGTAGAAGCACATGAAACCACCATGCCTCTGGTTAGCACCTCCAAGTGCCCCTGCCGGGACCTTCTGGACACAACCTACTCAGCACAGGCCCCCAAAGCCTGGTGTTTAGCTTTGGTCACGCACCACTTCAGGACGCCCATCCAACATCTCCTCCTGTGCCCACATCCTCTATTGCTCCCCATGTCGTCAGGGCTGTGCTCCTCTCCAGGGGTTTCTGACACTTCATTGAGGCAAAACAGCATCATTTCTGCTAAAAGCAAAGCTCCTTCTGAGTAAATGAGCGTACAACCAGACCAACACAGTCCTCGTGGTTGCCCTCCACCCCAGCAGGCCCAGGGAAGGGCCCTTGTGCCTGGCAACAGAGAAGCTGCTTCAGCTCCCAGGGGAGATACTTAAAATTCTTGCAGGTTCCACAGACAGGAAGAAAAGGACCAGCAAGGCCACCTGATGTTGTAGCTGCTCCAGAGGGGCAGTGAGAAGTCAGGGTAGGGCATCGATTCAAGTGAGAAAAGAGGCCTTGGAGGTGAGACAGTGCAATATCATCCATCTTTTTTTTTTTTTTAAGAGGAAAAAGCAACACAATGCAACTTCCTTCTAACAACACATACACAGAAATACAAGGACTTGAAAGGGTGCAGGACAGACTTACAGACATCTGTGCTCTTCATTAGTCTGTGCTCTTTCTCTTCAAGAGATTGTTCTCAAAAAAACAAGGGAAAACACCCCTCACCTGTAGCTCCTCCGCCAGCTCCGGAGGCAACAGCAGCACTCAGCAGCCCTGGCACAATCACAGCTACAAACTCGAGTTGAGGATGTGGTTCCACCTTCAGTCCTGGGTTGCTGTTCTTTGCCTCCCCTCAACCACAGCATCGTTTGCTCCCTCCTGTGGGGTAAATCACATCATCGCTTTCTACTCTTTATTGGTAAAACAGATATGGGGGGAAAAAAAGAGTTGAAGTTTAAATCCTCTCTTTTTCCCCCTTTCACATCTACCAGTACCTCAACCAATCTAGTTTGGAGCTGGCAACCTCCAGTCTCATGTAATTATCCTCGTGGTTCTGTTTAAATATGTCAGTTCCCTTGCCTGGGAAGTGGTCAATTCAAGATTTGTGGTGTGAATGTCTTTCCGTAGGAAGACCTGTAAGTAACCTTAGCATTCAATTTATAATTTTTTTTAAGCTGCTGTCCAGGTTAAGCTCCATGGAGCTCTTAGAGACAGGCACTAAGATTAAGGAAGGATTGTATTTCCTGATGCTGGCAAAGAGAAAAGGCAGTCATTTAAAGCATTTCTCAAATTTGAAGTGACTTCTGGTGCCCGCTGAAGCCTTCTGTGTAGCTTTTGGTGCTAACTAGAGCCCTGTGTTTGGCTTTCAGTGCCTCCCCAGAGGCCTCTGTGCTTTAGGGTTTTCAAAACCTGTGTGTGAATTTTTCTACCCCATGGAAAATGCTGTATTGACGCACAGGGAGGCTCTGTAGGTAGCCAGACCAATGTCTGGAGTGTTTCAGCTCCCTGACCCTATCACAGCAGCATCACAGAGAGATGCTAATGGGCACAGCACAAACCACCCCAGTCACAACATACAACCTTTCCCTCTTGTGCTCCCTATTCTGAGTTTTCCATAATCTCTCTCCTCCATCATAGTAATGTGTCCTCATCTGCAAACAGTGTCATAAGGCCTCATAGCTTGCTGACAACCACAGCTCCTGTATGACAGAAGAACCAGAAAGCAGTCAGGAGGTTTTACATGCCCCAGCAAACAGTGCTGGAAGCAGCAGCCAAGCTTCCCCGCTGGATGAAGGCTCGGCAAAGGCAGCATGGCTAGTGCCCCGTCTCTCCTCCCAACAGTGGCCCAAACAGGAAGGGACAGGGTGGTCCACGTCTTTGGTGCCCCAACACTCAGCAGAATAACTAAAACTTTCTACTTAATAGAGCAGAAGGAAGTTTGTAACCACTTGATGAGAGCAACGTGAACATGCATCAAATATAGGCAAAACCTGCTGCCTATTGAAATGGCTCATTAACAGCACACAGACAAAGCAAATGAGTGATGCTTACTGCCGAGTCACCAGTGAACTCAGATCTGTGCTGGGATTATGGGAGCAGCACAGGATATTTCACCCCATATGGTTTGCCTGAAGAGGCTGTTTCAGATAATGGTTTTTATGTTGTTTCCATGGAATTTCAATATTCCCCAGAAGACACTCGCTGGAGCCCTCCAGAAGCAACCCTGTGTCATTTGGTGCTGTCTGAACCAGGGGAATGCTGGGTACTCAAAATGAAATGTGGATTATGGAGAAATAATAATGGCATTCAAATTTAAAGAAAAGAAAAAAGTGAGCATGAAATGTTTTCAGAGGAACCAGGTTACTAAGCCTAACTTTAACTTTCAACATGACTTTCTCAGTGGAAGGTGTCACTCACAAAATGATTTTATGTACATGGACAAAATTAATCAAAATCACTGGAAGAAAAGTAGCACCAGATTAAGTATCCACAAAATAAGATCTCTTGGCAGGAAGGATGGAAGGAAAGAACCAGGACTCATGCTCCATCTGCTAATAATGAAAATGAAGAGATAACAGTGGTGCAAGTACCAGGTGAAGGTTCACTAAGGAAAAGCCATTTGGATTGAAAGTGCTGTAACTGTAGTTATAAGAAAGCCACTGGGCTTTGAGGTAGAAAGAATACCAAACCCATCCTACTCCAACAACTCAAAAGGGCCACAGACTCTATCTGCTCACATCTTGGGACCTGTAGTGGCTGCTATGGGAAAAACATCACAGCATGGGATAAATAGATATCCTTTTCCTGGATGATTTTCTGCATTGTCAGACAACAGCCTGTGTGGTCAGTGAAATCCACAGCCCAAAGCAAGCACAAGTGAGCAGAGGGAGAAGATACAGCACTAGGGCAGGACTTTGTTACTCCTTGCAGGAGGAACTCCATGTGTGTATCTCTCCATGTGCGTATTTCGCATGTTCACCTGCCTGTATGTGACATCCAGGGACAGCACAGTGGTGTGAGGAGGCTGGGATGAACAAGAGATAACAGCCTTGCTAAAGCAATGAGGATGTCTGACATACAGTGATGGGTCTGGGGTATGACAGTCTAGGAAGCAGGGACAACTTTTGAGAGGGCAGATTTGCCACCTGAACTTCAGTAGTCACGCCACAGAGATTGAAGATAGGATGAGGAATAATGGTTTGACACTGAAAGAGGGGAGATGGAGATTGAGATGAGATCTGGGGAAGAACTTCTTTGCTGTGAAGGTGGTGAGACTCTGGCCCAGGTGACCCAGAGAAGCTGTGGCTGCCCCATCCCTGGAGGGGTTCAAGGCCAGGCTGGATGGGGCTTTCTTTAGGGAACCTAATCTGGTGGGAGGTATCCCTGCCCAGGGCAAGGGGTGGGACTGGATGGTCTTTAAGGTCCCTTCCAACCCAAACCATTCTATGATTCTATACCTGCAATCCCTCTTTTACTGTTTCCTTACCTTGAATAAGCACACATCTTTCCATCTCCCTCCTGTAGGCTTTTCTGTGGCCCCACCTGTACCTGACCAGTTATTTTTTACTTCTTTTCCTACCTTACATCTGCTTACTTTCCAAATCCTCGCTGCTGAGGCCTGTCAGCGCTCCTCTGCTGTGCCCAAAGCCAGGAGTGGTGCTCCTTGTAGGACAAGGCCTCTGAGGAATACGCAGCTGGACACTGACCAGTCTCAGTCAAACATACATAGACTGACACGGTGAGAGACTCAAGACATGTCAGATTTCAAAAAATATCAAAGAAAAAAGGCACATCTTTCACCATGGTTATTCCTTTCTTAAATTTCTAGCTCTTAATTCAAATATTAAGACCCCAGCCTGTCAAAAGTAGACTTTATGGCATTACTATCAGGGGGGTTTATTTACATATATATTCAATATTAAACATATATTACAAAGACATGTGTATGTATTTAAAACACTGGGAAAACGGTATCTTTCTCTTAATCCTTTTGTCATTTTACTTGGGACTGAAAAATGTGAAAAAGATCAGGCTGAGTCAGAGACTCAACACGGAACCTTCAAGCAATCGACGCGCGCAGTTGAAGTTTGGGAGCGATATCAGCAAAGAAAAACAAAGACAGAAATGTCAGACACGGGTAGGGCACAGAAGCAGTTGTAAATCAATAGCCAGGAAAACTCCTGACCTACATGAACAGAAGCACGAAACAAAGAAACCTCAGAATAGAAATCCATCGCTGACAGAGCTTAGCATGAGAAAGTTGTGTTTGCTGAAGGAATCCTAGCAACAGTGCGGGGTCACTGCTCAGCGCAGGCGGGAGAGTTGTGAGGGATTATGCAGAAAATGCACAAGGATTCAAACAGACTCTCATTCGGCATTTCAAAAGGAAGGATGATTTGCTTTAATTGCTGGAAGATGATGAAATGCTTTCCAGTCTATTAGTAACTGAGAGAGATGTTAGGAGCTATCAAGGAGGAACGGTTTTTAAATCAGCAGGCTCGGGAGCTCCAGCATGGTTGGCAGCCGAGCTCTGGGGTCCACTGACAGCAGTGTTGATAGCAGCAGATCTGTACATGTCCAACTTATTAAAATCCATTAAATGAGAAGGGAAGCAAAGGGAATCGATAAACCATCAGAGGGAAGAGCAACTCTGGATCAGAGTGAGGGAGGGGATTTTTTTTCCCATCCTATCCGTCATTGGACGGTCAAGGGTGACACAGAGTCCAGTTGCCCTAATGAACTGGGGTCACCCTCATTCTGAGGCTCATTTAACCTGGTGGCTCGGAGGTACAGATTGTCACTAGGACGCCAGTCAGACCAAAGTCTTCTTCTTGGTAAGAAAACCTTGACTTCTTGAAACCTTCAGCTGGAGTTAGGAGAGTCAAATGCAAACGGATAGAGATACAGGGGGGATACTGACCCTCTGCTCTGCTCNGGAAGGGGTTTTCACTGAAAAAGGAGAGACTGAGATGAGATCTCAGGAAGAACTTCTTTGCTGTGAGGGTGGTGAGAGCCTGGCCCAGGTTGCCCAGAGAAGCTGTGGCTGCCCCATCCCTGGAGGGGTTCAAGCCAGGTTGGAGGGAGGCTTTGAGCAACCTGGTGTGGTGGGAGGTGTCCCTGCCCAGGGCAGGGGGTGGGATCAGAAGGTCCCTTCCAACCCAAGACATTCTTTGATTCTGTGGTTCTTTGTAAAAAGTTGCAGTTGGAAGTGAAGTGAATTTAATCAGTGTGAACTCTGCATCACTATATAAACTAATTCAAACTCCTGAGTGGGGCTGGAAAGCATTAGCAGGGTCCCGAAGCCATCACTGCTTCAGGACAGTACCAAAAATACATTATACACACCCAGCTGTGCGTAATACTTTGCCATCAGAATTTACTGATGTTTTCACTCCCCAAAAAAAGTACTTCACCAAACAAGTCAGTGCATAGTGGAAGTTGTAATACACTCTGTCTGATCTCCCATTTAATGTAATGAGGCTTCGCTGAAAAAAGGAGAGAGAGAAAAAAAGATTAATCACAATCCTATGTGAATTTATTTATGGATCACAAAAAAATGTTTCTAGACTATCCAAGACATGGTTGAGGGATAAAGTTAGATGAAGTTAGGATTTATCTCGATTACCTAACCTGGCATTAAAATCCTTTCCACCGATCAGCAAACAGAGGGATAAAAAGATTTCAGACACATTATGTAGGTCTGGAATAATTCCCAGTACGAGTTCCTATAAGAAGAGGAATTGTGGGAGGAATACAAATATTAATCAGAAGAAAAGGTTCTAAATTGGGAAACTACTCTGGCAATGAGATAAAAGTCTAAGTCATTAGTGTAACAACCTCTAATCCCTATCAGAGCAGCCAGTCTCATGACAGAGATGGACGTGAAATGGCTTTCTCCATAAATATTTCAGTTTTGATTAATTCAAACATTCTATGTCTGTTTGTAACAAATATGTTGTGAAATGTATCACGGCAAAACAGAGACGTGTGGCTGAAACAGTCCAAAACCATGCAGAAAACTCATTTTCTAGGAAACAGAGAAACAAAATTTGAAGCTGTTTCCTTCTTAACTCAAGGCAGAAAATTCCCCAATGTCCAAGTTTTTAAAATGACTTCTCCCCCGAAGAGCAACCTATCTAATTAAATCCAGAACCATGCTACCATTTTGACCCTGATTTCCATTGCCAACTCCCTGACAGGCACCAAAACACCTTGTTAAACTTTTCCAGGTATAGCAGTTCTGCTTTACATATATATTTATATATATTTGGTCAGAAATGCCAGGAAGAGTCCTGCAGTCACAGAATTCAAAGGGAGCATCAGGCAGGCGGCTCAAAGTCCTGCCGTGGTGACAAGTACTCATGTAAAGCAGATCATCCCTACCCAGAGACTGAAGAATATACATATGCATAGCAAAGCTCTGAGATTACTCACAGCACTCTCTTTTTCGCCTGTAATTACAAATCTTTTCTGTTCAGAGGCTGAGCCAGCCTAAGGAGCTCCTGTAACAGCCCCACGGATGCGACAGCACAACTGTGTTGGGGCTACATACAAAAAAAAGGGATCAAGGTAAGACCAGGGTAAGAATAGCCCTTTTTTGGGGAAAAGCACTTTTCAGGCAGCCCCATTCTCTGCCCCAGGATTGTGGGCAGCCTCATCGTTGTCCTGGTTTGAGCGACACAGAACTAATTTCTCTTTCAGAAATTTTACTTTTCTGTGAGATGTCTTCTAATGCTTGGGAAAACTGCACGTTAGAAGACTCTGGTGTCTAAATTGGTGAAAATATTTACTTTATAGCCAGCTATACTGTGTGGGTTTCAAGGTCTGGGTGTTTTCAAGCTCTCCAGGTGTGGGGATGAGGAGAAGTGAGACTCTGGGCATTTGACCCAAGCTGCCAACAGAGTTATTTCATACCATGAACATCACATTCAATAGAAATTAGGAATTCTGCTGAGGAGTTCTCTCTCCTTTGGTGGCTGCCATCCTGAAAACTGCTTGCCCTGGTGCCAGAGCCCTGAGCCCAAAAGCTGAGCCCTTCCTCCAAAAGCTTGCAGCACTCTCAGGGTCCCACATGGGCTGTCCATGCTGAGGGAATTGGCTGGGGATAGTCCTTGTGTATTTTATACTGGTATTGGGATCAATACTGTCCTTTAGTGTTATTGATGTTAATTGTTTAGTCTTATTCTATTGAATCTGTTTGTATTTCAACCCTCAGATTTCCTTATTTCCAACTCCCCATCCCAGGTGATGATGACCCAGGTCATCAGCTAAGAGACCAATTGTCTAAATGACAGAAATTCTTGTGGGTTCATCAAACCATAACAACCATGAGCAAAAGGGACTGGATACAGAAGGGGGGTTTTCTACCAGGCTCGTGGCCATGAGGTCTTTGGGTTGTTCTGGGAGAAGATGCTGCTTCCTCGATCAGCAACAGCAGCTCCCACCAGGACCTGCACTTAGAGCTAATGAATAGTTCCTGACTTTAAAAAACAAGAAAGGTCCTCAAAGCACTAATGGATTTTACCACGTTGCAGCTTGGCATGCTTTACAATAAATGATATAAAACTTGCCATCAAATTTACCCTCACTCCTGATGCTATTATGAGCTTCTTATGCAATACTGAAGGCAGTGCCTTCAAAGGCAGCCCCGTTAGATTCCAAGTTTGCTTTTAAGTAGTGCTAACCATCTAATTAAATCATCATTCCCTGAGTTTGCACCCTGCAGATGAGCAATACCACTTTCCAGAGTACTCTGAGTCCTTGGGAAGTCTGCGGAGCCAAACTCACAGTTGCCAAAGCCCACAGAAAATACCTGCAACTGTTTAAGAGACAGGGGAAACACCCTTGGGGACAGCCAGCCGAGCAACTCAGAACAGAAACATGCATTTCTCTAAAGCACAAAATGAATGATGAAAATATATCCAATATATTTTATATCAAATTACATCCAAAATATATCCACAAAATGGAAAATGAAGGCTCGGGAAGGGGAAAGTTTGGGACCCCTATACACAGCTTTATACTAAACTAAACTTATCTACAGTGGTAGCCACGCTTGTAATTGAGTTCTGCCCCATACTGGAGAGGTGGAGATGTTCTCCAGCCTTGCCCCCCACAGCCCCATATCTCCTGTTAGCCATTCCTCCAAGATAATCCATCCACACTGACTGCATTTGGGCCATTCCCGAGCGCATCCAGGATCCCATCTGTAACTTTGGTAATGACTGAAATACCAGGGAGCTTGGACAGAGCGAGATAACCTGGGCTGAATGTGGCTGCCAGCAATTTAAATCTTCAGAAGCCACTAGGGCATTGCTGTGGTGAAGACTAGATTCACAAACTCCAAACACTGCTTCTTGTTTCCACGTTCCGGGCATCACCTGTGCTAATGTTTGTTGGTTTATGGCTGTCATCAGCCTCCCTCATTTCCTAAAATTCCTGCACAGGATTTCTCTCCCCTGCTTCCTCCCTTCTCTCCCCAAAGCCTAGGTTGGATTATACCATAATTTCTGCTCCTGATATCCCTGTTGTGTTTCTCTCTTCATGGTGTCCCACCAGCCAACAAGAACAGCTACTGGTGGGGTGCATGCCAGTTCCTCACTCTACTCTGGCCTAGAAATTGCCTTTATTGTCCTATTGAGCTGCCTCAGAGTCCTTCCCATGTACCTCTGCCTGGCTTTTGACAGCTGAATGAGCTTCCATAAGTCTGTCTGGCAGGACACCGACTTCCCATCAGCCTTCCAGAAATTCTTAATTCATTTATACTTTTGACGTACGCAACAGGACTCCAGCAACAAGTTCTGCAATTTAATTATATGTTATATGAGAACATATGGCTTTCTGGTTTAGACCTGGTGCCTGATAATTTCATGGGGTATCCTTACCTCTACTCTTAAAAAGAACAGCCGTCCCCCCTTCCATTGTTTCCCAAGAGATCTCAAGATCTCTGTCCCATATCCGACTATTTTCTCTGCTCTGATATGAAAACCACTCTGTCCTCATCCAGGTTTTGTGGGTGGAATTCAGATTAAAAAGCTTCAGTTTAGGCTTGGAGTTTAGATATCTACCTCATTGATTGACACCTACAGGTAGAAACCTAAATTTAGGTGCCTAATTCTCTGAGCTAATTGACTCCCACCCATCCTTTTTAGTTCTATTTTACTCCTTATGAGACAGGATGAGTGGAACCACACATACTAATATCAATATGTGGGTTTGCCAAACATTTATACCGTGACATAAGCACACAATCATGTTTTTTCTCTTCCTTTTTTTGTGTTTCTACAAATTTTTCTCATTCAGTTTGCATTTTTTATCGCTGTGGTCACTGGATCAGTGTTTTCATAGTTATCCTGCAGCAGCTCTGCTTCTGAGTGGTAATAACACACAATGTTCGATCCACAACTGAACAAGTGTAAAATATAACTGAATATGTATATTCTCAGACAAACTGCTTTGCATTTATTATCATTGACTGTGACACGCCATTCCCGACACAGTCACTCGCTGCCACGAGAACCATCTGTCTCCCTTCTCGGGGTCAGACTTGACTCTCTCAGCTAATTCCGTGTCACCCACAAACCCTGTCACTGCAGGATTCACACACACACCCCTTTCTGAATCATTTATAAAGGTATTAAAAAGCGCAGCTCCTAAATCGAACAGTCGCATGACTGAGCAGCGGAGCTCCTTTCACTGGAGAAACCGATCTTTTCTCCCAGTTTCTGTCCCGTTTTGTCTCCATCTTATTTACTTACGAGAGGACATCATATTATCTCAGCTTAACTACTTCAGGAGTCTCTGCAGAAAGACTTATTGGCGTTTGTTTGGAAGTCCACACACACTTTATCAACCGGATCAGCCTTACCTACAAGCTCGTTGACATCTTCAAAGAGTTCAAACAGATTTATGAGACACGGTCTCCTTCTGCAAGAACTGTAATGACTTTTTCCAGATAAATCACATTTATGAAATTGTCTCCTGGTTTTCTTCTTTATTATTGGAGTTTTTCCCCACTTATTCAGTTTGGAAGGGAGATTTACTGATGTGTGGTTTTCTACATTTGTCCTGGAGTCCTTTTTCTCAAGGCTGAAGACACATTTGCCACTTTCTGTCCTTCTTGCAGTGTGGTCAACTTAAATGACACTCTTCATGCTGCATTTAGCTTTCTCTTAATCTAGTGTTTGAGGTCTTTCAGAACTCTTGATTGAGTATCATCTTATCTTGGTGCTTTCTTACTGTTCATTTTATTGATTTGTTCCCAAATGTCCTCTGCTGAAACTTCATTTAGGGACAATTCCTCATACTCTCCACTGCTTCACCACTAATGCACCCCTTTCCAGCCTTCCTCTATAATTTGTTCCCTATTATTACAGTTTCCTACCCTTCTGCCAAGTTTCTTAGGCATTTATTATGTCAATAACTTCCTCTAAAATCAGACATTCTAGTTCACCTCCTTTAGGCTTCAGAGTTGCAGCATTTGTATGGATACAATTCTACATTTTTTATTCATCTAGTTGCCCATTTTTCATGGGGCCTCCTTAGCTGGGACTTTAATTGCTGAGACCATTCTTTGCTATTTCCTTCCTCAACGTTATTGATTTCAGTGCCTTCCATTCTTCTAAATTACAAGAATTTTCTTATTTCTTTTGAAGGGGAGTTGCAATCTTGAACCACGTGCTGCTGCTTATTTGGTGAGTTTCCACGACCATCAACTACAAAAACACCTCACTGCTTTTGAATGTGAAAACCTGGTTTGCTGTTTAGTTTCACATTGATTTATACAGCTTATCTCTCTTGTAAAAACTGCCTCACCAACAGCTCGGAATCTGCTTGGCTGGTACCGTGACAATTTATAACGCTGCGATTCCACTTTCAAAATCTCTTTCTGACTCATCCCTCTGTCGTCAGTCACGACAGCAGTTCCCCCTGGCACTATTTAGGGACAGGAATGTCCAGCACAGGCCCCAGCAGCGCTGCAGAAAACGAGACTTCCTCCCATGGTTTAATTATGCATTTCATTAACACCCCCCAGGATGAGACTTCAGTGATTTCTCACTCATGTTTCATTTTCATCTAAGAGTAGATTCATGTTTCATTTTAATCCAAGAGTCAATGAGATGTGGTGTTGAGGGATCTGGTGTAGGGGAAAACTTGTAGAGTAGGGCTGATGGTTGGGCTTGATGATCCCAGGGGTCTCTTCCAACCTCTGTGATTCTAGGATTCTAGGGTTTTTAATTTTCTCTAATTCCCATGTCTTTTCCTGGCATGCTTCAGGCACTCAGTTGTACCTTTTCTTATATTTTGGTATTTGTTTCCTCTTTCAGAAATGTGGCACATTTTTGTGTGTTTCTTTTTATTTCATACTGTTGTTTTCTGGATCAGTTTCCCAAGATCGTTACAAGTCTCATCCTGACCTTCAAAGCACATCCTGGTTTACCCACAACATTTATGAGTTCCTTCTTCATTAAATCATATGGGTCATTAATTAAAAAAAACAAAAAAAAACCAAAACAAAACAACTGACTAGAACTGGGCCCAGGACACATGCCAACAGGAATCTGGTCAAAATCACAGAATCTCAGGGATTGGAAGGGACCTTGAAAGCTCCTCCAGTCCAATCCCCTGCTGGAGCAGGAACAGCCAGAGCAGGTCACACAGGAACGCCTCCAGGCGGGGTTGGAATGTCTCCAGAGAAGGAGACTCCACACCCTCCCTGGGCAGCCCCTGCCAGGGTTCCCTCACCCTAAAGAAGTTTTTTCTCCTATTTAAATGGAACCTCCTCTGTTCCAGCTTGCACCCATTATCCCTTGTCCTGTCATTGGATGTCACTGAGAAGAGCCTGGCTCCATCCTCCTGACACTCACCCTTTACAGATTTATCAACATTAATAAGGTCTCCCCTCAGTCTCCTCTTCTCCAAGCTCAAGAGACCCAGCTCCCTCAGCCTTTCCTCCTATGGGAGATGCTCCACTCCCTCCGTCATCTTGGTAGCCCTGCCCTGGACTCTCTCCAGCAGTTCCCTGTCCTTCTGGAACTGAGGGGCCCAGAACTGGACACCATATTCCAGATGGGGTCTCACCAGGGCAGAGGAGAGGGGGAGGAGAACCTCTCTCCACCTACTGACCACCCCCCTTCTGATACACCCCAGGATGCCATTGGCCTTCTTGGCCATGAGGGCACAATGCTGGCTCATGGGCATCCTGCTGCCCACCAGGATCCCCAGGTCCCTTTCCCCTACGCTGCTCTCCAACAGGTCAGTTCCCAACCTATACTGGTACCTGGGGTATATAAAATAACCTCCCAGTCTGACAGTGCAGTATTGGCACCCATGTTTCAGTACCACCACATACCTTCTAGATGATGAATCTCAAGCTCTGAACCACACAGGGCCTGCCAGGACAAGGAACTTGGCTGTTGTCCCCCTGACTCCTTTCAGGATCCAGACTGCAGCCTACTGGGAGAAGGCCTGCTGGATGGACTATTTTGAGCAGACTTTGGGGCCACCTTTGCTGGGAGCCCACTTAGCCCCTCTGATCATGGCAGTATGTGAATGTGCCTGCACACAGGCCATAAATCTCATTGCCCCAGGAAACACTGGCTCTTCTGCTTGTGCATTAGAGAAAGGGCTGCAACATATGGTCTCTCCCTTATACAGAAACAAGGTAAGTGTCTCGCCCAGCCAGAAGTACTGGGCACACTGATACAGACCATATTTCTTTAGTCTGCTTCTGAGAGAATCATGTGGAACAGTTTCAAAAGCTTTCCTAAAGCAAAATATGTCCCATCTGCTGCCTCCTTGAAGGAAATTAGGGTAAGATGGCATGATTGATTCTGGGTAAATCTATGGTTGTTTTTCCTTTTTATCTTCTATTTGCTATAAATTGATCATGTAATATTTTTGCAGACATATTTCTCAGAAGAGGGGTCTCTCATTCCCTGATTACTCTTTTTCAGACAAGTACACTGTGTTTGCCTTTCTGTAGCGCTCAGTGATCTCATCTGCCTTCCAAGAGCTTCCAGAGAAGTCACTAATGGTTCAGTAATTGCTTCAGCCACTGCCTTCGTTGCCCACATGGCTCTCAGAGCAAATACTCAGAGTGGTTTGAGGCCAGAGCTTCTCATCTGGAGGCACTAAACATAAAAATATATATATAAAATCTAAGGCACAAAACCAGTGCACAAGGGTGTGAGGGACTGAGCTCAGACCGCTTGCTCTCCTCTCACAAAGGCTGGCTTAGCACAGCACAGAATAGCACGGCACAGCACAAAAGCAGAGTATCAACATCATGGAACGCTGCCTCCCAACCGAGGGAAAACAAGCTGACAACTCTGGGAAGGCGATATCTGAAAACACATCTCCAGCTGAGAACTTTAGGTCTCCTGTGCTGATGGGAATTTAAATACCAGGAGCACTCTGGCGCGTGATGACAGAGATTTGCTGAGCTGTAGGCAGAATATGAAGGGGATTTCGTGAAACACCGAGGTGGATGGTAGGAAATGCTGGGGAGGAGCGTGAGGTCCTACTGCATGTCACAGACTGTAAAGTGAAATGCAAGCAGACGATCCTGGAAGGCAAAGTCAGCCTTTGCTGGCTGGAAGATTTAGCCCCAGGGTACTGTTGACAGTTTCTCTGAAATTCTTCCAGCTATACACACAATGCCAATTAGGCAGAGGGGAAGGAGACGCTATCTGGAGGTGATGGTCTCCATCAAAAGCCAGAAGTGAAATCAGGACTTTTCGCAAGAAAAACATATATGATGTGTTTAATGAAGTGGGAGCTGGTAGAAATCTGTCACGAGCTAAGGCAAACAGATTGATAAGGGTTAGTAAAACATAAACACTTTGTGTACCCAGCCAGTTCAGAGAAAAAGCTTAGTACAGGGATAGGAACGGTTCATAGGTGAAATTTTATTATATCAAAATAACGTTGGACTGAGAAGCTAAACAAAGCTGCTTCTCCCCCAAAATTAAGAGCTATGAATGCATGTATATAAATACTTTTTTTTTTTAATTAAAAAAACCCAACAACCTAGATGAAGTAAAACACAGGTATTGAAATCAGATCGCGACACAGCAGGAAATAGTAAAACCCAGTGACAAAAGCAAGGGCATATCACAGTGTATGACCATAACCTATGGAACAGAGAGCATCGCTGTAGAAGTGAAAGAATTATTTCTGTATCAAAGAAAACGTTTTCAGGAATCTAATCAGACTGAAATTCTTACTGGAAAAGACTATAGAGGGAAAGGGTCTGGCAGTGGGGATGTAAATATATGAGCAGAGCCATGCCATCAGTCACCAGAGAAAGAAGACTGAGTGCTTAATGTTGAGAGGTGAAATACTAAACATGGGGACCTCTATTATTCATAAATAAATCAATACAATAGCACAAACAAACAAACAAACAAACAGACAAAAGGTGAGAGAACCAATTTATAGAAACCCGGTATGACTTCTTTTTCAAAACTATTAGGTCCTGAACATGCAAGGAGAGAGGCTGCTCTTGGCTTGACATTACGTGAGGTATAAGAGGAGGAATTTGGAGAAGAGGCAATGAACCAGCAGGGAATGGGCTGCTCTCGGGGAACTGAAATCTCTGTCTCAGGGGGCAAGGGTTCTGACTTTGGAGGTGTTAATGGGCAAAGGAGCTCACCACAAACACTCAGGGTAAGAAGCATGATAAAACGGGAGCAGTGATTAGAAGTAAGGGATCCGTTCAACCTCTGGGTACAGCCTCATGGAAACCACTAGTACATCTAATTCCGATGTTCACATCTAAAACTGGTTAAAGATTAGATTGGGGGCAGAAAAGAGCCATAAAAAGTATATAAGGAGAGAAAGAACATGTAACCTGGAAACTTAAACAGCTCAATTGTGGGGCTATTTGATAAATACTTTCACAAGGGGAAAATATCAACCAACACTTTTTAATCTAGCAGAGACAGAAGAAAGACTAAGGGCTGAAAAATGAAAGTGATTCAAACCAGAAATGAAAGTCACATTTTTTAACAGTAGTGATGATTAAATTTGGGAACAAACTACCACCTGAAGTGATGGATTTTGCAACTCTTGACATCTGGAACACATGTGCCTGTGAAAAGTTCAAGTTTTGATAAATAAGATTTTTTTTTTTTCCCTGAAAAACAACTTTGTCAGAAAATTCTTAGCCACTATTTGGGTTTCCTGTCTGCTTTAAAAGGACGAGACAGAGAAACAGCTTTGTGCATTGAAAGTTGGTCAAAATGATAATTAGAATAATGGAAGTCCAAGATAAGAAGTATGACATGGTCGGAGCTAAATATCACAGTACCTGTAAGGAAAATTTTGCATCACTAATATGTCACAATTATTTGAACGTATCTTCCTAATAATGATCAAAAGGGAACTGCCCACCATAATCTACTTGAACATTTATAAGCCTCCTAATGGAAGTTTTTTCAAGGCAGGGCCTATTCCAGAAGAATCCTGCAGGGTCAGATATGGGGGAAGCTACAAAGAGCCAAAGCGCAGCCAGAACACATCTGATGTCACAAACTGGTATCTCACAAGCAGCTTTGGCTGTTAGCTGGAGGTGCTGAGTGGCTTTACTCCAAGTATAATTTTTGTCATTGCAATCAAGGCACCAAGAACTGTTGCCCAAGTGCTTTTGCTACACTGCAGGATGAAATATGGCACATACGGCACTGACAACTTGTAGAGCCTCATTAAACGTACCACGATCATTAACAAATGTGCCAAGGAAGGCTCGTACATCTGTATGCAATTCAAGTGGAGGAGTTGGGCTCCTTTTTTATTCTTCAGTAAGAGGCTTTAGAAGACTCTGGCTTATCCTGAGTCAATAGAATGTGAAGCATCACTGAAAAAAAAACCCAGGCTCTTGGGATTTCCCGTTGGACTGAGAATTGTGGCACTCCTCAGTAAATGTCAGGCTTATCAGCGTTGTGAGTAAGCATCAGTTACCTCTCAAACAAGCTGACTCTGTTCATTTTTCTCAGAACTGCATGTAATATTCTCCTGGCAAGCAACAGCTCTTTTAGTAGACTGCAGCACAAATTTGTAAGAGGAGCCTGCCTCAGCTCTGATCCAAAAAAGCGAGAGATCTAGAATAGATTAGATGGCTGGAGAAAGATCTGCTTTTTGACTACAAACCCTGGGTGACTTGGAGTCAAAAGGATAAAGGAAATACGAATTCATCCTTTTCAGATCATAACAGATGCACTAATTGTAAGAAAACTTTCTCCTTAATACTTGTTTACTGACTTCAAATTACATTGGTAGCTTCAAGTGTTATTTTTGACCTGTGAGTGGTTAGTGACATCCATATTTGCAATACATTTTCATCCCTTCATAAAGACCCTTTCTCTGTTTCCACCGTGTAGCTTTTCTCCTCCTATTGCGAGGTGAGACCTAGCAGCGTCGTGGTGAGATCTTCATTAGCATTCAAATAAAAATTCACACTTGCTTGTACAGTGGGGAGAGGAGTTCAGCGTTCAGCGTTCAGCGCTGCCATCAGAAGTGTTTACATCCATATCTGCCTTTCATTTTCCTTTTGACAGAACAGAACAAAGCACGAGGAAGGCTGCACCGGGTCAGAGCGAAGGTTCCTCTAATGCAGCATCTGGCTTTCAATACAGATGCCTGGGGAAGGAATTTAAGAACATAGAGCAGGGCTTTTTCTGAATATTACTCTGTTTTCCAAGAATATGTTTCTTGGGACTTTTTGAGTCATAATCTTTGGTTTTACAGTTTAACAGGTTATGCTTTAATTTCCCTCCATTAACTTTCCCTGTTACCTCCGGAGCACAAGTAAACTTTGAGCATCTGTAACATCCTGTGGCAAAGGATTTTACAGCTCAATTCCAGGTTTTGTAAGGAACCATCAACCAGATTCAACCAATTTCTGGTTACTGCTTTGGAGGAGACGTTGAAGCAGCTTCTCAGTTCAGAGTGAAGGTGGCCAAGGGGATACCAGTGAGATAGACTGGTACAACCATGGTGACAGGAACAATAGGTGGACAGTACAGACAGACAGAACCATCACTGTGACCCACCAGAGCATTTCTTACATTGTTATGACCAGGTCATATCAGTTGCATCTTCGGGACCTTTTTGAGTGCTCAAACAAATTTGCAACACGATCATAGAATCATAGAACCATTTAGGTTGGAAGAGACCCCTGGGATCATCAAGTCCAACCATCAGCCCTACTCTGCAAGTTCTCCCCTACACCAGATCCCTCAACACCACATCTAATCTACTCTGAAACACAGTCAGGGATGGGGACTCCACCACCTCCCTGGGCAGCTGATTCCACTGACTGACCACTCTCTCTGGGAAAAACTTTTTCCTAATGTCCAGCCTAACCCTACCCTGCTGCAGCTTGCAGCCATTCCCTCTCCTTCCATCGCTCATTGCCCGTGAGAAGAGACCAGCACCAACCTCTCTCCAGTGCCCTTTCAAGCAGTTGTAGAGAGTGATGAGGTCTCCCATATTCCTCACCAGAAAAACTTTCCCCAGTGTGTTGGGGTTTATCCACTGAAATCTCTTCTTTCTAATAATTTCCATTCACTCACTCAGTACAGGCTCCAGCGTGATGGTCTGCCATTCCCCACTTTGCTCCTGGGGGGACCTTCTCAGGGATTGCAGTCACATCTACCATCTTCCATCCCTCTGCCCGGGAGACTGACGTAACTGATGGGTTACACACGATAGTAGCTCCATAATTGCATATTTGCTTTCCTCCAGAGCTCTTGAGTGATTGCCATATGGTGTTGGCAATTTCTGACTTTTTGTCTTCTCAATTAGTCCTAAAATGCATTTTATTGTCATTTAATTTGAGAGACTTCCTCACACTTGTCCCCATAAGTTTGGATCTCACGGGAGAGTAACCGACCTCAGCCACAGTGACCTCAACACAAAGCTGAGGTTTCAACAGCACTTTTCCTCTCTTATAGTAATCCTTTTAGCCAGTTGTTGACCAAATCTCTGGAAAAGTACCTGATTTTGGCAATTTTGAAAATATTTTTACTAGTATTTTTATTATTCCTTTAGTGAGTTTGCACCTTAAAATTTTACCCTACAGATTTAGCTTCACAGTTAATGTTGTTTTTTTTTTAAATAGTTTCTTTATTTGCTCAGAAATCCCTGATTTTGAACAGTTTCTTCCACTCTGCTGATAGAATATTGCCTTTTTGGTCCCTTGTAGAATTATTTCACGTAGTGATATATTGCTCTGAGCTTCAGAATAGGGTGTTTTTATCTAGTTTCTCATCTTCTGCATCCTTATAGCAGCTGCTTTTAATTTCCTTTTAAGAAGCTCTGGCACTTCTGAGTAGGTCCCATTTTTAAGTTAGGTATTATTGTGAGGTAGTTGTGGGGAAAAATCAAATAATCCTAAAATACACTGTCATGAATCCCTCTGGAAGAAAAAAAGATAGGTATTCACCAAGGTGTTTTCAAAGAAGGGAGGCTCTAGGGGAAATATGAATCATAGAATCATAGAACAATTAGGGTTGGAAGGGACCTTAAAGATTAAGTTCCAACTCCCTGCTCTGGGCAGGGACATTTCTCACCAGACAGGGTTGCTCAAAGCCCCATCCAACCCGGCCTTGAACCCCTCCAGAGACAGGGCAACCATAGCTTCTCTGGGCAACCTGTTCCAGGGTCTCACCACCCTCACAGGAAAGAGGACATCTAACACCTCCAGCTGGAAGGGGGCGGATGGAGAGGACTCTACCACGTCACTGCAGAGCTGTGTCAGCAGAATGATGTGAACTCATACAGAGAGGGGAGCTGGAAGGATTGATGGATCTCTATACACACGTGGGGCAGAGCTGTCATCTCTTTAGCTGCTTTTCTTTAGCATGTTGGACTGCTCTTCTGCTGGGCAGGCCATTGGGGAGCGTGGGGTGAAAGCCCCTGTGTGTATCCCTACACCTTGGCTCCCACCTCTGCCGTGGTGCTCAGTACCCTCATGGCTTCCAAGGATTAAATGATTCATGGGCGATGGAAAAGTCCTCTCGCTCTTCTGGGTGGCTGGCACCCAGCTCACCTGGAAAAACCACCAAAAAAGAAAAGGCCAGTTCCCATGTGATGCAGTCCTCTCTGCAGGACACCTCTCTGGTGGCTGTGTCACCGGCTGGTGGCATCCCACGCTTGGAGCTGACAGCAGTTGGTCCATCTCAAGGTGCTTCGGACACCAGTCTGTCCAGGCAGCTTCCTGCTCCCAGATGTCAGTGTCTCAGCACGGTAGCACCCTGTCCATGGGGACAGGCTCCCTCCCGGCGCTGACAAGGTTTACAAAACTCAGTGTAAATGGAATAGAAAGGAGGCAGCTGGCAGAATGCAGGCAGGCCTGCAGGTCCAAATCTACCAGATGTTCCAGCCCCACAAGGGAGCCACATGCCTGTCCTACCGCAGGAATTGTGTTTTGCATCCTGTTGTGTTGGCTTCCTGAAAGAGCACTGGAAAACGGTGGCAGTTTGAGGAGTTGCTTTCCCTTCCTCAAATCGGCGCTGCCATACGTTTGTGTAGTTAGTGAATATTAACAAGAAATAAAAATGAGCTGGGATAAACGCTGTTCTCCACTCTTCCTCCAGTGTGGCTTGTTTACACTGCTGTGCAGCAATCTGAAAAATGCCATCTATAATGAATTCCAAATAGTGGGAGTCTTTTTCTCAGCAATGTGTTACTAAACTTGATTGCTGCACAGTATAATACACTGGGAGAGAGCAGGGGCTTGGCTGTGTTTCTCTGTTTCATGCAGCCATAGGAACTGTCATGCTTAGGTGCCACTGTGATCTCCAAGCAGCATGTCTTCCTACACCCTTTCCTAGCTACCCATTTATTTTTAAAAGGTTCCATTGTTACTGTAGCTCGTTTTTTTTTCAGCCAATCATAATGTCATTATTATTTCTGTCTCTTGAAAATTTATCTACTTATGCAATTTTAATCTCTTCTTTTTTTTTTTTTGCCAAACCAATTCACAGTAATACGTTAACAGCTGCCTTGTAGTGGAAGTCACCAAGAGTTAATGCTCAGAAGTCCTCACCCTTGTGAAATTACTCACTTCTGTGTTATAAAATTCACTTTGCACCCTTGTCCTCAGCACACTGACATGTGTCTCTGAATCACCACCAAGAACATCTCCAACCTTGTAGTGAGTACCTGCCTGTGGAGGGTACATGTGAAACCAAAGGCTAGCAGAAAGCAGGAACACTTTTACATACATAAGTGACTTCTAGAGCTCTTCTACAGCTCCTTCAGCCTAAAGGACCAGGAGTAGAAGGAGATCCATATTGCAGATGATGGGGGAAAAAAGGGATGAAAAAAGGAAGAGTCATAACAGGGCCCCTGCTCATACCTCAAAATTCCTGCAGCCAACACTGTATATGCAGTTTTGGGCCCCTTACCCCCCAGAAAGCCATTGAGGTGCTGGAGCATGTCCAGAGAAGGGCAATAGACCTGATGAGGGGTCTGGAGCACAGGTCTTGTGAGGAGCGGCTGAGGGAGCTGGGGGTGTTCAGCCTGGAGAAAAGGAGGCTGAGGGGAGACCTTCTTGCTCTCTACAACTGCCTGAAAGGAGGGTGTAGCCAGGGGGAGTCAGTCTCTTCTCCCAAGGAACAGGCAATGGGACAAGAGGAAATGGCCTTAATTTGCACCAGGAGAGGTTTAGGATTGATATTGGGATTTTTTTTTTACACTGAAAGGATTATTAAGCATTGGAATGGGCTGCCCAGGGCAGTGGTGGAGTCACCATCCCTGGAGGTGTTTAAAAGCCGGGCAGACGTGGTGCTGAGGGACAAGGGTTAGTGGTGGTTTTGTCAGTGTTGGGTTGACAGTTGGACTCAATGATCTGAAATGTCCCTTCCAACATGGAAAATTCTATGTTTCTATGACTTGCCTCTATTTTGGGAGTTTGAAGACACTTATGAATTCCCTCCTCTACCAGTGGTTCCATCCTCCAAACAGTTCACTCATAGCCCTGATGATAATCCTACACGACAAACTGCACAGTGGGAATGGTCCTGACCCCCAAAGACTTGTTAATGCACAGCATAGATAAGATTTTTTTTGCCCTTTAGAATACTGAATTCAGGCAAAATCAAAGTTTCTGAAAACCAGAAAATCATTCATACCAATGCAATTCATATTCTTTCTTCCTTGACTCACAGACTGGGTTCTTCATATAAATAGACATACACTTCCTATAGAAATGGCATCAAACACTCCATCAGAAACGCTGCAAGACGAAGCAGAACACCTTGTTTTGGGAAGGTCAAATGCACTGTCACGTGGGCACACAGAACAGGAGATACTAAAACTTATCACACACGGGCTTCTTGTTGAGCTGTGCAAAGGTCACTCTGTTCTGTGAATAAGCCCGTGTCAACAGTGAGCATATATTAGATTTCAGAAAACACTTTACCGAGGAGATCCAGGCTTTCTGGGTTAAAAGGTTATGAAACTTAGTCTAATCTCTATTTCTATTTTCTTAGATGCTCACTACCAACCCATTACAGGCAAAGAAGTCAGTGCAGCCCAAAATTAGGGTTTCCCAACTTCTTCTTTTACGAGACCCTGACCATATTTCTGCAAGACTGTTCAGCCTTGTAGTTCCAGCTGTTCAGAAGTCTCTCAAGCTATGCTGAAATTTCTTTTTTCAGTTATCTGATTTGCATCATAATTTCTCAGACTAAAATAAGATTATTTCTTTTTGTGAAAACGTTCCTTCCACCACTCTCTTGAGAACCTTTTGTGTCTCTGTGCTTTATCACAGGAATTTCACACTTGGCACTAGGTCTCTCCTAGTGAGGGCTTTATATCTGCTGCCTTCACAACTGTCCCCAAAGTTCTTACACTTTCAAACAATAGGAACCACTAGTGGTTGTCTTCTACAAGTCAAACAGAATAACTAAGATACCAAAAGACTTAATCTCCTGGAAAAGAAAACCACCAGAATAATCTGAATGATTTCTAAGCGTATATAAACATATAAGGAGATGAGTACTCGTGAATTCCTCGTGAACAAAACAAGCTGACACAACCCAATTTCTCTCTCCAATGGATGAGATGTTGTGGACAGGGAAGAAGCAGCACATATCACATACCTCAGTGTCACCAAGGCTCCTGACATCGTCCCACATGACACGTATGAGTGCAGGAGTGCCCTAGCTGAAGTCACAACAAAAATCTGGTTGCAATCAACGGCGTGAGAGTAGTTTCCAAGGGTTTCACTGCGAAATTTAAAGGACAAATTGAACAGTTACTCAGCTGTTCCTCAGTTCCATTCAATATTTTATTGATAGCCTGGATGAAGGAATGGACTGTGTGTTTATTAAACCTGCCAAGATTAAACCTGTGAAGAGTAGCTACAAATACATGGGGGATAGCAGTATTAAAAACTTTTGACAACTTGGACACATTGTCTATAAATATAGGAGTCATCTCAATTGTAAAAAGCAGAGCCTTTTAACTTAGGCAGGAGCAAAGTGCACAAGCAGAGGATAGGTATCAGCTGGGCAGAAAGCAGTTGGGAAAAAAATATCTGAAGGTTCTGATAGATCACAGGCTGAATAGGAGTTAGGATCCTGAGCAGAGAGAAAACACTACACAGATACATTAACAGAAGAATTACCTGCAGGACATCTCGCAGGTCCTTTTGCTGTACTCGGTATCAGTAAGGCCTCAGCGCGGAGGCACGACCAGGCTTGGGTACAGCTCCTCAGGAATGGCCGACTGGCTCAGCAGCAAGGACAACTGAAATGGTTAGAGGTGGAATTGAAAGCGTGACCTGAATCAAGAGACTGAGAGCAGGAGGTGCTCAAAAGAGAAAAGACCTCAGACAGATGCAATAACATCCTGGACAGAGTAAGGAGGAGTGCAGTAACAGTCCTGTAAGCAGAAAAAAAGTCTGATATAAAATGGGAGAGAAACAACAGTTCTGCATATGCCGAGAATGTCATAAGCAGATCTGATAAACAGGCTGAGAGAGTTGGGGGTCTCTCTGGGGAGACCTCAGAGCCCTTTCCAGCCCCAAAAGGGGCTCCAGGGAACTCTTGATCAGGGAGGGGAGTCATAGGACGACAGGGAAGGGTTTTTCACTGAAAGAGGGAGATTGAGATGAGATCTCAGGAAGAACTTCTTTGGTGTGAGGGTGGTGAGAGCCTGGCCCAGGTTGCCCAGAGAAGCTGTGGCTGCCCCATCCCTGGAGGGGTTCAAGGCCAGGTTGGATGGGACTTGGAGCAACATGGTCTGGTGGGATGTGTCCCTGCCCAGGGCAGGGAATGGGACTGGGAGGTCCTTCCAACCCAAACCTTTCTGTGATTCTCTGCTCTTCAGCCAGGGAGAGTGTGTCTGACTCCACAGCACAGGACACAAAAGCCCTCTGGTTGCCCTCCAAACCAGCAGGCCCAGAGAAGAGCCTTTGCCAGGGCAGGGGGTGGGACTGGATGGTCTTTAAGGTCCTTTCCAACTCTATCCATTCTGTGATTCTGCTGTGGAAGGAGACAGACTAGATGATCAGCTGAGATTTCTTCCAGCTTCACTTTCCAATGATTCAGTACTCAGCTGACACTGATTAGAGTTTGTCTGTACTCAATTTGTCATGATGCACCCCAGTGACTTCATACAGTAATTGCTCATGCACATTTACATCACTTCTGCATTAACATCATCATTAAGGTTACAGTGTTTTACGTTCATCTTACCATCTTAAGACCATCTGTCTTAAAAATACCTTATCAAAATGCTATTTGCCAAACCAGCTTGACTCACAACTCATTAATCAAAAGCCATTTTAATAATTAGACCTCAAATAGTAATTCAATAAAATCTTTCTATCTTGACTTTCCTTTCTAACCAGCGCAATGGGCAAAAGAGTTTGTAATCATTTGGCACCACTACTCTCAGACTCAAAGAGCCTAGTTTAGAGCTGCTGGTACCAGTCTCCCATTCCACTGCAGCAATTTTAGAAAATACTACAGTTTCAGAAAAAAACCCTGTATACATCTTGTATCTCAGTTCCAGATTCTTAGAGAAGACACCAAATCACTGCTGCTGCCATTCGCACCCAGTCCAATCCCTGGCACGAAAGCAGGACCAGCACTACCTATCTTCATTCTCAAATGGGAAGGGATATATTTAAAATCTTCCCCAGGTTACCCATTCCTGTATTAACAGAATATTACCCTATGTTAACAATGAATTCCAGGCAGTCGAGCCAGTTTTCTCCAGCCAGCTCCCCAGTGGACATGGAAACCAGTTTGAGATCCAGTGGGCAAGCAAGGCAGCTGCCTGACACAACTGCTTCTTAGTCACTTACTCAGGGTGCCAAGGGAAAGCGGTGTTGCCTCATCAAATATGTCTAATCAATTCCCAATATCGATCAGAACCAGCTGTAGCTCAGCTTCCCACAGGATCCAGCACTTTAAATGGTTGTGCTGTAGCACTGCTGAAAGGAGAACAAAGACCCTCGTGAAGTTGGGCAGGTTCTGAGATTTATGAAAATACAGCTCAACTTCACTGGCATACATTTAAAGCAACACCATATAAACCCAGAAATACTACAAGCCATGGACCTTGTTAGGTCTGCATACCCTTACACCACTGGTGAACTGAGCTGACACATCAGAGACTGGAAACCCAAAAGATACCAAATCCATCACCTTAATTTTTTACATTTCTTCCCAAGAATTCACACTGCTGTCATTTTCTCTTCCATCCTGATTACCTTCTTTGTAACATATTGGCTTTCTTACTTTTACTGAATAATTCCTGGTCTATTATATCTGCAATTATACTAATAATTAAGCATGCCTTTTTTATCAGCTAGAAGCTAATTACTTCTGTTCCTACCCAGCTTGCTCAGAAAACAGTCAATTCATCTGTATCCCTCTCACTCTCGCTGTTGCTAAGCAGTCAATGCCAGTCAGCAGTCGTGCTGTAACCAGCGGTGGTTGCTTCTCCCTGGCTGGGAGTGTATTTTCAACCTCTGAGTGAACATTTTTCACTGCTAAGCAAGCTTTACTCACACCTTGAAGCATGGCACCTGCTTGGCAAAGGCTGCTTATCCCCACCAGTTTCAGAGCACCTTCGGAGCCGTTGGTAAGCGGCAACTACCTACGGCCTGGAATCGGAGAGACCAGAAAAGAATCCGCCAGGAATCCAGCCTCTGCCACCTGCAGCCTTAGTCCTTTTGTGATCAGATCTTATGCAAGATTTTGTTATGTGCAAACTGAAGTCACAGGATCATAGAATTGTCTGGGTTGGAAGGAACCTTTCAGATCATCCAGTCCAACCATCAACCCAACACTGACAAAAACCACCACTAACCCATGTCCCTCAGCACCACGTCTGCCCGGCTTTTAAACACCTCCAGGGATGGTGACTCCACCACTGCCCTGGGCAGTCCCCTTCAGTGCTTGACAACTCCTTCTCTGAAGAATGTTTTGCCAATACCATCATAAACCTCTCCTGGTGCAAATTAAAGCCATTTCTTCTTGTCCCATTGCCTGTTCCCTGGGAGAAGAGACTGACTCCCCCTGGCTACACCCTCCTTTCAGGGAATTGTAAAGAGCAAGAAGGTCTCCCCTCAGCCTCCTTTTTTCCAGGCTGAACACCCCCAGCTCCCTCAGCTGCTCCTCACAAGACTTGTGCTCCAGACCCCTCAACAGCTCTATTGCCCTTCTCTGGACATGCTCCACCAACTCTATGTCTTTCCTGTTGCAAGGGGCCTTGAGGTGGGGCCTCAAGGTGGGGCCTCACCAGTGCCCAGTACAGGGGGATGGTCACTTCTCTACTCCTGCTGGCCATACTTCCTGATCCAGGCCAGGACGCTGCAGGATGCTGTTGGCCTTCTTGGCCACCTGGGCACACTTGCTGGCTCATATTCAGGCCCTTCTGACCAAAACCCCCAGTTCCTTTGCCACCAGGCAGCTTCAGCCATTCTTCCCCAAGCCTGGAGCCTCCATGGGGTTGTTGTGACCCAACTGCAGCACCCAGCACTGGGCCTTGTTGAACCTCACACCATTGGCCTTGGAAAGCAATCAAAGCTCTCACTCTCTACTACTATCACATTGAGGAATTACTTGCATTTGCCTACTATCCTTCCAGACGTCTTGGTACACCAGACCAGTGTCTGCTACTGGGAGAACTGGATGTCATCAGCATCACTCTGGTTCCCACCAGCACAGCATAGATGGCTTCTGACCGAAAACCATTCAAGCTAGTTAGTATCAAACTCCAGAGATGTGGTGACAAATTTCTATTTGTCAAGATTGACTTATACACACACACCCCCTCCCATAATCACCTGTCATTTTATCTGTTGTAGGTTAGAGAGAGAAGCTGATGTTCTGGGGCAGGAATTCCCACCACCTCCAGCCTTGACAAGCCGCTTCCTCCCCTTTTTCTAATGAAATTACTTAATGAAATTACTGAAATTAGCATTAGTGAAATGTTAATGGCTGGTATTTCCAGCCTTCCCAGAGACTGGGCTAGGCCAAACCCCTTAATCCTTTCATCTAATTCAGGACTGCATCCTCTGAAATGAAGAAATGTTGGCAAACACAGTGGCTGTGCTTGATTCCAAAGGAACGGGAATTCAAAAATGAGGAAATTTGTGTAAAAATAATGCTCAGAGTGGCAGCCAGAAAGGTAAAACGTTTTTAGATGGCAGGTAGACTATTTTAGGATTCTATATTGGAGGCTCAAAGCAAATACATATAACCTGTCAAAAAAGACTTGAGAGAAAAACAAAAAGCTAGCATCATAAAACAGCAGGATCAGGGAGGCTGCTGGAAGTTAAAAGGTATCCTGCAAAAAGCTGAAGTTGTGTCTGAAAAAGGAAAACTAAAAAGAACATAAATTCTGGCAGACTAAATGTAAAAGCACAATCAGATAGACTGAAGAAAGTGTTTAGGAGCAGTTTGCCAAAGAAAGTTTGAAAAAAACGTAATAAATCCTTCTTGAACACATCAAGAGCACGGAGCTCGTGAGAGCCAGTGAGCTATACGGGTAGGAAAGAAACACCTGGAAAAGGTAACGCCATCACCAAAAATCCCAAAGGCTTATTTTTCCCCCCAAATCTCTGTTCACCTGGAGAATCTCAGAGAAAATCTGAAACCAGTGTTTGGTTTGTAAGGCATCTGCAGAAAGCTTGTCTTAATTTGAGGTTGTTGAGAGTAGATTACAAACCAGACAACGTGAATAACAACCTATCACTGGGCACAGACGATACGCAGACGAGATTCCTACAGAATGTTAAAAATGAATCATCTGAGCTTAGCATGTAACCTTCTGCTGAAAATTACAGCAATTATCAAAGGACTAGAAGGTAACTAATAAGAAATTATTTTTTGAAGTAAGAATCCAGCAGCAATTCAAGAAACCACAGGTCCAATATCCATATTGGCTGAAGTCCTAGTCAAGAACAGAATTAGTGAATACATGAATAAAAGTAACACATTGAGAAAAAGTAAACATGACTTCTGTAAAAGGAATTGGAGCCCCCTACAACTGCTGGAATCCTTTGAAGGAGTCAAAAGCATGTAAATAACAGAGATCCAGCTGAGAAATTTTCCCTGTGTTTCCAACTCACCCCAATCTTCCAGAAATCTCAGACATTGACGGGCCTCATCAAAGGCTCTTAAATAAACTAAACAGCTGGGGACTACAGGTAAGGACCTCCCAGAGTTAAGTAATAGTTTAATATTGGAAAAAGAAGATAAGACTAAAGGATGAGGTTTCACAGTGGGAGATGATCACCTGTGAAGTCCCATGGATGAAGGTGTTCAGAAGTGAGCTGGAAAGTAGGCGGAATAGTGAAGACTTCTGCTAAAAACTAAATTAGGGGAATATTTACTACAAGAAGTTAAAGATCTCGTGACACTGAGCAGCCTCATGATAAAGCAGAAGATAAATCTCAGCCCCGACAACTATAATCTGTCTCTCCACGAGAAGCAACACTAACTTTACACACAGAGCAACGGGCTATGAACTAGTTTGCACAATTTAGGAAACACATCTTGACATTTTAATAGCTAGTTCCACGCATGTATCTCTTCATTGCTCAATAGCAGTCAAAAAACAGGAAGAAAATCAGAAGTTCAGAAAACTTCGGAGAGGAAAGTTTGACTTTGCCACTGTCTGAATTCATGGTGCACCTTCTTCTGGAATACCAAGTGCAGTTCTGGTTAGCCTCACCTCAAAAAAACCTGAACAAACAAATAAAGAACACTGTAATGGTCAAAAGAGAAGATATGGCAAACATGATAAACGGTACATAACTGCTTCCACCTGAAAAACAAAGTTAGGGTGCAGAAGTCGAATAGGAAGCCATCGCTTGCCATTTGTCTCTCCCAATTGTACTGGGCAGGCCAGCTGCCTGAAAGGGGAGACAGACACTGTAGAAGAGCTCTGTCACCTGCCTTTGTGTTCTGCTGCTGAAGCCTTCCTCTTCTGTCAGACAAGAATTTCAAGGGCTGTGGGAGAGCTGCGACAGCCAGGTTTCATACGCAATCCCAGCATGTTTTCAGGAATAGACAAGGGGAAAAAGCAGGAACAAAAAGACTGCTGTACTTGCAGTACTTTCTGTGTCCGTCACTCCTAAATCAGAATTCATTACAGCCTCCACTTCCTCTCCTATCTGCCCCTCCCCGTGCTACAGTCTCAGAAAATCACTTAGGCAGCATTTACTAACATCTGACTGCAGCGATGCAGCCATGTTGCCTGCCAGGCTCTGCAGCAGTGCATTTTAACACAACTCCTCTCAGCTTTTCACATTTCTCTCGTTTTTCAAAGCCCTTTGAGCACTGTGGGTTCGGGCTGTTGGCTCCTTCAAGGACAGGACCACTCTGCTGGGCAGGGGGTAGGACCAATTGGTCCCATACCTGATTATGGCCTTAAGCTATTACTAATACGCAAGCAATCATTTTAATTGCAAGCGGCTGCCTAGAATTTAGGAGCTGCCCAAAGAGTTGCTTCTCTGGAAAATATTATTGTCCCATTATGCATTTTGGAGTTTAGCTCTCATTAAAAGTAATAGGGAGAAACAGTCTGTAGCAACCTGAGCGTGCTTGTTTTCACAGCTCACCTCCTGCTCCTCTACACTAAAACACCCTCTCGCTCAGTGACAAGACCGCAGCTGTTGCCATCTTTTACTTACCTGCTGAGTGCAATATTTAGCTTGAGGGACACTGAAGTTTTCTGTTTGTTAGTTATCAGGTCAATAACTCTCACCTTATCACTTCAGTTTCCATTCTGTTGATAAAACCTGTCAGCCTTCCTTGAGTGGTTCCTGGCCCTCAGAAGAAATCACATTAAATTGGCACAACCAAGTAAATCTGTAAGGGATGTGCTCCCGACCTACTGAAGGGAAGGGGGGAGGGCTTGAATTTCTCTCCCTTTCCCTCCTTGCTCCGATGTCCAAGGGCTTAGAGCTGCACTGAAATCCTCCTTACGGATTCAGCAGTTCAAGTCAGCTCAGGTCTTTGAATATGGCCTAGAGGAAATGTCTGCAGAGCCGAAATTGATATGTTTAAGTGCAAGAGACAATAATCAGTTCTTCAAGTATAAGATAAAAATACCCAGAAGAAAGTGGAATTCATAATGGAGATTTTAAAGATCTGTGACATACCAGGGTCTGCACGAGGCTTTTAATGAGAGAGAAGCCAATTTAATTGGTCAGTGTGAGCAGATGCTTTGCTGGGTGAATGGGCTACAACATCTCACATTCCCACTTAATGCCAGAAGCATCACCGCCGAGCCGGATGGGGCTGCCACACAGCCGTGTCAGAGCCAGGAGGAACCTTGATAATCAACGTCCCCGCGTTGTCAGACCGCAGAGCCCAGCCACGAGGAGACAGCACTGAAAAGAGGAGGGGAAAGCTGTCAAAGGGACATTCCTAAAGGTAATTACATGGCTGACCATCTCCACTTGTCATTTCTTTAACTGCTGGACCAGGCACGAAGCTGAAGGAGCCCGTGAAGTTCTAAAGTCTGTTCACGCTGAGCTACCAGGGAGTTGCTGAGGATGGGGGTTACAATCTGCAGGCCTCCCCTGTGAAAACTCTTCTGCAGTGTGTGTCACCGTTCACAGGAAACCCAGAAATAACTTCCGCAGACCGTTCAATTACAGGCAATCGCTGCCTCCACTCGTGGCACGGCTCATCAATCAGGTTCTCTGTCATCATGTCTCTTCTCATAGCACTCACCAGAAGGCTCCGAGCTCCCACCGAATTCATGTGACATTTACTGTCAGGGGCTGTCAACACCACCATATTCTCCCAGGGCCTCCCAGTTCATCACAAAGCAACAAGATATATCCCCAAAATGCGCTCCCAGTTCCAGCTCTGGATTACAATGACTGACTGAGGGGCTTTGCAGTGGCCAGGGAAGAGAGGAACACCATCACGAGCTACAGCTTATGTGCAAATACCTTCCCTTTCTTATTTTCTTGTTGGAAAAAACACCACTGCATAAGATGTTTTTTAGGCCATTGATTAATTCTAAGACCTCCTCGAAAATGTCCCCTTATAAATTTATGAAGAGAAAGATGAGATTGTTTACTTTGAAGTTTAGGCTTCCCGTCTCCAGCATCGATCCCACATTCAATGTCTGTTTAACAATACAGTGACCTAGTGGAAAAAATTTATAAAACTTAATAAATTGCAGCTGGCAGTATCGACAGAGTGTGTATATGCACATTTGTTTTTGTATGAGCATATGATAAGAAATCTAATAAAGTAAACCAAACACACTTTCTTTGTCTCTGAGCTGTGAAACTAAATAATCTGTAATTACAGTGTTTCGAGTGCACTTGGTACAAAGTCACATGATGGGGCTTTTTAGCCATAAATTTCTGGCTTTAGAAAAAAAACCATAACCCTGTTCTGTATCAAAGCTTACACGTGCCACGAGGTCACTTTGCTCAAGATGTAGAAAATCACAGATGGAAACCTAACTTACCAGGAGGAGACTATCAGACAGGAGGAAACGGGTCCAGCACCCAGGAAATAAACTTCCAGTGGCCACTGTGCCTCAAAGAAATTATGAAGAACTTGGAGATAGGCTGATTTTGTCTGGACTTGAAGCAGAGACTGGCATTAATGTGTGCTTAAGCCTGTGTATAAAAAGGTGCTTTCAATTACAAGGGTTTTAAAGGACTTCAGAATATACATAAGCTCCTAAAACTTCAATGTTTGCTTGTTTTAGTTCCTTTCTACAACTCGTCTGGTTTCCTCTTTCTGCCAAAAGAGAGATATTTCTTAAGGAGCACAGTATTTACTTCCCTAAGGAGTAAAGTATTAATTTTCCTAAAATTAATTTGTGATAACAACCAGAGTTTACTCAGCCTCTTGTACACTCTGTGTGCTACAACCCACTGATCACTGTCACCTGAGCCCAACAGTGCTGGCAATTTTCCATCCAATCCGTAGTCCCTTTACTCAATCCGTACCTGGGAAACCATGTCGAAGGCCTTGCTGAAGTCAGCACCCAGTGCTCTCCCCTTGCTCTCTGAGCCACTCCTGTCACAGAAGGCCATCAGGTTGCTCAGGCATCGTTGCCCATGTCAGATCAACGCTGGCTGTTCCCAACCACCTTCCTGTGCTCTACAAAGGTTTCTGGAGAAGATGTGCCATCACCTCCCAGAGATGCAGGCTGAAGTGCTTTGGAGTTGGCCTTTAAGAGTTGCTCCTTCATCTTATCCTTCTTGAATGACTGCATGATATTTGCCTGTTTTCTGTCATCAGAATCCTCTCCCAATTACTGTGAGCTTTCAAAGGGGTCCTGCAGTGACACTGGCTGCTTCCCCCAGCACCCTGGGTTCCATGGAATAAAATCATAGAATCACAGGATGGTTTGGGTTGGAAGGGACCTTAAAGCCCATCCGGTCCCACCCCCTGCCCTGGGCAGGGACACCTCCCACCAGACCAGGTTGCTCAAAGCCCCCTCCAAACTGGCCTTGAACCCCTCCAGGGATGGGGCAGCCACAGCTTCTCTGGGCAACCTGGGCCAGGGTCTCACCACCCTCACAGCAAAGAATTTCTTCCTGAGGTCTCATCTCCATCTCCCCTCTTTCAGTGTAAAACCCTTTCCCCTTGTCCTATTGCTCCACTCCCTCACGAAGTGTTCCTCCTCCTCTTTCCTATAGCCCCTTCACACATACTGGAAAGGGCTCTAATGTCTCCCCAGATTCTTCTCTTCTACAGGCTGAATCCCCCAGTACTCTCAGCCTGTCCTCACACAGGAGAGGGGCTCCAGCCCTCCGAGCATCTTCGTGGCCTCCTGTGACCCCACTCCAGCAGGTCCATGTCCTTCCTGAGCTGAGGACTCCAGAGCTGGACACAGTGCTCCAGGTGGGGTCTCCCCTGAGCGGTGCAGAGGGGCAGAATTCCCCTTCCCCTCCCCTCCCCTCCCTCGCCCTGCCTGACACACTTTTGATGTAGCCCAGGATGGCTCAACTCCCTAATCAAGAATCCCTCCTCAACCTTCCTGGAGCCCCTTTAGTAACTGGAAAAGGCCTCTAAGATCTCCTGGGACCCTTCTCTTCTCCAGGCTGAACACCTCCAGCTCTCTCGGGCTGTCCACACAGCAGAGGGGCTTCAGCCCTTGCAGCATCTCCATGGCCCTACCATGAAATCTCACCACCAACAGTAAGAAAAGCTGCAGCAAGACTGCCTGCACCTGCAGTGATCCCTCATGGCTTGTCACCTCTCCCTCTTCAACATCGTTTCCAGGCTCTGACTGCAAGCTGCAAAGATGCAAACTAGCTGAGCTGGACACCAGCAGCAGAACACGCTGCCCTCCCGCTTATGTAGCTCCAGTCATTTCTCTCTGCCACATTTACTCCTGCAGCTACTTCACAGCAGCTGACATCTCCAATCTTTGCTACCTCAGCTTTGGCTTTGCTCTGGACAGCCCCCTTTCCTCTTCTCTCTGGATCTCCCTCCCACCTCATCTTCATTCTCCTTCTCCAGAGAAAAAGACACAAGTGCACAGCAATGGCACAGCGAACATTGTTCAAATCCTGTGGCCTTCTCACAATATGAATCCAAAGAGCTCAGTTCTGCTGTTGACTTGCCAGTTGCCGAGTAGACAGGGAGTATCGCACACCAAATGGCTGGGGACTTGAAACTAGGACTAACAGCATTAAAAAATAAAGTGATTACCCAAGGGCATCCTGGGTAAACCAATACCAATAAATGCTGTTTAAGTTTTCGGAGCATTAATTACCAATATCAACTTGATGAGCGAGAAAATTAAGGCAAGATTATAGAGTGGAGATGCTGATCTTTCTATCTCACATGTAATTTTCATCCCCCAAACGAACTGTGGTAGCTGAGGAAATACCGGTCCACCAACACGAGACACTACCTGACACACACATTTACTAAAACAGACAACCCAAGGACTTCATAATTAGGGCATTAAGCCAAATCTGGTGTGAAAAGGATCAAGGATTTGTGTCCCACATGACACAACAAAAAATAAAAGCTATGGAAACCCAGGAGAAATTTGGTAGTTTAACAGATAAGCTGATGAAAGATAGCGATTGTGTATCTCCTGGAAAGCCACACTTGGAGCTGAACTTGCTGCCAGCCAAGCACAAAGCACTGATAATACTGAACAAGAACTACGGTTCATAACCGGAATTACCAGCGAAGAGAAAACCATACTCGGGAAAAGAAGACAAACTGCTGGAATAACCAAGACTTTCCGTGCCGAGGTAACGAAGAAATAAACATGCAAGTAGGCTGTTCAGCTGGAACGAGCCTGTGGCAGCAACACTCATACTTCTGGGGGAAACCGCCAGGGTAAGGAGAGGATATACAGCCTAGCTTTTTCCCATGCTGGCATGCCACGCTCTCGGCTGGGAACTCTGCCATCTCCTGTTGCAACGGGGCTGGAACAAACACGCAGCCGTACAGCAGGTAAAGGCAAGGAAGGGGCTCTGCGAGAACCGTCCATCGCAGCAGACTCTGATGCCGCGGAGACCGGGATGTCCCAAACCGTAACCGCATCCGACACTCGCTTCTTACACATTCCCATTCACAAATGTCTCACGCGTATACCCATTTCCCAGTTAGAATCGATCCCACCACTGGTTACAGGAAGATTAACCAACCGGGTTTCTGATCACACCTGAAATCACTGCTTTTGCAGTAAGAACTTTGCAGTACTATGCAAACAGTGGTGTGATAGGGTTTCTTCCTGCCTGGCCCATTGCAGGACACTCAAATGTCCATCTGCCCCACCACTGCAGGCCGTTCTGGTTCAGGGAAAGGCACTCTTTTATTAGGTAATCACAGGCTTGAGTATACTTCAGCCCTTCCCACTACTAATTTAGCCCCTGCGCTGTAAGCCATCACCCCCAGGGCTCAGGGACCCTCACAGAAGCCCCCCACCAGCAGCACAACTGCCTGCCCCACCTGCTTGTGCTTTCTCGGGGGGGATCCATCGCCCCGGGATCCCCAGGGACCCTCCCCGGGACACCCTCCAGGGACTTCAGGGAAACCCCTTGGCAGCCAGCGTGACCCCGACCCGCACTGGGACCCCCGGGGTCGGCTGGGGCAGCGCAGCCCCGCAGCCCGGCGCTTCCCGCGCTCCGCCGGGCGCCG